>CM031956.1:26298499-26675999 GCA_018749465.1 Paracanthobrama guichenoti
ATTTTCACTGGCCACAATTTTGTTGTTAGGAAATTTGTTGTTGGCTATATGTAAATTACCACTGTAGACACCCAAATCAAGTCTACATGAAAGGTCATCAACAGCTGTTTTTATCTGAAAAATGTAAGATTAGTGTTCTATCAGCTATTACATATCTAAATCTAGCATATTTTGTGTATGAGCCCATACAGTAGCCTAGTGAAATAAATATCCATATTTTCATGTGATTAAAAAATATAAAAAGGTGTGCATCATACCTGACACCTAGATGAACACTTTACAGTTGGTTTTATAACTGTAAGTCATTATCTTCAAATGCTATTGAAGTTAGAAACGTGTATACCAATGTCTTATGTAACTTTAGAGATGGTCCCTAAATTCACGAATATTAAACGTCCAACGTCAAGCCAACTTAATGCCAGTCACATCAGATGCGCTATGGTTCTGCTGTGATAATTGTTTGAAACTACTTTCGCTGCTGAAATATAACAAAAACAGTCAATCACTGTATAATTAATGAATCTCCTATGAACATCGCACGCACATCTCTGCTTTGATGAGAGTGCAGATTTCAGTGAGTGAGCGCGCGCTCAAAACTCTGGCGTTTTAGCGATGACTAATCTGAACGCCTCTGATTATATGACATTACATTCATAAGCTCAACAGAATTGCATGTGACTGATTATAATGCGCAACGTGATTATAACAGGTGCCTTTTGGGAAGACCCGCAAAAAAGGTGCTAGTGGGAGTGACTGTTACACGCCACAGCTGAAATCCACCCGCAAATGGCGGGTTGGTGGGTGTTAATGCCAAGCCCTGTTTATAAATCACTCAATGGCCTAGGACATCAATACATTGCAGATATGCTCACTGAATATAAACAGATCACTCAGATCATTAGGACCACATTAGCTAGAAATACCACGGGTTCAGTCTAAGAAAGGAGAGTCTGCTTTTAGCTATTATGCCAGCCGCAGCTGGAACCAGCTTTCAGAAGAGATCAAATCTGCCAATTTTCAAATCCAGACTCAAAACACATCTGTTTAGCTTTGAATTTACTGCATTTTTCCTAACTGATTGCACTTTGTTTCATATGTTTAATATGCAAATATTTTTCTTGTTTTTATTTTATTTTTAACTGTTTTAATGTATGTTATGTCAAACTTTTATGCATCCTTTTTATTATTTTTTCTTTTTCATGTAAAGCCCTTTGAATTGCCATTGTGTATGAAATGTGCTATATAAATAAACTTGCCTTGCCTTACCTTGCTCAATAGGTCCCCACCAAAGTATCGATGACATTCTGATCCATAGATGTGGCTCAGATCCCAAATACATTTTTGCCCTAAATAAATCATTTTAAATTACTGTTCACCTGTAGTATGAGTCTGGTGTCCTGGGGAACCACAGAAACGATACGAGAGCCTGCTCCACCTTTCTTACAGTCTCATCATTCTGATTGGCATCTGAGCTCAGAGCTGACTGCAGACCTATGCAGGGACACCAATAATATCATGTGTATATTTACATTTATTTATCCCTATATTTAGATAAAACACTGTTCAAAAGTTTGGGGTCAGTATGATTTTTTTAAAGAACTTAATACTTTTATTCAGAAAAGATGCATTAAATTGATCAAAGGTGACAGTAAAGACATTTATAACACTACAAAACATTTATATTTAAAAATTTTAAAAATTATTTTCTACTTTCTATAATAATATTCATCAAATAATACTGAAAAAAATGTATCAGTTTCTACTAAAATATTAAGCAGCACAACTGCTTTCATCATTGATAATAATAAGAAATGTTTCTTGAGCAGTAGATCATCATATTAGAATGATATCTGATGTGTAACAATATTCAAACCGAACCGAAAAACCGCGATACTCTCATGTCGAACCGAACGTGCCCCGCCCCTGCTGCCCCAGCCCAGCTCTCACTTCACATTATGCCACAAAATATTTTTTTTTCTTCCTTGACATTAGATTAAATAGTAATTAGTACATTTTTAACAACTAATAAGAGCTGTATTTAATAAAAGTACCAATAAATCACGTAACTGGTTCGACGTGTGTTAGCTGGGAAGGCACGCAGGTGTGATGTTCATTCTGATCATCAGGAGCAGTTTTCATGTTTCATTAACAGTTCATGAAGTATCTGTATTCGCCATGGTAACTGTTGTTTCCATAACCACAAAATGCCACTTTATTTTGTTTAAATTAGTGTGGTGGCTATAGTATTAACTATAGTATGACTATAGTATTAACAAAAACTGCTATTTAATATCTTTAACTTATAGGCCTATTTATTAATCAGAATTAGTCATATTGATACAATTAATGTGTTTGTTAAGTAGGCTACAGTGGGACATTACTTGTGTGTGTCATACATTTTTATTAAATAATTTTTTTTTTTATATATTATGGTAAATGGTAAAATGAGTAGATTATTTCTGAGTAGTCTACAGTGCAGACATTTATTTCATTTTAGTTTACTCAGGGTATGCTAACTGCTCTATAGAAAACATGAAGCAAATGTATAAAGTTAAATTATTGCTGTTGTTAAGTTAAAAATGAATCTAGTGTTATTGTTGCTGGTGCCCGCCATGAACCATGACTCCACAGCAAACAGAACTGAACCGAACCGTGGCTCCAAAACCGTGACATGAACCGAACCGTGGCATAGGTGTATCATTACACCCCTAATTTCTGAAGGATCATGTGACACTGAAGACTGGAGTAATGATTTCCCAATGCATTTTTGATCAAATAAATGCAGCCTTGGTGAGCATAAGAGATTTCTTTCAAAACAAAAAATCTTACCAACACCAAACTTAGAACAGTAGTGTATATTTACATATTTAAGGTCTTTGATGCGTTCTCATGTACCTTTAACAGAGATCATGCTGAGGTTGAGACAGTGGCACATATGAGAGTGTGTGGTGAGCAGGAGAAAGTCATCATAAACTACAAACGAGGATATGTTTGAAGCCACCTGTGGAAAAGAAACCAAGCCAAGATTTTCTCACTAACAGAGTAAATGTATTGTAATTTATATCCTTGTTATCATTTTTGGGGTCCTCATACCTACCAGTGAGTCACCGATGTAGAGGTGTGATCTCTCAGTGAGGCCTATTAAATATTCCTATTAAAAGACAAATTCATATGAAGCATTCATTGTAATTTAAGGGCTAAGCATGACCGAAAAGTTAGTTCTGTTTGGAGAATATATATATTTACTTCTCCGCTGAGGGAACACAGCGCCGTCTGAACACAAGACCGGGGAAAGTTGATGGTGTTGCCAGTAGAATCCTTCCATTCTGTTAGACTGAGCTCTGAAGAGTCTGTATTTAATATTCTAGCATTAATAGTCTTTATATGTGTCATTAAATTATTCATTTTAAAATGATATTAAAAATAAAAACAAAAGAGAAGACAAGTGATTAAACACAAATTGTGTAAACAATTCCAGTTCCTGTTATAATTAATGAACTGACTGACCCATACAAAGTTTCCGGATCTGTCCATCTTCAAGTTGCAGGGCCACAGTGCCATTTCTGAGACTGTGGCACAAGCTGATCACATGACCATCCACAGGAACGTCTGACCTGAGAAATGACCAACCCCAAGAATTTAAGAAAAGGAGACACTATAAAAAGTAGAGTTTAAAGAGTTTTAAAAATTCACAAGTTTTAACAATTCTCAGCCCCTGAGCTCATGTCTATGCACATTAGATCAGTCTGTCTCTGCATGAGCTACACTGAATACAAATGTGAACAAGACCGGAGTTAGTTATTTTAGCGGCAGTACCTGATCTCCAGTGTGTCCTTGGGGTCCTGGCTGTCTGATGGGGTAAGTTTCAGCAGGCGTGTCAAGTTTCCTCCGTGGGCCACAGCCAAAAACAAATCTTCACTCAACCACAGCAGCAAGCGCAGCGTCAGTGGTTCCATGTGATCCATGGTGACCCTGCAAACACATCTGCATCAGTACACAGGTACATGTCGAATACAGGCTCCATGTCAGTAACAGTAGTGCTCAATCAATCTGCTTGCCTGACTGAGAAAATGGCGGAAAAGAAATTAGCAACAAAAAAAAAAACATAAACCTCTACACAACCATGTCTCTGAGAAAAAGGAAGAGGAAAAGGCATTTAATATATATTTATATTTTGCTCTGAAAGGTTATTTCACTTAAATCTGTCCTCAAAAATGTATGTAATTTTAATGACAACTGCATTAAAATACACAATAAATGCTATATATTGTGCGCTACTATTCAAAAGTGTCATCAGCACACTTTTTAAAGCTGCTGTCCGTAACTTTTTAGATTTACAAAAATTATATGAGACAACATATACAACATGAATCCATTTTCCAAACCGTGTTTTTGTCTTACCCTGAATCATTATGGTACACTTATAATAAATGCGTGACTCACTATAGACATAAACAGAGAGAAGTATCTCCAGCTGCAATGTTCTTCCGCAAGACGCATGCAGTTCTGTTTATTAACCACCAGAGTGCAAAAAGTTACAGACTGCAGCTTTAAAGAACTAAATATTTTTATTAACAAAAGAATGCATTAAATTGATTAAAAGTGACAGTTTTGAACTTTCTATTCATCAAACCATTTTTCTTGAGCATCAAATCATATTAGAATGATTTCTGAAAAATCATGTGACACTGAAGACTGGAGCAATGATACTGAAAATTCAGCTTTGCATCACAGGAATAATTACATTGTAAAATGTATTAAAATAGAAATTATTAGTTATTTTAAATTTGATGTTTTCTGTATTTTACCGTTCTTACCGACCCCAAACTTTTAGAAATCAAAGACGATCAAAAAATATTGCTTATTCAGTGGCATCTTCTTATTAAATAAAGATTGGAGAAAAATGAACATATGCAGAGCAGAATCCACTGTAACACTCAAAATCATCCTGTACCTGTATGTCTTTCTTAAGACTAATGGTGCTGAGATGACTTTAAAGTCAAGAACCCCAGGTACACCTCCATTTTCAACTCCACCAGCTGAATACAGAAATCACAAGTGAGAAATCCTACATAACATGATATTGACGTTTTGAATTCAGATACAAGTTTCAAATGTGAATGTGACTCACCTTCACCGTATACATAAATATGCCCATCGGCTGTGAGAGCTGCAAGCTCATTGGTCCTCTGGGCTTGAGAATGGAAGGTGACCAAGTTGACAGGAACAGGAAGCTGAAGTTCAAACGCACACATAGGTGGAGGGATCACACACTGGCGGAATGTTGTCACCAGAATTTTATCTGCAAAACACATGTTAAACACTGAAATCATTCACTTCACTCATCAACTTTACTAAAATGCCTTTTTACTAAACAAATGAGAAATGGTGCATTGTTTACTACATTACTGTAGCTTTCCTGTAGCTCAAACAATAAGAGCGTGGCGCTAGCAACGCCAAGGTCATGGGTTCGTTTCCCAGGGAAAGCAAGAACTGACAAAATGTAAAAATGTGTACCTTGAATGCAATGTAAGTCGCTTTGGATAAAAGCGTCTGCCAAATGCATAAATGTAAATGTACATTTCAGAGCTTCGTCAATTATTCAAAAGTTGGACAACCATGGCACGCCTACCTCCATCAATCACTGCCACATTGGCGTTGTCATGGCAATCATTGCCATGGCTGCGCTGAGTGCTCCAGCCCCAGTCGTAGGTATAGCTGGCCCATCCTCGAGTCAGGAGGTGAAGACGCAAGGGCTTCTCCGGATCCCAACACACACACACCGGAGCCCTGAGGGGCTCATTGCCGAAATGCAAACTCTGCTTCAGATACCAGTGATAATTCCCAACAGTCCACAGCTGAACTGTGAAAGAAATAGGTCAGATGTTTAATACAAAGCCTAACCCTTAAGGGGGGGGCACAATTTATCCAAAATCTTGTGATTATACATCAATATATTAATAAAATAATTCAATAAAATAATAATAATTTTATTATTATTATTATTACTGAACATATAAAAATATTAAATAAAAACAAAATAAGAAATATAATATAAAAACTCAAGTCAACAAGTAGTTGATTAAAATGTCAATAACAAAAAAATAACTAGGGAATCACAAGAATGATTCTGCATTCATTTAGTGTAAGTGGCGATCGATAGTGGATAATAATATATAATGTAATGAACTGACGGTAACAAGGCTGTGCTGTTGAGGCTCACACAGCCTCTCGAGGAGAAATCACAACAAATGAGCGAGAAACTCAGTAACACACTGCGGTAAAAATTCAAAATGTGAAGTTTTTATATTTATAACATATGATACAGTTAAGTAACATCACAGGACCAAGAGTACTGAATACCATCACGATTGAAAATGTGACTAATTTCATATGACGGCTCAATAAACAATTCATTAACATTAAATCGCTTACATTTTAGATGCAGTATTGACTGTTTTTGTTCTATTTCAGCACTGAAAATATTTCCAAACAAAGATCACAGCAGAACCACAACACATCTCACAGCAACAGCGTGTTACTGAATGATTCAGCGTTTTGAATGAATCGGTTGAATCAAAGATTCAATGACCCATTCGTAAATGACTGCCTCATTCTTGAATGAACCTACTCCACCACCTACTGGTGGTTAAGTTTCATGTTTAAACATTCCTTCCAACATTTCTTATTTGTATATTCAAAAAAATATTTAAAACAATTTCATAACATTATTTAATGCAGCTGTAATTCTTCAGTGTAAATTATTTATGTAACAGCCCTACAGGGTCTTATTCTAATGTTTATATTATTGATCAAATTTAAGGATATAAAAAGAAAGCTGTGGCATAGCCTATATTTAATAAGATTAGGGGAAAATGCCCTTTATAAAAGGTAAAAATATCACAAATATGCAGATTTAAATATGTCCAAGCTGAGTGAACACTGGTAAGAATATTGCTTCAGAATAGATTATATTTACAACACAAACAAAATACATTTCTGTGAACAGGCACATGAATAGGCTTAATGTCGAGCCCTGAAACTACTCTAATATTTCATTGCAAGACAAAAAACAGGTATTTAAAAATAATATAATAATCATTTTATATTACATTACAAAACTAATATTTATGGACGTCTGATTCTATTGTTAATAAGCTCTTCTTATTACAAGTATGGGAATATGGTTGGAACATGTTGCTTTCCAAAATGCATGTTAAAGTGACTCAAAAGTGATGATGTGAGACACTGAAAACAGTGGTGGATATTAATGAGTAACATGTTAAAACATTCTGAAACATGTAGCGCATATATTTATTTAATTAAATCTGCCTTAGTGATTTGATAATCACACAAAGCCATATTGCGATTCCAGTTCTATTTTGATTAATCATGCAGCCTTAATCAGCACTGATTACTACTGACTCTGTCACTGAATATGCAAAGTTTGATTTGCATCTTACGGTATGTGTTGGGATGGTTGTTCTCTCCAGGCTTCAAGTCCTCCATCCAAACACATAGTACAGTAGAGTCACTGTTCCACAGCAGCTCCTTCACCTGAAAAACACAAACCATTTTTATATTAATTCCCCATGATTTATAGCTTGAATCTTAAAAAAAAAATAATCTATTTAATTATCTATTTAGTTAATATCTACCATGACCCGGTCCTTTCCAAAAGGCAGTGTAAAATCTCCATGTAACAGTCCGTTCTTTTCCATAAACACCACACTGTGTTTGTTAGGGTGTCGCTGTGTGGAAGCAATCAGGCTGCCAGAGGGTCTATAAGAAAAATACACTTCAGAACTAACAGCAATTTAACTGATAATGATTAAACACACGAAGATGACAGGTAAAACTCTGGAAAAGGGCATTATTTCACTTTCCATAAATGGTTTAAAAAGTTAAAAGACGTTCAGAATATCTTACTTCCAGCAGAGAGGGTGTTCCAGACCATTAACGACCTCGCTGGTGGCCTGCAGGACACATTCTCGGTTCCAGATACGAACCTTTCGAGAGCCTGAAACAAAAATGTAGCTATACTTTAACATTCACAAACTTTTCCATGTAACAACAACAGTAAAAAGGGAAATTCTCACCAGCCTTGGGACAAACAGCACTGACAGCAAAGAACTGTCCATCACCACGCCAAGTGACCCTTGGCTTCCTGTCGTCCCACGCCAGGGCAGGCTGCACTTCCTGTGAAAGTGGATCAGAACTAGGTGAGAAGAAGCACGGTATCATACTTGCTGGCTGGAGTGAGTTGGTCTGGTAAAGCAGAACAATATTAAACAGAACAAAAACATACTGCTGCTTTCCGCTGGGCAGCTTGCTTGCCCTCAGAGCCATGAAACTGAGTCTCCTTCTTCCCCCAACCAACTGTGATGAACTTATCTGATGCACAGAAGCAAAATTAGGTACCAATTAGGTACTATATCTGCTCATATGCAATGAACACAAGTCACCTGTATGAAAGCATGATATTGAGCTTCATATGAAAACTATTATTGGCTATACCTTCGCCAAAGTCATCCTGATTGATTGCAACCTCAGTTATTGGCTCAAAGTCCTTGGTCATCATGATAATGGTCTCCTGACCTGACATGCCATATGAGACACAATACGAAATGTCATTAAATGGCACTTCAAAACAGAACTAAGTTATACAGAAATATGATGAAAGGCCTGGTTTCACAGTCAGGGTTTAGACTAAGCCAGGATTAGGCCTTAGTTCAATTAGGGTATTTAAGTAGCTTTTATAAATGTGTCTTCAATAAAAAAAAAAAAAAAAAAAAAAAAAAAAAAAAGTAAAAAAAAAAAAAATTCTTGGTATGCCTCAACAAAACAATGGCACTGACATATTTTAAGATATATCAGTGCAAGTTGCCTTCAGTTAAAACAGCTCAAACATGCATTTTAGTCTGGGACTAGTTTAAACCTTGTCTATGAAACCCGGGAGATAGTTAACTAAAGAATATATATATATATGGCTGTGGATAATATAAAAATGATTCTAAAAAAACATTGCTAGAGATACAGACCTGTGGTCAGAGTCACCAACTCCTGGTCTGGGCTCCAAGTCATACCAGTTAGACCACTGTCCACACTGCCAACACACTCCAACTGTGTGAGAGAAATTAATAAAGTACAGTAAGAGCACACATTTTATAAAATCACTTTAAATGTATGAGCATTTAGATCAAATGAATGATCACCTGACTGGTGTTGAGGTTGTAGAGAATGACATCACCATTGGCAGTGGCCACACACACTGACTCCTGATCTGGTAGATCTTGTATCGCCACCACAAGCCCACTACCATCCTCTGGGAGATAGTCATCTGTCGTCAATGAAACCTCTTTATAAACCTATGAAAGCATATTATACAGCAAGATTAATGGATAGCTATTTGGTACTAGTGAAGGGTGCGGATTCTGAAATCCACTGCCGCCTCAATACCTATATATCCTAATTAAATGTATAATCAAAGCATTAATCAATATTTATCCTCCAATATTATTATAATGATTTTTAATGATTCTTTCCAGTTATGTTATTACTTAGTCAATAGTACTGCTGTTTATTGTTTCTTCATATATGTTTTCTATTTTGTATTTTGTACAAATTTAAATAATTTGTATTTGGTCTCTGAGGAGTGACTGAGGGAGCCAGAGCCTAGAGATGTGTGATGTGTCACTAAACACTTTTGCTATCATAGTTTTCAATCCTGAACATGTTGTCGAGTGTTTGGAGTTTGGAGGCATCACAAACCCCTAACATGCCAGGAGTGCAGTAACAGTGCTTACTCACTTAGCCCAGCTTCCAGAGATGAAATATGGATTTGTCTTTCATTTTATATCATATTTTATTAATTTATTTTACTGAAGCACTAAAGAATTATGGTGAATACCGTCTGTACCTCTTACTGAGAGAAAGCACATGTTATCAGTATGTTTTGGGGAACTTTCTGGTCAGAACTGGAGCTCAACCAAATCCAACCTTGGAGGATATCTGTGTATGTGCACTTGTATTCTGTGTTACAGATTAGTATTGAAGGTGTACAACAGGCATCCTAGGAGATGGGTGGACTTATTGTTCTGGACAAGCTGGCGCCTACTTCAGACCTGGAAAGTCACTACGTGCCTAATTTTGCAGTGAAAGCGCCAACAAGTGATCTATGGACATGTGCATCTGATTAACTGACAATATGTGGAAAAATTGCTATGACTATCTATTTTCTCTTAGCCAATCAGAATCATTGAACTTGCAGTAATGACGTGGCAAGACCTTGAAAACAGTATAACTGTTGAGAATACGAAAATACGAAAATCTGAGCTGGTAGAGGCCTACGAACTCCTTGTGACACTTGAAGCTGGCTTCTGCTGATGAAACTGCAACTATTCTTCACTAAATTGGTCTTTAATTAATTGCACTCCTGACTCTTGGTCTTCATTCTTCACAACTGTTATCCCCTAACACTAGACACAAAGTCCGTCAGTCTCTCAATCTTCCGGGATTTGAACCCATATGGAAACTTAAATTGAATCTAGAAATACCTCTCCAGTCCGTGGGTCGTACTCTGTGATGGCAAGTTCGGAGGCCACCAGCACTGTTCCTGCCTCGCTTCTGATGGAGAAACACTGCGGGGATCCCGGGATAGGAAGATCCACACATCTGAAGCGCTGCAGCAGACTTAGGTTTCTCATTTTGGGTGGATGCTTTCAACCAGACGAGAACTGAAACAATTGTGCACCTTTTATATTACTGACTGATTTGATTACAAGAAATATTCTAGCATAACAGAGTGGCAAAGACATTGTATCAATTTCATGAAGTGCATCCTTCAGATGGGCTACTATGTATGCTAGAGATTTATTGGTCACTTCCATTTACTAACAAAATAAAGTCTGTCCAGACTTTTGACTGGTAGTGTATAGCATGGTAAGTGATTACTATATTCATGTAGCATGGTATTAACAATGTAACTCGAGAAAATAACATGGTATATGTCTAAAAACACGTTATTGCCATCGTGCAAGTACAAGCCATCATAATTCTCAAGAGTGCCACCAAACTGGGTAAAAAATAGATTTGTTTAAGTAAATAACAGGTTCTTATCCAGTAAATAACTGATTTCAATATGAGAATAAGTTATAGGACTATAAAATGGAAAGTAAATGATTTTCTGCCTGTCTTTATTATGGCACAAAATCAAGCCAGTGTATGTCTAAAAGCAGTACGCAGCAAACGCTGCTGTTTATGCTGTTTCATATTATTAAGACACAACAGTCAGTTACACTTACCTTGTTGTATTTTTATTCCTTTCTATATGAAGTAAATTAGCACTTGAGGCATATCCATTCACAACACACGCACGTTGTTGTCAGTGCAGCCTCTGACACCGTAGAAAAAGTGGCGCTGTGCGGTGACATGAACAGGCGCGCACTCTACCGGCGTGGAGGAAAGAGTCGAGCTGCCAGATTCATCGAATCGGTTCTTTTGAACTGGACTCTTCAAAGAAACGCGATTCGGAACAAGGGTCACATCACATGCCCCCAAGACTTTAAAGCAAAGACTTATCTGGTCACTTTTTTCGATTTAGTGTTATAAAATAAGGGTGTCCTAATTTCATGACTCTTAGGTCAGTTTGTTGACGCATTATTAATCTTAGGAAATAATACCGTTTCCAATTACATTATTAAACGATGCTAAAATTTATTTATTTCTTTTTGAATTGAAGAAAAAAACAAAACAAAAAAAATCTGAAAATGCGGTTTTGGTCCGACCAACAAAAATTACATATTTTATTTTATGTACGCAAACAAACTACATTGTATTTAAATGGTTAAATCGGTCAGTCTCCCGTATATAATTACATGGCTTGACCAAAATAGCCCTAGCTGACTATTAAAAGTGTGTACACTACATTTCTGACAAGTTTATCCGATAAATGGCGTAACGTAGGATACACTTGAAACGAGCAGTGTTTCAAAAGTGGCGATCTTGACACGCCTGCCTAAAGACGTCCGCAATACCAGAGCCATAGAAAAGGAGTTTGTGCGCAATACTAGTACCACATTTACACAATCCTGATGTGTGACATTTCCTGCTTTCCTTAATGCCGGGACTCTCTGTGAGAATGAATCATTGATGAAGCAGCAGTGTGCGAGTTGTTTATATTTATAGTGCCATATAGACGCGCCCAGGACAAACACATGGACTAAAGAACCTTTAAGCTTTTTAGACAAGGTATGTCTTTGACTTTTAACTGCTGTTATTTAAATAGTGTGTTTTGTTTCAGTTTGTTTATGACAACTGACAGCGAGAACAATGCGTGTGTAACTAGCTTTCCTCAGGTGTTGAATGACTTTACAATACAGAGTAGGGAACCTATGTTTTTTTTTAAATTATTATTATTGTTTTATTAATAACACTATTACCTTATATCATGTTTAACAGTCCATTCTTGTACGTTAAAATAATTTGAAACTGTATTTTCTGCTTGAATTGTATATGATTTACTGATATGAAGCATAACCTGGAGTTGAAAATGCTGGTATATTGTGAAACCTTTCTATGAGGAAACTAAAATGCCTATATTGTGAAATGCGTTTGAAAGTGGTATTTGTAGTTCTCCATGCTTCTTTTTCTATTATTATTTCTAAGTAGGATAAGATGATCTCCTCACCTTATCTTTTTGTTTTTGTTTCTCTTGACCATAAACATCAATGATTCAGTAAGATTTAGTCAGTCAAAACAGATTTAAGGTTAATTGCACTCATTTTGTGTCTCTGGAAAATAGTCATCTGTGACATTGCATTACGTTGAATATCAAAGTTTTTATTATTAATTAGGGATTCGTGGACACATTCATGTTTTTAGATTTGTGGAGTAAAATATAGTTTTTTTTTTTATTTTGAAGTAAAATGATTTTGTAATTAATGGGGTTGTTATTATTAAATTCCATGCTTAGATGTAGCCTACATTTGAAACATCTTTGCAATTCATTAAAACTTATTTTGATTAATGTAATAGTAAATGCACATTGTTCTTAAGCGGGGCATCTTCCCCTATCTTCCCCTAATTGTTAATTTAGTGTATTAGTATAGTATACATACACTCACCTAAAGGATTATTAGGAACACCATACTATTACTGTGTTTGACCCCCTTTCGCCTTCAGAACTGCATTAATTCTACGTGGCATTGATTCAACAAGGTGCTGAAAGCATTCTTTAGAAATGTTGGCCCATATTGATAGGATAGCATCTTGCAGTTGATGGAGATTTGTGGGATGCACATCCAGGGCACGAAGCTCCTGTTCCACCACATCCCAAAGATGACATGACTGTGGGGGCCATTTTAGTACAGTGAACTCATTGTCATGTTCATTGTCATTGTCATTTGAAATGATTCGAGCTTTGTGACATGGTGCATTATCCTGCTGGAAGTAGCCATCAGAGAATGGGTACATGGTGGTCATAAAGGGATGGACATGGTCAGAAACAATGCTCAGATTGGCCGTGGCATTTAAACAATGCCCAATTGGCACTAAGGGGCCTAAAGTGTGCCAAGAAAACATCCCCCACACCATTACACCACCACCACCAACCTGCACAGTGGTAACAAGGCATGATGGATCCATGTTCTCATTCTGTTTACGCCAAATTCTGACTCTACCATCTGAATGTCTCAACAGAAATCGAGACTCATCAGACCAGGCAACATTTCTCCAGTCTTCAACTGTCCAATTTTGGTGAGCTCATGCAAATTGTAGCCTCTTTTTCCTATTTGTAGTGGAGATGAGTGGTACCCGGTGGGGTCTTCTGCTGTTGTAGCCCATCCGCCTCAAGGTTGTGTGTGTTGTGGCTTCACAAATGCTTTGCTGCATACCTCGGTTGTAACGAGTGGTTATTTCAGTCAAAGTTGCTCTTCTATCAGCTTGATTCAGTCGGCCCATTCTCCTCTGACCTCTAGCATCAACAAGGCATTTTCGCCCACAGGACTGCCGCATACTGGATGTTTTCCCTTTTCACACCATTCTTTGTAAACCCTAGAAATGGTTGTGCGTGAAAATCCCAGTAACTGAGCAGATTGTGAAATCCTCAGATTGGCCTGTCTGGCACCAACAACCATGCCACGCTCAAAATTGCTTAAATCACCTTTCTTTCCCATTCTGACATTCAGATTGGAGTTCAGGAGATTGTCTTGACCAGGACCACACCCCTAAATGCATTGAAGCAACTGCCATGTGATTGGTTGATTAGATAATTGCATTAATGAGAAATCGAACAGGTTTTCCTAATAATCCTTTAGGTGAGTGTATATTTTACTGAATTTCTAATTGACCATATCCTTCTGATGTGGCTATGCTGATGGACATAATTGAATTACTTGGAGAACATTTTATCTGATGTCTCATTCTTTTTGTTGAAATAACCAGATGGAGAGCAAGGGAAGCTCCAGCACTCTACCTCCACCAGACATGCACGTATCTCCTGCAGATGAGTGCGTCGGCGCTGAGGAGACCCAACAGCAGTCTTTGAGTCAGTCAGATGGGGCACAAGCTAAAGAGAACACCAATATCCATGCTGCTCAGCCTGATAGGACCTCTGCCACCTTCAGAAGTACACCCACTCAGTCCGACAGTAAACTATGTGGCTACCTCAACAAGCAGGGTGGACCTCTCAAAGCCTGGAAGTCCCGCTGGTTTGCCTACGAGGAGAAGAGCTGTCAGCTGTTTTACTACCGCATAGCACAGGATATCAGTCCTCTGGGTAAGGTGGACCTGTCTCGTGCCACGTTCAGTTACCCATTGCAGGGAGAGGAGGGAACCTTTCATATACAGACACCAGAGCGGACTTTCATTCTCAAGGTAATGTTATCACATGGTTTAATTTGAATGAACAGACTTCCATAAACTGTGATTTTTTAAATCAAAAAACGGGGATGAGCTGCTTGGAATGGGATGGTAACTGGGACATGAGAAGAACATGGGAACTATACAGGGAAAAATTTTATTATATAGTAATATAGGAGGGAATATCTGGTTGTGAAAACAATGAATAAATGTCAGTGTGACTTTCATGTTCTATCTTCTGTTAAATATTAAGTGTTGTTAGGTTAAGGACCTGGGAATGTCCATAAAACATCTATTGGACTAAAATGAAAGAAGAAAAACAAACAAAAGTGAAACAAAGTTTTATGATTTCTAATGACAAGTCATGATTTAAATCATTGAAGATACTAAAGGTCAGCTGCAGTGAATAAATGAGGGAGAAATATAAAGCCTTCTTTCTTTCTTTCTTTCTTTCTTTCTTTCTTTCTTTCTTTCTTTCTTTCTTTCTTTCTTTCTTTCTTTCTTTCTTTCTTTCTTTCTTTCTTTCTTTCTTTCTTTCCAAAAAACTTGTTGTTATCAGTAGGATCAAACAGTCCTTACTTTAAAAGGGCACATTGTTCACATGATTGCACTTCATATTGCGTGCATCACATACTTGAGTATCAGCAATGCTGAAATGACGTCATAGAGAAAAGGCTGCTGGCTCTACACATTTTGATAAAGTGTATTCTGAACCGAACATTTTTATTCAGTTTTAAAATATGTCCACCTGAATATTAAATATGTGATACTTCCTTAAAGGGACTCCTCCTCATTCTGTTTTCAGGCAGCTAACAGGGATACCCAGATGTACTGGTTACAACAGCTGCAGTTGAAACGTGCCTTATACAGGGATCAGCATGCTGAACATCAGTCAATGCCAAGATCAGACAAGCAAACTGTGGCAAGCACACCATCAGCAAACTGCCCTGGTAAGAGTTTGAGCTCTTCAGCTTAGTACAAGACCTTGAGGAAGGCAATACAAAAGCTATTTAGTTTTTCACATGAAAACTAAATAGCAGTTACTACACCTGGGAAATTACAATGTTTATGAAATAAGATCTGAGGGTGAATTTTCAGAGGAAAGTTAAGTTGTTTGTCATGTGATACTAAGTTAATAGAAAGTGAAAGATTGCCAAGTCAGAACTTGAGGATTATTTCCAGAATGCTTGGAATCTGTGCACCTAAATAATGTTTTAACTGACTGTTTTTATTGACAGAGGAGTTTCTTCCCCTTCATTCAGATGATAATCTGAGTCTATTATATGTTACATATACTTGCTAGCTACATTTGGTGTTCAAGATAACATCCCAACATTGTTACTAAACAATGTTACTAAACCTGAGCATGAACACGAGACAAAGTAAGGACAAGCCAAGGATAAAGGGAGGAAATTACAACATTAGCTCAGAGGGAGCAGCTGAGAGCGAACAGTCAGAGAGCATGTTACTTAGCTGGCTGCATTGTTTTAGTTTAGTCATCTATGATAGCCCAATAGGGAGGTTGCAACACCCCAGTCTGATATTTTATTTGTAGAAGGCTCACTAGGATTTATACAATCTCCCAGTCCCAACTATGTTTCAGCAGATCTACTCATTCTGTTATCTGTCCCAGCAGGAGGGTGTGACTGGAAAAGAAATGTCAAGACTGGTAATCATCTGAGCAATTCTGGAAAAGGGTGGGATGGATGTCGATATCCATCTTATTCACTATGTCATAGGATAGCTAACAGTCTGAGGTTTGAACTGAACACAAAATGACTGCTGAGCTCAGTTGCCCTGTGCACTTAAACCAAGAGGAGGCATTTAAATGACTGAGCAAAAAAACATTATCCACTCTCATCTGCTGAGAGAAAACTTTTCTATTGTTATATAATGCTTTTACAGATCAGTAATTCAATTAGGCAACATGACACAAATATAGAATTATACATACTTATTATAAAGTATTATCAGAAATTGTAGATACAAAAATATAGTGTTGTGTGAAAACCCCTGTGACCAACTTCTGCTGAACATATTCACATGCACATTAGCTTTTTTGCATGTCTGCCGGAGTGTTATTGTTAACAAAAACAATTTCAGTAGCGTTTATTGAAATAAAGCAGAAATAGAATACAATATACATTTTATATACAATATAATGAATAAATATAATATAATATAGTATAATATAAAGAATAAATAATTTATTCTTATATAGTTAATATATAAATATAAAAAATAATCACAAAAATATACTAAGCTACAATTAAAATGAAGGTATAAAAATAAAAGTTCATTCCAAAAATGGTCTAGCTTTACATTAAGTATCTTTAACTACTATGTACTAACATTTAAATTAAACAAACAAACAAAAAAGTTATTTAATTTAAGCAGTTTTTTGAGGCACAGAAGCCTTTTGGGAATTGCAGTGGAGGTGTGGCAGCACTGATCTGATATAAAATCACTTTCTAATGTATATCTGCTACAGTATATGACTTATTAATGTTGCAATTGCTCCTGTCTCCTTTAATTTACAATGCATACATGAGTCGTTTCCAGGAATTCAAGTAGGGTTGGGCTTGTCGTTGTGCTAAAAGCATTTTCATTCCTTTTACACACACACCCCCTTATGAACTCAAGCTCTGATATCCAGGCTTTAGGAAACAGCTGTGGGATGAGACTCAAATGCAGGAAATGAGGAAGTGAATGTCCGAGCAGCTGAATCTGTAGAAAATCTGAAATACTGTACCACCAGCCAAATATAACCTAAAAGTGTTCTCAGAGACAGAAATAATATTTGTTTGTTTTACTCTGTGCTAGCTAGTGGTTAGCATATGGATCTTTTAAACAGCACTTCTGTGATCATCAGGAATTTCAGGCATGCTGAGACATGAACTAGGTGGAGCAAGAGCAGAATATCACAGTTTCCATGAAGTTATTAAGCAGCCTAACTGTTTTCGACAGTTGGTAATAATCAAAATCAGATATATACCAAATCAGCATATTCAAATGATTTCTGAAGGATCATGTGACACTGAAGACTGAAGAGTAATGATGCTGAAAATTCAGCCTTGCACCACAGGAATAAATTTCAAACCCGATTCCAAAAAAGTTGGGACACTGTACAAATTGTGAATAAAAACAGAATGCAATGATGTGAAAGTTTCAAATTTCAATATTTTATTCAGAATACAACATAGATGACATATCAAATGTTTAAACTGCAAAAATGTATAATTTTTAAAGGAAAATAAGTTGATTTTAAATTTCATGGCATCAACACATCTCAAAAAAGTTGGGACATGGCCATGTTTCCCACTGTGTGGCATCCCCTCTTCTTTTTATAACAGTCTGCAAACGTCTGGGGACTGAGGAGACAAGTTGCTCAAGTTTAGGAATAGGAATGTTGTCCCATTCTTGTCTAATACAGGCTTCTAGTTGCTCAACTGTCTTAGGTCTTCTTTGTGGCATCTTCCTCTTTATGATGTTTGACGCCAAATGTTTTCTATGGGTGAAAGATCTGGACTGCAGGCTGGCCATTTCAGTACCGGATCTTTCTTCTACGCAGCCATGATGTTGTAATTGATGCAGTATGTGGTCTGGCATTGTCATGTTGGAAAATGCAAGGTCTTCCCTGAAAGAGACAGCGTCTGGATGGGAGCATATGTTGTTCTAGAACTTGGATATACCTTTCAGCATTGATGGTGCCTTTCCAGATGTGTAAGCTGCCCATGCCACACACACTCATGCAACCCCATCCCATCAGAGATGCAGGCTTCTGAACTGAGCGCTGAGAACAACTTGGGTTGCCTTGTCCTCTTTAGTCCGGATGATATGGTGTCCCAGTTTTCCAAAAAGAACTTCAAATTTTGATTGGTCTGACCACAGAACAGTTCTCCACTTTGCCACAGTCCATTTTAAATGAGCTTGGCCCAGAGAAAACGCCTGCGCTTCTGGATCATGTTTAGATATGGCTTCTTTTTTGACCTATAGAGTTTTAGCCGGCAACGGCGAATGCGTGTGATGGATTGTGTTCACCGACAATGTTTTCTGGAAGTATTCCTGAGCCCATGTTGTGATTTCCATTACAGTAGCATTCCTGTATGTGATGCAGTGCCGTCTAAGGGCCCGAAGATCACGGGCATCCAGTATGGTTTTCCGGCCTTGACCCTTACGCACAGAGATTGTTCCAGATTCTCTGAATCTTTGGATGATATTATGCACTGTAGATGATGATAACTTCAAACTCTTTGCAGTTTTTCTCTGAGAAACTCCTTTCTGATATTGCTCCAGTATTTTTGGCCGCAGCATTGGGGGAATTGGTGATCCTCTGCCCATCTTGACTTCTGAGAGACACTGCCACTCTGAGAGGCTCTTTTTATACCCAATCATGTTGCCAATTGACCTAATAAGTTGCAAATTGGTCCTCCAGCTGTTCCTTATATGTACATTTAACTTTTCCGGCCTCTTATTGCTACCTGTCCCAACTTTTTTGGAATGTGTAGCTCTCATGAAGTCCAAAATGAGCCAATATTTGGCATGACATTTCAAAATGTCTCGCTTTCAACATTTGATATGTTATCTATATTCTATTGTGAATAAAATACAAGTTTATGAGATTTGTAAATTATTGCATTCCTTTTTTATTCACAATTTGTACAGTGTCCCAACTTTTTTGGAATCGGGTTTGTACATTTTATACTTGTTATACTGGACTATCAGATGTATTTAATGCAGTGGGTGTTTTTGAACATACTTTCTGTTTTCTTTTACACAGCTATCTTCTTGCCCATGGTGAAGACGCCTTCTGGCCTGGTGGGTGAAGAAGCTGCCAGTCTGCCTGCACCAGGATTAAACAACCCCCTC
Organism: Paracanthobrama guichenoti; assembly: GCA_018749465.1. Lineage (NCBI taxonomy): Eukaryota > Metazoa > Chordata > Actinopteri > Cypriniformes > Gobionidae > Paracanthobrama > Paracanthobrama guichenoti. The sequence continues at coordinate 26,318,228 of CM031956.1, forward strand.
AATATGTCAATCAAACATCCGCTAATTGAGCTCCAGTAAGTACATGTACTCATTATGTTTTCTCTGTCTGTTGTCAGAAAATGGACACTGGCATCATGACATATTTCTAGGGTAAAATGAAAAATAGGTCATGCTGAACATCTGCGTCAGCACCTTCCAAAAAAAAGCTGTTTCATCTGAATTTCCTAGAATTATTATTTTAGGAAGTTAGACCCTTACTCTGTCACACTAATACACTTCCTGAGATTTATATGTATGAGAGTAACCAAGTTGTTTTATGAGGGTTCTCACACTAGATAACATCAAGAAAGAGAGATATTCAATTAAAACATTAATAAATTATAATAAAAATATTTTTTTATTACAAATAAATAAAATAAGAAATAAATATGTGTAGGAAAAGAAGAATGCACCATAAAAATGCACAACTTCATAAACAGCAAATAAAAAAATAAACCAAGAAAATTGGCTTGTTTGGTTACTGAATTATGTTGGCATTGCACCATATAGTCTATCAAATGTAAGATCAGGAAGTGATTGTAGTTTTACGTCTGTCTCAGTGAGGATGTGGTTGCTTCTATTTCTGAATAAAACACATCATGACAAACACCGTTTCATCATCATCTGCAATGTCAAAATCATTAAATTGATTACATAATAGACACCCAAAGGAGGCTGGTAACAAATCAGAATCAATTCTAAGGCAAGCATCACTTTTATTATTGCTCGTACCAATCTATTAAACTTCAGCACAACTTGTCCTGCACCAGCTGTGCTATGGACATAATCCAAATCATGAAATTGATTGGACTTACAATTTTCACCTGATGGTTGATAAAATGGGCAGTGAAACCCTTCAGACTTAAATTGCAGGGACCAAGCTGTATCTAGAGACTTGAGTGGGCTCTGTTCATTTGATCCAGTAAACAACCACCTAACAACATCCTTGTAACCACTCAGAAGACTTTACAACCACCTTAGCAACCACATGGCAACCATCCACAACACACTTAGCTTCATGTTGCAACTTTTACTCTGGCCTTTTTCTTCCAAAAAAAGTCATTTCTTCAGAGGTGTCTCTGTGTCTGACTTACAGGAACACAGTGCACAGTTTCCGTAACCGGCAGTCACAGGAAATTAGACAAAGTGTTTTCCATACTTTCGACCCAAATGACACCCAAAAGACACCCTCATCTAAGGCATCCAGTAAGCGCTACTACTTTCTCACCAGAAAAATAATACATTGTTTTAAATGTAAATGCTCATGGCTACCTTCCATTAGCTTTAGCAGTCCCCACACCCGGATCTTCTCGAACCCCAGAATCCCCTACTAATTCCAAGACTGAGGACCTGCAAAAAAATCGTCTTTCCACAGTGTCACAAGAAAGAAAGAGCTGCAAAGAAAAGTTCAAACCTCTGGACCTAGACACATCTCGACTTAAACATGAAAAACTTTCCCTGGCTGAAGAGGTCAAAGCACAGAAGGTAAAGTGAGGACATTAACCACCCCTTCACCTTCATCTTCCTGCTGGATTATTTATTACTCATATAATCAACTAAAACCATATGTATATGTTGTTAGGAGTTGGTGTTGCTGTTGCATAAAGTGCTGGAAGATGCTCAGTTGGAGAAACGCACCTGTGCTCAGTTTCTAGCTGCGGAGGGAGAGCAGGAGCGGTTGGAGCTCCTCAGACACGGTGAACGGCGTGCGGCCAAACTGCGAGACCATCTGGAGTCCCTGCAGCAGGAGAATGAGAAGCTATGGAGGGATCTGAACCAGAGGGACTCCCATATCGCTGAACTCCAAGAGAGTGTCCAGCTCCTGATGCAAAAGAACCAGGCCAAACAGGAAGTGATATTGAAGCTGTCTGAGAAGTTAACAGCCTGTGGGGAAGACCAACATTACACCAACGGACTGGAAACTGAGACCTTCAAACAGCTAACACTGGAGAATGAGCAGTTTAAAGTGAGCATTTTAAATGTTTTCAAAAAATTTTTTTTTTTTTTTTACTTTTTACTCTCTCTCTTTCTCTCTCACTATATATATGAAGTGAAGTGACAGGTGAAGTGGATAACACTGATTATCTTTTCATCCGCACCTGTTAGTGGGTGGGATATATTAGGCAGCAAGTGAACATTTTGTCCTCAAAGTTGATGTGTTAGAAGCAGGAAAAGTGTAAGGATTTGAGCGAGTTTGGTCAGTATCTATCAAAAGTGAAATAAGGAAGGAACAGTGGTGAGTGACAGGGTCATGGGCGGCCATGGCTCATTGATGCACGTGGGAGCGAAGGCTGGCCTGTGTGGTCCGATCAAACAGACGAGCTACTGGAGCTCAAATTGCTCAACAAGTTATTGCTGGTTCTGATAGAAAGGTGTCAGAATACACAGTGCATCGCAGTTCGTTTTCTTTTACATCACGTGGATGGCCGGGTGCGTGTGCGTTGCTTACCTGGGCAACACATGAAGGATGCACTATGGGAAGAAGGCAAGCCGACAGAGGCAGTGTGATGCTTTGGGCAATGTGTGACCTCTTTCAGCATAATGCGCCCTGCCACAAAGCAAAAATGGTTCAGGAATGGTTTGAGGAGCACAACAACAAGTGTGAGGTGTTGACTTTGCCTCCAAATTCCCCAGATCTCAATCCAATCGAGCATCTGTGGGATGTGCTGAACAAACAAGTCCAATCCATCCAATTTACAGGACTTAAAGGATCTGCTGCTAACATCTTGGTGCCAGATACCCCAGCACACCTTCAGGGGTCTAGTGGCGTCCATGCCTTGACGTGTCAGGGCTGTTTTGGCAGCAAAAGCAGGACCAACACAATATTAGGAAGGTGGTCATAATGTTATGCCTGGTCAGTGTGTGTGTGTGTGTGTGTGTGTGTGTGTATATATATATATATATATATATATATATATATATATATATATATATATATATATATATATATATATGTGACAGTAAAGTGAGTAAGGTAAATATTTCTGTTTTGAACTTTCTATTCTTCAAAGATTCTTGAACAAAAAAATGTATTATGGTTTCCACAAAATATTAACCAGCATTATCTTGTTTAGTCTTGTTTTCTCGCAATCATGACTTTAGAAATTAATACTTTTATTCAGCAAGGATGCATTAAATTGGTCAGAAGTGACAGGAAAGACTTTTACATTGATGCAAAAAAAAATATTATTTTTTTAACTTTATATTCATCATAGAATCATACTAGAATGATTTGTGAAGGATCATGTGACACTGAAGACTGGAGTAATGATGCTGAACATTCAGCTTTGCCATCAGTGGAATAAATTACATTTTAAAATATATTCAAACAGAAAACAAAAATAAATTTCAAGTTGTAATATTTCACAGTATTACAGCTTTTACAGTAATATAAATGCAGCCTTAGACACTTTTCATAGATGGTGTATACCTGCAAAAACTCTGCTTTGTTTTCAAAAAATAATAGTCTAAATGTGCATTTATTTCTGAACAGTTTATCTGCATTATATGCCAATTCTGAAATGACTGCTCATGATCATATCTCTATTTCAGGATGATTTGAAAGCATATAAAACCCAGAACCAGTACCTAAACTCTGAGATCTACCAGTTGACGACGCTTTGGAGAAAAAGTTCAGAACAGGAACAAAGTCTGATAGTAAAGGTGATTTTGTTTTTCTGTTAAGGTTTCTTGCACCAAAACAGGCATATTTTCTTTCTGCCGTACTTTAAAAACGTCTTTAGGTTCTGCTTAGCTGACCTCTTCATCTGAACACTGAATAAGTCTATATATACTGAGAGATTTGAGCTTTGAAAGTTAGAGTGTGTTTATACAACTTTAAGGGAAATTACATTTTTAGAACCTTATGGCATGATTGTTTGGTGTCACAAATAAGTGTTTGAAACAAGATTTACTATAGTTTTACTATGTGTGTGCCAGTGTGCTGTTTTAGAGGCCGATAACTGTCAGATGGAAAGCAGATACCTGGGAATCCTCCAGAAACTCCAGGAGAGTGAGGAATTGAATCCAGAGCAGAGGGAAACAATCAAGAAGGTGATTAAAGATGCGGTCAAGGCAGACCTGAACACCACCATCAAACTAAACCCAATCAGGTAAACACAGTCCCATCAGTTCAGCCACAATTCATTCACTCGCCCTGTTCATATCTTCTTTGGAGATCTCAGTTCTCATTCACACTTGGAGTAATAAACCATTCCAGTCTTGGATGGAAATAAATGACTTTGGTTCATAGACATACAGAGATTTATAAAGAAATTGCTCAGGTGTTGCTTAGATAAGAGCCCTGCTAAAAGAAAGTAGAAGAATGTTTATTAGGAAGAATAGAGTAAATCATAGAACAGTTTGCCATATAAATGTTTGTTCTGTTTATGTTGGAAAAAAAATTAACAATTCCCAACATTCTACAGTGATTATGATGAATATGGATTTAACATCGCAGTAGACTACAAAGTTGAGGACCTGAAGCTCCTTTCTAAGATCCAGGCCCTGGAGATCCGATCCTACAACCTGCTGAATCACGAGGAATGCGATGGGCCATTGTTGGCTCGTTGTGCTCAGCTCCTGTTCGGACGTCCTGAAGCTGAACTCTCTTCATCAACAGAATTGAAGGGTCTACTCCGGACAGGCTTACCACGCGAGTATCGCGTGAAGGTTTGGCGTTTTATGATACAGACTAGAACCAAGTCATTAAGAGAGCGTCATCCTGACCGCTATCAGGAGCTGTGCGAGAAAAGCAGAGCCTCACCTCACCTGGTGCCCAGACAGATCCAGCTGGACCTGGATCGTACGTTGACCACCAATCAAAACTTTTCCCCTCCTTCAAGCCCCTTGATTCAAAAGCTGGAGAGAGTTCTACAAGCGTTCTCATGGCAAAACCCCACCATCGGCTACGTACAGGGACTCAACAGGTAATTACAAGATAAGATCAAATAAAAATAAAATAAATAAAAATAAAATAATAAATAAATAAATGAGGGTTGAGTATATGTTACAAATCCAGGATAAGATAAAATAAGATTACAAATATATAATTTAATATGGGGAATTGAGTATACGTTACAAAACCAAAAAGTGACAAATTTTGCAAGATTTACTTATAAAAATGTCTATTCAATTAATTTATAAAAAGTTTTTTTATATGCTTAATTTTACATTTAATGTGTCTTAATTGAGTACACTCCTTTGACACTACAAAGTAGCACAGAAATTACATATTTTACCATCAATCTACATGTAAAGTGAAATTTGCCTTGTCTGCCATGCTGAACACTGCCAACAAGCTATTCAACACACTAAAATATATAAAAATGTGTATTAAATTAATTTATAAATAGGGATTTTATTTATTTATTTATTTATTGTTTTTGCATGCTTAATTTTACATTTAATGTGTCATAACTGAGTACACCCCTTTAACACCCCTATCTACATGTACAATTATATTTAGGTTACCCTTTATTTTAATGTGTAATTATACATTTTAAGTACTGAGTAATATTAATTAACAACATGGACTTAATATAGAGTTAGGGTAGGATTGGGGTTTGGTTTAGGGTTACTTGCATGTAATTACACATAATTTATAGTTATTACATGTATTATTAATTATATGCAACTAACCCTCAACCAAAACATAACTCTATAGGAAGTAGTACATGTTGTTAGTGACTATTACTCACTTAAATATATAATTACACTGTAACAATGACACCTTAAAATAAAGTGTTACCGATATTTGCCTTGTCTGCCATGCTGTCATGCATATGCCAACAAGCTATTCAGAACCAACCTCATGCTGACTTTATATAGACCATTTCATGTGATATACTGACATCTAGTGGTCATTTGTTGATCAACGACCTGCTGGGTGCTTTACAGGCTCATGGGATTAGGGGTAGGTTTACTGTAAGGGCCATGATACCTACTGTATATGCAAAAAGGAAAGTAAATACCACCCTCTGCCACTGTGTGCAGACTGGCGGCCATTGCTCTGCTGGTACTGCAGGATGAGGAAGATGCCTTCTGGTGCCTGGTAGTGATTGTGGAGTACATCATGCCTCAAAATTACTACACTAAAGACCTGCTGGGCTGTCAGGTGAGAACATGAAAAATCTGAATCTTAAAATAAGCTTGTTTTACTTTAATACTTAATCCTAAAACTTTGATTTTTGAAATTTGAGTTTCAATCCCAGATTTTCAGAAAAACATTTAAAAAAAAGTTTTACCAACCAAACTATTAAACAGCAGTGTACAGACTTTGTCAGCTTTCACATGCTTGTAGAACTCGTAATTTTTTGAGAGCTATGACTTGTACTACCCGGCCGCTGTACCACCTGACCACTGCAGACTTAAGGTGTGTTGGAGACCAATCGGTGTATGGCATCAAAGTACAGCGAGAGCGATTCGAAGGCATACGTGATTTAGTCTCTCATGTAAAATCAGTGATATTCTGCAATATTATTGCAATTTAAATTACTATTTGATTTTTTTTTAAAGTGATTTATTCCTGTGATCATTACTCCAGTCTTTAAAGTCACATGACTCTTCAAAAATCATTCGAATATGCTGATTTGCTGCTCAAGAAAGTTTTCTTATCATTATCAATGTTGAATTATGCTCCTTAATATTTTTATGGAAACAGTGATTCTTGAATGAATAGAAAGTTCAAAAGAACAGCAAAAAATTGCAACAATGTAAAAATCTTTAGTGTCAGTTTAAATAAATGTAATTTGTTGTTGCTGAAAAAAAAAAAAAAATGAAAAAACCCCAAAGTATAGCGTATATTCCTCAAGCTCTAAATGGGCCATCTTCATTTTACTGTCTCTCTCCCACACTTCTGTCCAGGCCGATCAGCGCGTACTAAAGGACCTCATGTCGGAGAAACTGCCTCGACTCACAGCCCATCTGGAAGCGCTAAAAGTAGACGTATCGCTCATCACTGTTGAATGGTTCCTGGTGCTGTTCGTTGAGAGTCTGCCTACCCGCATACTGTTTAAAGTATGGGACGCCTTCCTGTATGAGGGCATCAAGGTACCTTGGCTATATGACAGAGCATTCTGAAAAATGGTGTATAGATCAGTACTGGGTTCTCTTGAATTACCTAACAGATTACAAACTAATAATAGTTTGATGTTTCTGAATACTCTGCTGAACATTATCCAATAGTTTTGTTGACTGAATCCCCCCGTTCATCTTTTTCATAGGTGATATTCCGATATGCACTGGCTCTTTTCAAATACAGAGAGGAAGACATCTTAAAGATTCAAGACAGCGTCGAAATGTACCAGTATCTCCGCATCTTCCCCAACACCATTGCAGATGGAAGGTGAGAGGAAGGATAGAAAAGAAAGTACTATAAACTGAGTGTGTATAAAGAGTAACATATAATATACTGTACATAGATAGAGCTATATTTATATACGTAAATATAGAGTAATGTACAGCAAGCGCAAGTTGATGCATTCTAAAGGTATTAAAGCATTATAAATGTATTCATAATTTTTTTCTTGCTTTAAATAAAATAAAACATCAACTGAAATAAATGATAAAAAAGATGTTATTCCAGCTATTTCTCATTTTCATTTAGTTTATATATATATATATATATATAAACTAAATATATTATATATATATATATAAACTAAATATATTATATATATATATAAACTAAATATATTATATATATATAAACTAAATATATATATATATATATATATAAATAAATTAAAGGAGCTCCTGGTATTGTAGACAGTGTCAGTGTAGCTATTTTTGCCACAGTCAGACATTACCATACAGTGTGTATATATATATATATATATATATATATATATATATATATATATATATATATATATATATATATATATATATATATATATATATATATATATATACACACACTATTCAAGGCACTGGTGCTCGCCTACAAGGCAACCACTGGCTCTGCACCAACATACCTAAACTCGCTTGTTCAGACTTACACACCCTCCAGAAGCCTCACAAGGACATTTTCCTGGACCGTTCCCACCTGGTGGAATGACCTGAATTGAGACAGGCGAGCACCCGAGTCGGTAGCCATTTTCAAAAAATATCTTAAAACGCATCTTTTCCAGCAGCACCTGACCAATAAAGAATAGCACTTATCACTCCATTCGTTTTCGGTCTATTTATTTAAAAAAAAAAAAAATGTGTTCTGTGCTAGATTAACTGAGACTTGTTACAGCACTTGCATATTGTTGCCCTTGACTGTTTTTAGTTGCTTCTATTGCTCTCATTTGTCAAGTCGCTTTGGATAAAAGCGTCTGCTAAATGACTAAATGTAAATGTACACTGTATGGTAATGTCTGACTGTATAAATAATTTGAGCCATAGTAAAACAAATCAATCTGAGCAGCAGCCACACAAATAGAAACAGAATATGGGTCAGATGCCTCTGTGGTGGCTATTTTAAATGCGCCCCTGATACGATGCATGCCTGCCCACGTCGTGCAACTGCTCATTCCTGCTTTTAGCGCGTTTAGCTTGCTTGGGGAGTGTCTTTCCAAACCAGAGGTTTCTACAGGAAATAAACATATCAGCTAAAGGCAGCTAGTTCATTACTGTAGTTTTCTTAGATACAATCTCAATATACCTCATCTTCCTTTTCCACAGGAAGCTGACAAGCATTGCCTTCAATGACATGAACCCACTGCCCATGAAGCTGCTACGGAACCGGCGCGCCGTGCATCTGGAACACCTCCGCGCTGAGATTAAAGAGCTGGAGAACTTACAGAAAGCATACAAAGATGAACACGTCCAGTGCAAAGACAAAGAGCTGGACACCCTGGCTAGTGAAGATGAAGAGGAGGTATAGAGGAGTCAGACATAAGCTCTTGATGCATATGCAAAAGCCTTGAATGTTGAATGAGAAACACTAAATAAAAAGAACTCATCATTTACTCACCCTCATTTTGTTCCAAACTCATATGATCAGTCTTTTTCATTTAGTAAAAGTGAAAGGAGATGGATTCTGTCCAAAAAGGCACCATAAAACCAAAAAAAGTCATTCATTGGTGAAAATCTTGCTTTTACCAGGATGACATGAAGGTGCGTAAATGATGACAATTTAATTTTGCATAAGACAACGCACAAATGGCTTGAACAAAAGGGTCAATTCTTATCAGTAGGGGGGCAGAAAGCTGCACTGACCTCAGTATTGGGCATGTACAGGCCCTACATATTTGCACAGATGCGTATATATGCAACTACAAGAATATTTTGAACTAGTTCAACAGATTTGTCAAAAAGATTTATGTACAGAAATTAATCCAGCAAAAATGCATTACATTTATCAAAAGTGACAGTAAAGAGTTACTTTTTTACTCAAAATAAGTTTTACTCAAAAAAAAAAAAAAATTCTATTCCTCAAAGAATTCAACATTCTTGATCATCAAATGAAATATGTAACCCCGTCAGCAAAGAATTGTTTTTAAATTTGAAGTGTTTGCATTTTTAAGATTTTGTACTGCTACTGTATATAACACTTGCACATATATTAGCCTCATGCACAGTTCACGAACCAAAATATTATCCTGAAAACTTGCACATAATAAATATAAAGCTGTTTTTCACTCCAGTTTGTCTTCATATTTGATGAAAATCCAGTGTAAAGTCTGTCTGAACAGCGGACACTGAAGAAACATTGTCATTTTTTTTTCCCCATTTTATTACTTTAAAAAACAGGATACATATGAAATCATAAATATAAAAATCAAACAAATCAACAAAAACTTAGTTCAATGTTACAAACACCTTTACTGCAGGTAAGAGCTAATAGCTAATATCACACCAGAGGAGTAAACTGATGTATTGCCTATCCATGACTGCATCTGATAACAGAATCGGCCTATTCCCCCGTGTGACAAGAACAGAAGCACAGTTTCCCAAAACAAAGAGGAGAAACGGACTCACAATCTCACCTCGAAAAATAAAAACAGTGGCTTGTCGCATAATAAAGCTATTGTTCTATCAGTGTTAAGTCACATGTATTCTAATGCCAAACAGTTCACGTTTCTACAAAAATGGCTCATTGTTTTAAAGAGTTAGAAAAATCCCAGGTCAGGGGCATGCAGGTCGTGTGTGTGTGTGTGTGTGTGTGTGTGCAGTGGTTATGGGTTTTACTAGCTTGCCTCTAAGCACAGCTCGTCTGTCTCTTTCTAATACACACTGACAGGACTAGCGATATCACAGCTGTTACTGAGATGCTTTCAGTGATTTAAAGAAAGAAGGAAGAGGCTGTGAACAAAAACAAGAGCTAACTGGTTTTCAGTTTGTGCACTGCTTGTATGACCTTTTGTGCACATTTGGCAATATAACGTGAAGAGCCAAAGCCAATGTTCGAGGCCAAAAAGATCCTGTTCCAGTGATTGACACCGGTATCCATAATAATTTAAAAAAGAAAAACCGTTCTCAGGCAGTAAATGCCTATAGTAAGGTCAGTTTTTCAGCCCAAATCTCAAAGTCCAATCATTTTGAGTCAAAAAATTAAAAAAGCATTAAAAGATGTATCTCACAAAACCTGTATTTTTGCATAAATATATATATATATTTTTTTTTTTTTGCATTGTGACATTATTGTATGACAATTAAGCACAATTCTCAAGATCATCATAAATAAATGATAAAAATAAATGCAATAAGGGATATACATGCACATGTGTATGTATATGTGTATATATGTTCTAAATTGCATTTGTACCTCATATAAGGGCACATATACCTGCCCTTGTGTTGATTTCATTACAAATATATAATTTATATAATAATAAAAATATATATTTATATAATAAAAATAATAATTGTAAAATAATAATAAAATAGCAATGAAATTTAAAAAAATAAAATAAAACATCCAGATGCATTAATGAAATGAAAATTAAGCACATTTTCGAATTATCATGAAAATAATGTCACAATTACAAATAACCTTAACGTTTCTAATTTTCTTCATGCAAAATCATTTCTTTTTGTTTTCTTTTGATTTTGGGGTGACATGTTTTTGTGAGATTCACCCTTAAAAGCAAGTTCCACCATTCATATTTAATCACAACCTACTTGTTCAGTCATCAAGTTTATGTTGCCTGATGAAACTGTGGGTTGCGGAACCAGAAACTGCAACGTCAAACAATTAAAAGACAATTTTGTTGACAGAGAAGGTTCTTTTTAAACATTTATGAAACATCTCTATATTGAATGCGCTATAAGACGATTTGAACTATAAATGTTTTACAGATATCTTTAATTCATCTGTTTAATGTATGCCATCTTAGTGCAATATTTAACATGCTTTCAGCATAAGTTTTGTGTGGCAAATGTTAAAATCTCCTAGATTTTTTTTTTTTTTTTTCTTAATTCATGCTCTTAATATCTCATAAGTACATCGTGTTCGTTTCTGAACCCTCCCAAAAACATCACCTCATTTTAACACAATTCACAACATTTCCCTCCAATGCAAGACATGAAAACATGGATTAAAAATAAAGGGGGAAAAAAACTTCCTCAGTCAATATTTATCAATATGTAACATGACATGTTCAAAACATCCATACAAAAACTGCACACCTCACAGACATTTTTGCTAAATCTGACATTTGTTAGAAAAAAAAAAAAAACAGACTGCAGATTCCTCTGTGCGTAAATAAATGATATATATTCTCCTCAGCCGCATCTACCACGCTCTGGCATTCGATGGGTTAAATTACTGTGAATGGTTAGATCCGTTTAAGGCTCATGAATGGTTTCCGAGTCCTGTGTTGCACTGAACTGTAATCCAGCAGGGGGCGACATTCACTCAGTTGGTTAAGGCAAAATGCAAGTTTCATGTGACTCTCCTCTCCCACTGTCTAGCAGAAAATAAAATGACATTTCCTTTCAAAATGCTTTGCACGAGTAGGAAGACTTAAGTTTGATGCAGATATGAAAGTCGGTGCCCCTAAACATCTCACTAGCTTAAAGCGACCAAACTCTCCATGGGTTTCAAAGAAGAAGAGAACAAATGAAAACTTAAGAGAAATCTACAAAACTATGCAAAAGCTAACATTAGTACATAGCTCGCAAAAAAGAAAAGGCAACATTTCGACCATGTTACCCCTACAGGTTGGATGAGGGATCGCACCCATGAGAGATCGGCACTTTATGCTGTGGATCATAGATGCTCATGCACTCAATTTCAGTCAAACGAGGCAAAGTCATGTTACTTTAACAACCAAAAACAATGTCCAAGCCACATTACAGCACCAGAATTGCCCCACTGCTGATTTATGAACAGGAGTAGCCTTGCATTTCTTTGAAGGATGAATTGCTCTATGTGCACTACCAGTCAAAGGTTTTGAAGGAAGTCTCTTATGCTCATTAAGGATGCATTCAACTGAAGTTAACACATTTATAATGTTACAAAATGTTTCTATTTCAAGTAAATGCTGTTCATCAAAGAATGCTGTGGAAAAAGTATTTATTTCACAAAATTATTATGCTTAATTTATTTTTTTACCAAGGCTGCATTTATTGGATTTTATTATTTGGGAGAAAAAAACAAAACAAAAAACCCACTAATATTGTAAAAAAAAAAAAAAAAAAAAATAAATAAATAAATAAATAATATATATATATATATATATATATATATATATATATATATATATATATATATATATATATATATATATATATATATATATATATATATATATTTTTTTTTTTCAGCATCATTAATCCAGTCTTCAGTGTCACATGATCCTTCAGAATGATTTGAAGCTCAAGAAACATTTCTATTATTATCAATGATGAAACAATTTAACATTTTTGAGGAAACAGTGAAACAGTGACTATGGATGCTTGTTTCCGACACAGAATAAAAAAAAATCTCACAATTTATCTCACAATTCTGACTTTTTTTCAAAAGTCAGAATTGTGAGTTATAAAATCAGAATTATCTTTGAAAATGTTTTATTTTGCTTCCATGCTACCATTCAAACATTTGTGGTAAGATTTTTAAAAAAAAGAGAAATTAAAACTTTTCAATTAAAACCTTCATTAAGGATGCATTCAATTGATCAAAAGTTAAGATATTTATAATGTTATAATGTTATATAGTAAATGCTGTTCATTGAACTTTCCATTCATAAAAGAATCCTGAAAAAATATTATGTAGCACAACTGTTTTCAACAATGGTAATATTCAGAAATGTTTCTTGAGAATCAAATTCTGAAGGATCATGTGACACTGAAGACTCGAGTAATGATGCTGAAAATATTACAATATTATGTTTTACTGTATTTTTGTTCAAATAAATGTAGCCTTGGTGAGCATAAAAGACTTAATGCTTCCAAACGCTTGACTGGTAGTATAACTGATTTATATATAGTGTGTAATATATTAGTTTTTGTATGTTTTTTTGTTGTTGTTGTATATGTCACTCATACTCATAGTTGAGTGGATTGTAGTTAGAAACCATTAACATCTTCCTCCCAGTTTCTCCCAGCTCCAGCACTAACACCCACTGCAGGAAAAAACAATAACCTTCTCAGAGACAAACTAAAATCACCACCATTGGAGGGAAAGCAACCAACCATCTTTTTACACAGAAGTGAAAGGCATGGTAATGTTATTTGAGTTAAATAACACAACCAAGCATTTTTTTAAAGAAATAAAAAGCGTAGATGCTTCAGTATTTGGATTAAAAGAAATAAAAAGTGCTGCATTGCAGGATGTGGGTTTTTCATAAACAAAAAAAAAGTTTGTTATGAAAAATTGACAATAAAAACAGTGATTCTAGACATTATTAATACTGTGTTTCACTAGATGGCAACTGGGTTTTTTGTCTTATAAAAAGGACATCACTACGAAAAATGCATCAGGCTTTTTAAAATATGCAGCGCTCCAATATAAAGTGCTTCATTACATTGTTATTTCATTTTTTTACAGTTTCTTATTAAAATATTGTATTCCCTGGAGTGAAACCATAGTAAACATGTTACACATTGGTAAAAATAAACATTTTGGAATGTCTTTAAAAAGTCCCATGGGCTGATTTTGGTCAAGCAGAGCTTGTCCCGGGAGCCTACAGGAAAGAAACACGTCATTAGTCTTATTACTCCCAACCAAACCAACAACCAATCATCTGATCTGGATCTGGAGGAGTTAGTCCACTTCATCAGTTTTCAAGGAGCAGAATGCCAAAATGGCATTGCAAAATGCAAAAAGCAGGTGTGAGAAGCCATGCGTATTGAGAGGGTGTTAGGATGGATGGTAAAGCCTGTCTTGAAACCAGATTTATAACAACAGATTTCAGGAACACAGAGTATATGGGTAGTTGACAAATAATGTGAACTTTTAAAATGACCATGAACTTTTTCAGCATCAAGAGTTTAGGGTTAAATAAGGATTTATAAGGAAAACTGTATATTTTAGGCATTTTTATTGCAGTTCATGTAAAAATATATATATTTTTTCTTTCATGATATGAACATGTTTGGAACAACATGACACATTTTTAATTTTTGGGTTAACTATCCCTTCAAATAATCTTGTGTAGAGACAAACGCTATTTTAAAGGTTAAAAGTAATGTTTTTAAAGTGCCCTTAAATGCTATTTTAAAGGTTCCTAACTTTTTTTGAGGTCTCCTACAATAGGTTTACATTAGACTGGGTAAACCCATCCTGATCTGCCGGTGATTTGATTTCGCCCTGCAGCTCAGGCTGGAAACCTGTACATTCATTTTTACTGCTTCTGTCACACTTTTGCAGGAACCAATCACAGACTGGCTTATCCACCTGCCGCGGTATTGGCGGGTTTAACACAATGACGGATGGAGAAGGATGGATCGATGCTCGTTGATCGCCTCTTGTGGTCTGATTGGTTGAAGGACTATCCAATTGCATACAGAGTCATTTGAATAATGCTCGTTGATCACGCCTCTTGAGCAGACTCCCCAGAACAATGTTAAATCTTAAACTGAGCTTGGTCTGGTGATAGCCAGACAAGGTTTACATGCATCCAAGGTAAAAAAAAAAAAAAAAAAACATTAGAATTTTCTCATAATATACAGTCTCATTCAGATTTAGTCTCTCTAAACCCGCCTTTCCAATTAGAATGGAAAGGCCTGCAATTAAAAACGGGGTTGTGACGTTACGATTGACAGCTGAGATTGACGGCTTCTCTGTGCAAAGTAGTCACTGAGGCACTAATGGACATTTTTCAGGAACTTCGGGAGGAGACTGGACCTTTAACCTTAATCTCTACATTTACTTTACGGTTTATTTCACAAAAAGTTGATGATTTAAGCGGGAGTGTGGACGGGACCTTGGTATCGCGGCTCAATTTCGCGCTCACTACTCACTACGCGCAGACTCGAGACCCAAGATGTCAGCACCATATTTGAACACTGGCCGCTTCTGTTACATCAACAGAAGAGAGTGAAGGCGCGTCGTCCATCTTTTTTACAGTCTATGCTTACAACGCACATCGGAAAGGAAACTCCCATTACAATATCTGAATTTCAGCTGCGGAGGCTTCCTCGGGGCATGATTCACAGTGGCGATGCCGTCAGAATTGATACCTTATCAATTAAAGCGCGAGTGCTCATCCTTTGAAAGTGCATGTAAATTGGATTTGCTTTTATAGTGCAGAAAACAGCATCTTCTCGACATGTCGACAACACGAACCAAACTCTTCTAATCTCAGCTGCAGATACAGTGTTTGAGGGCGGGCCAAAGTAGACATTGTTCTCGGGCAGCCAATTAAGACCATAGGCTGGAATTATGCAAATTTGTAACAAACCTATGTAGGTTCGAGCAGGAAGTATACTGACTAATTTTGGCAGTTCACAATCGGTTCTTTCTTTTGGGAGACTATAACTTTGATCTTTGAAACTTTGCAGTGCTTTTACATTCACAAACTATATTACAAACTGCATAAAAAAGTAATAGGGGCATAATAGGGGCACTTTAAAACACATATTCTGGACCGTCTCTCAATTAGCGTCAGGAAAACCGCATGTATAATAATAATAATACAAATACTTGAAAAGTGTTGAATAATATCGTTTTAGATTAAATTCAAATGGGTTCCTTCTAGTCATCCTATAATACACTGAATAGTCGATTCTGAGAATCTTTAATAGCATGTCACACAAAAGGACCCGGATTAACATTTCATGTCAACGACCCATACAGTCAGCCCCAATCGTATCCTACTAAACAAACTAAACAAACCCAGTAGTAATTTTGATAGTTTGAGCGTTTCAACTGCATAATTTGCAGTGGTTTATCCAGTAAGCCAAGAGTTAAAGGGATAGTTCACCCAAAAATGAAAATTGTGTCATCATTTACTCACCCTCAAATTGTCCTGAACCCATATGAGTTTCTTCTTCTGAACACAAAAGAAGATATTTTGAAGAATATCAGTAATCAAACAGTTGACCCCATTGACTTCTACAGTATTATTTTTTTCCTACTATGGAAGTCAATGGGGTCCATCGACTGTTTGGTCAGCCACATTCTTCGAAAAGTCTTTTTTGTTCGGCAGAAGAAAGAAACTCATACAGATTTGGAACAAATTTAGGGTAAGTAAATGATGACAAAATTTATATTTTTGGGTGAACTATCCACTAAGTGTCACCAGCTAAATTGCTAACTGAGAATTGTGGAGAATCCTTTTATAACATAGATCATCATATGACCATCGATGTGAGAGAGTCTTTCCCTTCCTCTCCTCCTCTTGTTTTTCCAGCCTGGCAGTTTCAATTATCTTTCCACCGAAGAGCAACATGGTGTTTTTAAGGCCACAGATATAGAAGTACAGTTTATAGCTGCCATATGAGTTCAAGACAGTCAGTAAAAAAAAGAGGCAAGAATGGAATGAAAAAAGATAAAAAATAAATAATAATAATAATAATCCACAGATAGAAAAATAGATGCTCATGCTCTGTTAGTGCGCTGCATAGAAAGATGGATGAAATGATGGAAGGAGTTGAGGAAGCATTAGTCAGCATGCAGCAACAGGCACCGGTGTGTTCTGGAGCAATGTGACCAAGAAGAAGAGGGTGGAGGTGGGCAGGCAGACAGACAGGAAGATGATAATGTCTTGTGTGAGGCAGAGCACCAGATTGTGCTCCGTCAGGGCCCAGTCCAGCAGCACACACAGCAGCAGGTAGTACAGGTGGAACTCCTGTAAGTCCTGCCATTCCGCCCCTGCCACACCCACGTCACCACTCACCATGGCCTTAACCTCCGTCAACTCTACCTCTTCCTTAGGACGGGCGCGCTTGCTGCGCCCCCGCTCCTCCATCACCATTGACTTCCTGCTGTTCTCCACAAACTCCTGCAGGAGATGAAAGTAATAAATCAAACTACAGTCCTGTACAGCTGCTTCCTAGAGGCTTTTTTCGATGTCTCAGTCTGAATTCAAGTTTGATTTACGCAAGAAGCATTAAGACATTCTAATGATAATCACATTTGAATTCACTAATTTTCATTACTGTACTAAATTTACAGTGGTAAACTTATTTATTTATTTAAATAAACTTATTTATTTTATTTATAAATAAAACAATTTAAAAAAATCTAAATAAATGTCAAATATATATATGCTGTTTGGATTTAAATAGGCAAATGCGTAAGAGTAGGGGACCTATTATGCAAAATGAACTTTTATAAGGTGTGTGTCCACAGTGTGTGTAAACATCCAACCTATAAATGGTAAAAATCCACCCAATACTTTTTTTTTATCATCCCCATCAATCAATCTCACGTTTCCAGGCCGGGGTAGGGCCCTGGGGTTATAACAAACCCAAGGGCCCCCATAGTAGCCGATCTTGGTGCCACAATGGAAAACAGGTTTCCAGAAACAGCAACAACTTTTGAGCATACAACTGCCTTAAGGAGTTTTAAAACCGGTGAGGTCCCAAATTTGAGCTATTTTGGGGGTTTGAGTGGCATGGTCCCCCAAGAAAATGCTGATTTCTCTGATCTACATATGTGCATTTTAAGATATTTGAAGGCTAAAAAAAAATGACAAAAAAAAAAAGCTTTTAAAACCATGTTAGTAGGCAGTAGATTATCTCTCATACCTGCTCTCTCCTCATTTCATCACTCTTTCTTTTTCTCTCAGTCTCCTTCTCTTGCCCTGTCTCTTCCTCTCCTAAAGCTGAGCTCTGACTGATGGTCTTTCCATTGTTTAACATTTTTAATCCTAAAACAGCTGTCAAATATGAAATGTTTAGTTTAGCTACTTGCATCTCGTACCGTTTACTGAAGCGTCGCGCGATTCACGCTCAGCAGCTTCTGTGAACATAAAGCCCACCTACTTTAATTTTAATTTGACTAGTCATCTCAATTATTTTGACATTGGCGGTGAAAGCGCCAAACGAGTTTGTCAGCGCTGTGCAGGAGATGGTCCAGCTGCGACTGCTTCTAGTGTTTGTTTCCCATGCACTCAAATAACAACGCTTAACATGTGGGGGGCGTGGTGGGGTTTGGCGAGCAGCCCACCAGGAAAAGTTCAGGTGCTCCAGATTGGCTGTCAATCATTTCCTCTGCCATTTTCCTCGCCATTTCTGTTCACTCGCTGTATCAGCTAGCTAGAGTATTACAATGTCTGTGCTTCCAAAAAAAACGATTTGTTTCCTATTAAGCAAATCATCCATCTACTTTACCTTGTGGAATGACGATTCTTTTAAATAAATAAATCTTGGAAATTATCTGCTATTGGTGCTATATTATGTCAGATCATTTTCATATCAACTGCAAAGAGTATTCCACATTTCTTACACCAGAAGACCATTTTCAAGCAGACTAGAGTACCTAGAGTAGAGTTCCTTAATGTGCAGTTGGAAACAGCCTCCCCACCAAAAATGAAAATCTTCTGAAATGGTGCCAATAACTGCAGACTGAACAGATATTTTTAACCAAAGGAGCTCTCAGAACAAAAGCAGTTCCAACGACAGTTGCTGTGCTACAACCTTTAAGGCTAGTGACTGCACATCTGAAGGGCCATGATTCTGTGTAAAACCTCAAGGCTCAAACCTTCTCTTTTGATTCCACAAAGCTGTTGGCTACACGATTTGGCTGACTATGTGAAAAGGAGAAAGCAGCTTTCATAAGAGTGCACAAGAAAACAGCCTTGTGTGAGTTCCCCACTAGCAGAATCAACCAGCTTTTCAAAACAGAAGTTGAAAGTTGTCCAGAGAGAATATCTGGGACACCATCTGAATCTTAAAATATTAACGTATCCAGGCCAGCAGAGAGCCTGCATTCAAAAGAACGAACGAAGCTACAACACAAAACAGAAACGTGACTCAGATGGCAAGTGCGCTCTCAACACTGAGACTATTTATGGTGTTCTCATCCAGAACACAGAAGGAGACAGAAGCAGACAGAAGGAGAGATTGCGCAGATAGTCTGCAACCTTTCCTTCAGCGCCGACTCACCATCAGGGCCTTGTCCATGTAGAACTCCCTCCCAGGTGTGCCATTGTTGTATTTGGTGTCGATGGCAAAGCAGAGGAAGAGCACGTCCACTACGATCTCGAAGATGGACAGGAAGCAGTGTGCCACCAGGAACGCGAACAGACAGACGATGATGAGCGGCAGGACCCACTCGGTGTAATCTCTCTGATAGTTCAGCGCTAACACCCCAGTGAACGCCGTGCACGTCACGATCAGGATCTGCATGGTACCCAAATGCTCAATTAGAAGGTATAACAACCTGTTTTGGTTTACAGCATGGGTTGCTTAAGCATCAAGGCGTTCTTGGTAAACCAGCTTCATCAGAAAGATGGTGAAATGGCTTAACCAGTAAAATTCTATTAGCATGAGTACACTGGTGCAGTCCACGGGTGTCCAATCTCGGTCCTGAAGAGTTTAGCTCCAACTTGCCTCAACACACCTGCCTGGAAGTTTCTAGTATGCCTAATAATACCTTGTTTAACTGGTTTAGGTGTGTTAAATTAGAGTTGGAGCTAAACTCTGCAGGACAGTAACCCTTCAGAAGTAGAATTGGACACCCCATGTCCAGCCACACCAGCACAACCAGCATAAACCAGCTTGAACTACCATGAGAATTCATGCTGGTCTAAACTTGTATAGGCTTGTGACTTTTAGGCCCTGTTTACACCCGGTATTAAGATGCATTTTGATCGATTGGATCACAAGTAGACGAGCGAGACATACCTGTTTACACCTGGTGTTTTAATCGGTCTCTTTTGTCCACTTTCAACCACTTCTGTCTTGATTTCTGTCATTTGGGGGGGGGGCATTCTGGCATGAGTGGGTAAATAGCCTTTTTCAGATCTTTCGATCTAATGGATGAAATACACTCATGCATTTAACATATGAACCCACGCAGATACGACGGAAAATCATACGGAGAGCAGAAGGAACTGGAAAGTCACGCGCTACATCCTACATCACCAGACTAATTAGCCTAATCTTCACGGTACTGGTCTGGGGGGAAAAAAGTTCCTGAGACAAATTGTTGCGGGTAATTTCGGTGGAAACACGGCTAGTGTTAGAAATCAGGAATGGTGAAAGAACAGTTTTTCATCTTCAAACCAAACTTTGTTTAAATCCTGATCTGGCTAGCTCAGAGTTTACACTACAAAAGCAATCCGGTCAAATTAGTTTTTGACTACCTCTGGAAGTGATCAAAAGTGGACAAGCTCAAAACATTTTAGACCCTTTACACCGGATTTAAGTGTCGTCTACTTGCGATTCAATCAACATCTCAAGACCAGGTGTAAACAGGGCCTTAGTTCATGTCTGTAATTTAAAATAAAAAAATTTAAATGAAAGAAATAAAATAATTTACAAAAGGTTTTTAAAGTTTATCTTTTAAAACTAAATCTTTTCATAAGATTTAAACATTTTTTTAACAGAATTATTATTATTAATAAATAAATAACGGTTTTGCTGGATGTAGGACGTATACTACAATTCAAAAGTTTGGGGTCAGCAAGTTTTTCTTTAAAGAAGTAATACTTTTATTCAGCAAGGGTACATTAAGTTGATCAAAAGTAACAGCAAAGACCTTTTTAAAGGCATTCATAATATGATAATAATAAGAAGCATCAAATCATTATATTAGAATGATTTCTAAAGGATCACATGACATTGAAAACTGGAGTAATGATGCTGAAAATTCAGCTTTGCATCACAAGAATAAATTGCATTTTAAAATATATTAAAGTAGAAAATAGTTATTTTAAACTGTAATAATATTTAACAATATTACTTTTTACTGTATTTTTCAAATAAATCAAGATCGAATAAATGCAGTCTTGGTAAGAAGGTTGTTGTTGTTGTTGTTTTTTGTTTTTTTAAAGACCATTTTAAAAATCTTGCAGAGCCCAAACTTGAATGTTAATGTATGTCAACATACAAAAGAAAAACCACTCCTCAAACCACTGAACGAAACAGTTCATCTTTCATTATTTATCTTTCTTTAAATATTCAACTACCACTATCAATACTCATCTGTCCTTCACCTTGCCCAGAAAAAGAACAAAATCTCCAACGGTGTTGATGGTTGCCACCCTAAGGGCGTTTTCCACCAGGATCATGAAGGCATCACGGGCCGAGGTGCAGAAACTGGTGCTGTTTATGGCCGTTGCCGCATAAGCATTCTAAAAACGAATTACAAGAATGAATACATCACAGTTCTTTTAACAGAGCACAAAGAACATCCGAATGGGCTACAATTTCTACCTCAGTTTGCAGTGAGTAATCCATCAACTGACCTACCTGATTCAAATAGTTGAGGCACTTCTCCAGACACCACAGACAGCAGATACAGGCCTTCAGCATGCAGCGTGCACAAGCGTTTTCCTGTGGGGCGGGTAACATGGAACAGAATCAGAGCAAGCACAAACGTTACCCACAGTGGATGTCTGTTGCACATTTGTCAGCCGCTTCCTTAATGCTCCAAATCTGCCTCTCTAAAGCTGGTGCTGATATCTATTAGAGTTCATTATATTCCCAAGATCCCCAGCCATATATCAAGTAAATGATACGTCACCTAAGTGGAACCCAAGAGGACAATAATAAATAGCTTGCAGCATTAACTTCAAAAGATACCCACCCAAAACACTTTCTTACCAAAGAAAGTAAGTATTTAGAAAAACATTTTCAGACAAGAAAAGTAATGATCATCTGACTGCTGATGCTAAAAGCCAGAGCAACCGTTTTCAGTTTAAGCCAATATAACTAGTATTCTTCAAGACAGCATCAAGTCAGAATTGAGCATATTTACTGACAATGGATTTTAGGGGTGTAACAATATATTATGTCACAATACAAAAATGCAACAATATTTATCGTGAATGGTGGCAATCGGTATTGTGTACAGTTCACTCAAAATTAAAATCACTATTTGAGGAAAGAAATTCAAGTTTACAGAGTTTTAGTGGAAGTACTATATTAAACCACTATATATACTGTAATGTTGAATATAATGTATAATTTTGCAATGGGGGAATATTTGTGGGTCCTGCTAATGCCAAATGTCTTTCCAGTAAAAAGTGGCCTACATTATTTTTAAATATATCTAGTGACAGAGTGCAAGCATATTCATCTAAAATAATTCTGTATTTTCAGCTTCAGAACCATGAATATTTTTATTCTGCCGTCACCATTGTCCTGTGCATTTGGTCACCAACACCAAGTCCAAGCCTATTCATTTCCACCCCCAATGTAATATCAACAGTACATTTATCAGTAAATGTTATTCTATACAATTGTTTAATTCTAAATAAAAATTTTCATCTAGGATTATTATAAACTAAAAACATGAAAAACTGGTGTTGTTGTAATTCCATTTGCCCTTCTTTCTTTTTTGGATCACAAAGGAAGAAATTTTAAAAAAAAAAAAAAAGTCCCGCTGGCGCATATAAATGACAGGTAAGTTCAAAATTCCATGTGACACGTGCTGTATATTCCAAGTCTTTTGGGGGTTTATGACAGGGTTTGATGAAAAACTAACCGAAAATGTATGTATTATTTAATGAAAATCCTGACCTTGGCCACACAACATACTGCAGTTCACTCCATCTCGCTCAGAAAAAGCACTCAAGTTGTGAGAAACCAAGATTAACAAAAACTCAACATGAAATACAACTCATGAACCACCTTCTCTGAGGTGACTATATCTGTTGTGTTCATCGTAACAAGAAGTTATCGCGTTCACATCTGTCAACTGTCATTCTGACTGTCATCAGACAAACAGAGCTCCGGTCTGGTGATATTTGGGATTTCCAGCTGCTGAATTTCATGTTGTGCTTTTATTAATCTTGATTTCTCACAGCTTGTGTGCTTGTTCTAGGTGAGTCGGAGTGGACTGCGGCAGTAATAGAGTCTTACAAACACACACGTCGCATAGCTGTACATAGACCAACAACCAAAGTCAAGAATTTTATTAAATAATACATAAAATTTTGATTCGTTTTTCACTAAACCCTATCATATAGCCCAAGAACACTTGGAATATACAGCATGTGTCGCATAGGATCATTTTGTACTTTTTTTTTTAAAAGCTTGATGCTGGTCGCTATTCACTGCCATTATTTGGACTAGCACGAGTGGGACTTTAATTTTTTTTTATTTTGTAGTCCGAAAAAGAAAGAACAGCATAGTGCACCAGAACAACACCAGGGTGAGTAAATGGTGGGTTAATTTACATTTTAGGGTGAACTATCCCTTTAACTGAAATAAAATATAAAAAGATATATATTATAGTTGCTAAGGTAACATTTCTCATTTTTGTTTAGTTTAACTTTAAAGGGTTAGTTCACCCAAAAATGAAAATTAGATCATGATTGATTCACCCTCAAGTCATCCTAGGTGTATGTGACATTCTTCTTTCAGACGAATACAATCAGAGTTATATTAACAATGTCCTGGCTCTTCCAAGCTTTATAATGGCAGTGACTTGTTGGGTCAAGTCCATAAAGTGCATCTATCCATCATATAACTGCTCCACACAGCTCTGGGGAATTAATAAAGGTCTTCTGAAGTGAAGTGGCACGTTTCTATAAGAAAAATATCCATATTTAAAACTTTATAGACTAAAATAACGACTTGCGTACCACTGACCACTGGAAGCTAGTTATTTTAGTCTATAAAGTTTTAAATATAGATATTTTCTTACACAAATGTGCCACTTCACTTCAGAAGGCCTTTATTAACCCCAGAGCCATGTAGAGCAGTTATATGATGGATAGATGCACTTTTATGGACTTGACCAACAAGTCATTATGGGCTAATTTTCATTTTTGGGTGAACTAACCCTTTAAGTATTAAAATAACTAGTAATAATAAATAATTAATAAAATCTTTATATACGCATTTAAAACAAAAACACATTTAATTAAATAATAAATACAAAAAAAAAACAACAAAATTACTAAAACTTTCAAATTAATGTCAAAATAAAAATGTAAAAATAAAATATAAATTCAAAATATGAACAAAAACTATAATAGCATATCAATAAAACTGAAAGAACACTGTCTCCACCATGAAATGATTTAGAGGGATAGTTCACCCTAAAGTGAAAATTATCCCATAATTTATTCACCCTCAAGCCATCCTAGGTGTATGACACTCTTCTTTCAGACAAATACAATCAGAGTTATATTAACAATGTCCTGGCTAATCCAAGCATTATAATTGGAGTAAAGGGCAGCCCAAAATTTGAAGCCCAAAAAGTGCATCCATCCATTATAAAAGTAATCCACACGGTTAATAAAGGCCTTCTGAAGTGAATCGATGGGTTTGTGTAAGAAAAATAACCATATTTAACACTTTATCAAGTAAAATATCTATATCTTTTATAATGGATGGATACACTTTTTTGGGCTTCAAATTTTGGCCTGCCATTCACTGCCATTATATATGCCATTATAGTGTACATATGTAGTATATATAGTAATGTAGTATATGCCATTATAATGCTTAGATTAGCCAGGTCATTTTTTATATAACTCGGATTGTATTCGTCTGATAGAAGAATGTCATATGTAATTTTCATCCCTTTAAATTTTAGTATATAACACTAGCATAACACTCCTAGACAACATCTTACTCTTAGTTAATCGCTGATGTATTTGTCCCAAACACAACATAAGCACTTTTTTGTCCTAATGAAAACTGCCTGCCATAAGCATAAATATGCATGACGTCAGTTAAGATTTGCAATTTAGATCCAACAACCCAAGGACATGCCAAGTGAGCTGTGTCCCTACCTTGCCTTTGAGTTGGTTGTGGATGTACATGAGAATGAGGCGTGGGATCTTGACGAGGGTGATGATGAAGGAGCCCTTGGCCACAGTGCCCAGGTGATACCGCACCAGCCGCAGCACTGATGACAGGATGGGTGTCACCGGGAGTTTGGTTTTGTCCCTGAATGGTTATGAAATAAATGACTCATCTTTCAAGGTTACAGCTGTGAGTTATTTTAAGAACAACTATTTCAAGAACAACTCCATGAATACAGGATTAGTTGAAGACAAATGCAATTATTGGCTTATACTTATTACAGTTCATTCAATGCCGTTATATAGGGATGCACTGATACCACATTTTCCAGAACGAGTCTGATACGATACTTTTATTTTTTAGTACTTGCCGATCCCGAGTACTGATACCTGTATTTTCATTGCATTTTTAATTTTTAAAAATATTTGGAAGGGAAACCAAAAGAATATGAATCAAATTAGTTTGCTTAAATAGACATTTCCTTCAGTTATTTTCACGCCTAATTATGCCTGTTAAAATATATTGTAGGAGCTACTGTTACTTTCACTGTTCATATTAATGCTCTATCATATTTTATCTTTAATTTAAAAAGCACAGTGAATATTTAAAGCTTCTCCAGCAGGGCTCAACCAGTCAAGAACAGCAAGTGACTTTCTCTGTCTTTTGTTGTTAGATTACCTTGAGGACAAAGACAGCTGTAGGTTTATTAGGCTGCTGTCACTTTAAGAGATGCCCGTATCCAACATACTGTTACACATGCGTTTTCTTTTCAACTGCTTACATTCATGCAAGACATTTATTCATTTAGCAGATATGAATACATGCCGACTATGTTTCACATGGATACTTGCCTATACGGACATTTTGACAATTTTGTTCAAGCATAAGACGACATTAAAACATGAAGACATGAAAAAGAACTAGATTAAATAGGCTATTTGCACAGGCAGCTTTTCTGGGCACGCACTTCAGATGTTGTTTGCGCACAGAAAACTTGTTGAAAACATCATGTGATTACTGTACCGCCTTCCTATAATAATGTAGGGAACCACTCGTTATACATAAATCATGTAACAGTTCATGATTTTACTTGCACATACGATTTGGTTTCAAATGACGCATGTGTGCTGAATGAACATTCAGCAATCAAGAGCATGCAACAGAAGTGCGCTCTCTATGATAAGGATACTGGTATCGGTATCAGTGCATCCCTACCATTATAGTAAACCAAAAACTAGTATTCTTAAAGGTTTTGAATTAAGAAAACAAATTTCCCTTGACATTTTGACATGTAAGAGATAGCTGTACTATAAAAAACATCTTGAAAGTTTCATAACTCAAAACTTCCTTGTTAGTCCAAAAACAGCTTTTATTGAAACCAATCTTTCCCCCGCCTACTGGCGTGTTAGTGAGATGAGAAGGAGAGGAGGAGAGAGATAAAAGATCACTGGACTAAAAATAACATTACCTTCCAAATGATCCTAATGCTAGGAAAGTGTGAATGCTTTCAATTGTGAATGTCTCAGTAGAGCATTATTTGTTTGTTCAATACATTTCACTGTGAATATTTCCACTTTGGTAAATCAGTTGCAACTTCTTTGTTTTTATGCATCAGTGAATCAAGCCAGTGACTAAACGGTCAACTTCACATTGTTTCTCTTAGTAGCATGAAAATTATGCATTTAAACTGTGATGAAATTATATACAGAAAGCGATTAAAGAACCCTCCTTTATAATCACTGGTGTGAGTTTAAAATGTTCTGCTCTTCCTCAGTGCAGGATGAGGGTGAAGAAGCTGAAACACCCTCCTCCCAAGAAAACACCATTGGAAGATCTCCTTGAAGGGACTTTTTGAGGATTTGTTTTAAAGTTTAAATTGAGTTATTATTTGACATAAAATATACATTTAAATATTAAAAAGAAATATGCAGAATTTTGTCTGAGAAATAAAAGGACATTTTCATTTTATAATTTTGTCTTGAATCTCATTTTGTTAAAAACAAAATTGTGAGAAAATCGTATTGTGAAATTAGTATTGTGAATCGTATAGCCAGTGAGTTGAGTGAATCATTATACATCCCTAACTAAAACCATATAAGAAAAGAACATTTTTGTTACTTGAAACAAAAAATTCTGAAAATGTATTATCTAAGTATTAAAATAACTAAAAATAAAAATGAACTGTGAGCTATTTCAAGAACAACTCCATTCAGGCCTTCCCACTTAGGTCTCTCCAGCGCTGGAAAGCTTTTCTAATATTAACGAGGGTTCTAATGATCTTGCCTGATGATAGCCCTTCTTTTTCCAGTCATATTCCTCTGAGCTTTTCTCTTTTGTAATGTCTCGCAGCAATCTCCCTCTTGCTCACTCTCTCTCCTCCCCCATCATGAGTAGGCACGCCCCCTACTGCTGATTGGCTACAAGTGTGTTGTGCTGTTTGGTCCTATCCAATTCCAACAGCATTTCTCAGAAATCGTTTACTGCACCTTTAACAACAAAATGTTGACCAAATGTTGGCATTTGAGAAAATTTTTCAGTGAAAATACAGACCTTGTGAAATAGTAGGTTACCACAGCACCGGCTACAGTCATCTGCTGACAGGCCAGGATGAACTCACTGATCCAGATCAGTCCCACTGCGTGGTACCAGGTCATGTACTGCAGCCCTCCAGTGAGCCTGAACTCAACCAAGCCAGTATCCTCATTTTTCTCTGGGTTCCCTGTGGACAGGACAAGCTGCAGTCTGAGATTTTTGCTTTTAAAATAACTTTCTGCAATAATAATAATACACCATCAAATTGAGAAAGAGGTGCCCAAGCAAAGTCGGCTAATTTGTGCAGGAGTACGTAAACGTAAATGTCCCACATTATCTGTACAACATGACTTGTACAGAAGGCTATTTTAAGTCTTGTACACATTCTGTCCTGAGAAAAAAATGCAAAAGCAATTCTTAAAATTATATTAACATGCCCTTTTCCATATCTGTAGTTCAAAGTACACATTTTTAAGGGATAACCTATATAATTATGTGATAAGTGATCATTTTTAAGCACAAGCAGTCATAAGTACAATTTAAACTAAATTGAATCTGTTTAAATTGAATAGTTCTTTTTAAACCTTTTGAATATATTTTGAGAGTAAAAAAATAAAACAATAAAAATAAAATATAATAAAAAAACAAAGCAAAATAAAACAGAACAGAGCAAAATAAAAATTAAAAAATGCAATAAAATAAAATAAACTGGTTTTAGTACATTAGTACAAGTTAGCATTTCAAGCAAAAACGCGAAGTCTGACAACATTTACCCACCCTCAAATCATTTCATTACCTATCATTTTACTTTCAAAATTAAAAATGTAAAACAATATTCAAGCTGTTTTTTCTCCATACACTGAAAGCACTCTGTGATAAAAAATGATGTAAGAAGCATGTAAAAGACATTTTTGATCATAGTTAAATAACTTTTTAGGTTAAATATCCCTTGAAAACCCACAGACATCTTCATCTCACCAGTGGTCCCAAGAAAGAGGAGGACCATGATCCAGTAGACCCAAAACAGAGAAAGAGCGAGGAAGGTGCAGAAGGGCTGCAGTGCCAACAGCGGCAGGTGGATAAACACTTTTCCTGCCACGTGGAACAGGGCGATGGTCAGGGCAACCCTCTTCCTCATAAACAACATCAGAAGCAACAGAATTCCCTGCAGGAGCAGAAAGATGGAAATTAGCAGCATGACAGCCAAAAACACCAGCCGAGGTGACATTTTCTCATATCGCTGAGAGCTTACAGTGAACACAGTCGCTGAAACTGCGTAGATGAGCAGTCCTTGAGCGTGGTCTTTGGTGGTCTTCATGCCACCGTTGGGTTCTTCTGTTTCCCTCAGATCCTTAGACATGGTCTCATTCATCGTCATTCTGTAGTCTATATATAACCACCACAGAACGCTGGTGCCTCCTGAGAAAGAACACATGCCAAATTCACATTCAACACTGCAAAAACAGGATTCAACTTTGTGTGGGACTAGATTACTGTGCACCCTTTTGGAACAGATACATAATAATAATAATGGCTGACCGTCAATATGACCATATGAAGAATACTGTTTATATCGTTTAGTCTGTTTTTCAAGCTAAAATATTATTCACACTAAACTTTGGAAATAGAAGTGAAATCAGATATAAAAAATTATAAGAATTATATGATGTCTTGTCTCTGCCTTGAAAAAATTGATATTCATTAAGAGGATCGGAAAAACAATTTTTAAGATTTGCACCCTTTTATTGACTATTTGTTGATAAGTCTGTTTAAATAATTATTGACTGTTTTATTATTATTATTATTATTATTATTTTACTTATTTTATTGTATTACTGTTTAATTTATTTACTTTTCTTCCAAATGTGTGTGCATTTATCTGTTTCTATATTCGGTTATTTTGAATTAATGAACCGTATGGACGCTATTGATGGTGATGGTTGGGTGATTGTTAAATGTGATTTATATTGTAAAAATCTATAAAAAATAAAAACAAATCTATAAAAAAGTAATTTACAAGTAAATTACAGTATTAAGATGTATAATTGTTTAGTACTTTTGAAACTGGCAAAAATATATTGTTTGAGAAAAATAACTAAACAAAACAGCAGAAGAAAACTAAATAAAATCGAAACAAACTTAAAATTTTAATTAAAATAATAAAACAATAAAATCACAAATAAAAACAAAATACAATAGAAAAAAATTTAAATAGCAATATTAAATTTAAAAAATATAACAAAATTATAAAATAAAATATAACAAAATTATAAATTAAAATATAACAGTAAAATAATAAAAAATAAAATAAAATACAATAGATTTTTTTATAAAATAACAATATTAAATATAAAATTATAAATTAAAATAATAAAATAAAATAGAACAAAATTATAAAACTAAATATAAACAAAATACAATAGAAAAAAATATTACATTTTGATAAAAACAAAATTAAATCAAATAAAAATAAAATAGAACATTAAAATAATGAAGCAAAATATAAATAAAATAAATAAATGACAAATAACTAAACAAATAACTAAATAATTAAATAAATGAATGAAACTCATATGCTTACAAATATGTTGTGCATCCCTAGTATCCTTGATATCCTTGATGACTGGCTAAACTGTTCAGTTAATCAGATTGCACTATTGTGCTATATTGCTCTCGGGAATAGTATGTGCAAATGAAGAAAGGAGGAAAAATTATTCTCAGCTTAGGAGGTGAGAAAAGATCAGAGAAAGCAGACTTGCCCAAAGAACCCAGAACCACCATTGCAGTGAGGATCCAAACCAGGACAGCAGAGATGTAACGAATGATCACCATGAGGATCATAGATAAAACTGCAGCATGCACAAAACAGGACCAGCGGTTAGAGGAACAAAATCAGATGAAGATATTCTTTTAAATGTGTTGCAAATGCTGCTTTGTGTTATCTACTTCAGCCTTCATCTGATAGTGGCTCAGAACACTGCATTAATTACAATAGTGAGCCTTATATTTAGATTCTTGTTTGTTAATGCTTAATAATATAGAAGTTAATTATGGATATGGTGTTCAATCGATTTGATTTGGACATCAGGGACAGTAATTATCCATTTCAACTCATTTTACAGATAAACACATAAGATAATTGAATCAAATGAGCCTCAGCAGCAGCAGCAGCAGCAGCCAGAGAAAGTAGACGGTTACCTAACGCCAGCAGGCACAGCCCAACAATGATTTCTTTGCTGGCCGCCACCCCGGCAATCAGCCTGTTTAACATGCTGTTATCGCTGACAAACGTGACCACCGCTTCAGCAAACTTAGCATAGCAGGAGATATCCACCGGCGTGCAGCGGTTAAACACTGGAAGAGCTTTGCTGCAGAGATAGAAAAGGCCAGAGGATAGAGGACAGATCAAGGAGGAAAAGAGCTGCGGTTTATAGGGAGAGCTTGTTTGTCAAGAGTTTCTTTCATACCTCTCTGGTACTGGAAGTTTGGGACACTTTTCGAAGCGCTCGGGAAGTTGTGGGTACTTATGACCAGGTAACTCATACGAACAAAGCTCAGACCCTAAAATAGAACAAAAAGATGCATTATATACAACATCTCCCCTATAACGCTAGCTTAAAGGGATAGTTCACCCAAAAATAAAAATTGTCATTTACTCACCCTCAAGTTGTTCTAAACCTATAAGAGTTTCTGTTGAAAATAAAAGAAGATATTTTGAAGAATTTTGGTAACTGAACAGTTGCTGGCCCCCATTGACTTCCATATTTTTAGAACAACTTGAGGGTGACTAAATGATGATTTTTTTTTTTTTGGGTGAAAGATACCTTTACTATAAACAATAAGTCAAAACAATAAATTGAGATTAGTCTCAATAAGATGAAACAAGCTTCACTAGGTGACCCGACTAGCTTAAAATAAAATGGTTAACCAGCTCTAACCAGGCTGTAACTTGTAACACACTGCAGTTCAAAAGTTGGGGGTCAATATAATATAGCTTTTCTTTTTTGAAAGAAATTAATACTTCTATTCCACAAGGATGCATTCAGTTGATCAAAAGTGAGAGTAAAGACATTTATAAAATGTTAAAAGTAATTAACTTAAATATATGTTATATTAAAAAATTACTAAAACTAAAATTGAAATTAAGATAGATTTAAGATAAACAAATATTTTTAAAAACAAAAGCACATAACATTTCTACAATGAAAAGTGAAAGTATAAAAATAAAAGCCAAGTGCTATTACAGTATATAAATAGTACTTAAACGACACTGATATCAGCTACCGTCAGAAAGTGGTTTTAGCTAGACTTTTCAGCAGGAATGTGAAATGAGATATTAAGGTCACTAATTAAATCATATTAAACTCACTACGCATTTAATATGAACGTGAACTCCAGAA
Source organism: Paracanthobrama guichenoti (assembly GCA_018749465.1). NCBI lineage: Eukaryota > Metazoa > Chordata > Actinopteri > Cypriniformes > Gobionidae > Paracanthobrama > Paracanthobrama guichenoti. Next base: position 26,350,465 of record CM031956.1, read on the forward strand.
ACATAATGAACTGTCCTCATAAGCAGATGCATAGAAAACACAGAGTAACTCCAGGGAAACAATGATGTAATTCATATTCCCCCTTGGTGTCAGATGGAATGTGTCAAACCCTATAGACAGCAAGACTGGACTCTAAACAACTGAGACCCTACAGCAAGATGGGTCAGTGGAATATTTGTTTAAGTAACTCCCGGGTCTTACTGGCTGGACCTGGCTGGAACATATGTCTATGTCTATATCTGCGTGTGTGTGTGGCTCTTGTTGGAGCCCCTGAGTAAAGACTGTGAAAAGGCACACACTGGGGGTCATGACCATATATATGAGAAACTCCTTTGTCTTTCCCATGGGTAGATGTCCTCGCATTATGTGACGATGACGTTACATGCCCACAATAGCTAACTGGGCGACCGACTCACCATTCATCATGGCAAACCTCTTGAGGTCATAGTAAGTCGCCAGCTCCTCTGTGGGACATTGCGACACGCACAGCGCCATGGACTTAATCTTCCTCTGAATGATGTCTATGTTGCATGGATCCAGGAAAAAGACGAATCTGTGAATAAAACCACAACAAAGTCTCATTTTTCAAAACAGGAAGAGTATCTAACCTTAAATCTGATGACAAACAAAATACCAAAACAAGTTGTTTATTTCATGGAGTCTGATACCACAGTGGGACTTAAAACACAGCATTGTGCGATAAAGATCAACTCTGAACAGCAGATATTTTTTGTCACAGGACCGTTCAACCCAGTTTTTTGGCAGAGGGGAACTGAGAGCTTGTTTATGAGCCAAGCCTCCTCTGTGGCACTGGCTTTGCTTCATCTTTTCATGTGGTGTGAAGTGGGCACGGCGCCCACACAGGGACGAGGGATCTATTGTCTTGTGTGCTCAGCACAAAAACAGACTGTCAGTAGCAGGGGACGCACACGCTTGAGGAAAGAGCACTTCAGCATTAGCACAGATCCTGTCAAAACAGCCTGGCCAGAGAAGAGGTTTACAGTAAGAACAGAGCCCAGACCTGTCCTCAGGGAAGTATAATGTGAAAAGATTTGACAGGAATAGCATTCAGATATGCAAACTACTACTTCAGCCACGTAGAACAGGTTGATCTTTAACAATGTAGGATTAGATGGAGACAGAATTAAAGTTTTAGTTTTTTTCTAGAATCATGAAAATAAAACGGAAATTTGCAAAGACATATACATATGTTTTAGAATATCATTAAAAAGTTTGGGGTTGGTAAGATTTTTTGAAGATCTCTTATGCTCACCAAAGCTGCTTTCATTTGATCAAAAGACAGTAAAAACTTAAATATTTTGAAATATTATTAGTGTTTGAATATATTTTAAAATATAATTTATTCCTGTGATGCAAAGCTGAATCTTCATCATTACTCCAGTCTTCAGTGTCACATGATCCTTCAGAAATTATTTAAACATGCTGATTTTCAGCATTCTTTGATGAATAGAAAGTTCAAAAGAACAGCATTTATTTGAAATAGTAGTCTTTTGTAACATAAATGTCTTTACTGTCATTTTTGATCAATTTAATGCATCCTTGCTGAATAAAAGTATTAATTTATTCAAAGAAATAAATTTCATCCTCAGTTTTCATCCCCTATGAAAACTTTGAAAGCTTGTTTTATCATAACTAGAACCACACATCAACACCTATTCAGACACTTGACCCGACATGATGAACAACTGTGTGGACTGCGCTAAACTGGAATTTGGAGGCTAGCCAATCATATCAGAGTTCATTTACATATACAAGTCTTAGGTACAGGACAGGAAAAAAAAACTTTGCAAAAAAAAATTTACCATATTATGTTTGCAGAGATTTAGGCAAAGTCCACATACTAATTTCTCAGAAAAACAATGCTACAACCAGATATTCTACTTTGAAATGTGCATTCCGTGTCAGAATGTCTGTTTTATTTTGGCTAGTGTGATCCCTCCAACTGACTATTTTGCTGAAAACACAGAGTATTGTAGCCACGGAAGCCAGCAAACAAACTAGGTCAGAGATTGCAGATTCTACCCGACCGAAAAAGCCTCAGCATCTATCTAAAAAGCTCTATGTCCAGAGGCATATTTAAAACACCGATAAATCACCTCATCAAGGAGGGGGCGGGGGAAACAACTCTCTCCAATATTTTGAATTTGGAGTGCAGTACCCATTTCAGCCACTAGCTGTCAATATTACATGCTGCACCTTTAAGTAATAATTAAAGGTGTGTAATTCCGGCACCAAATGTTTTTGCAAAAAGAATGAAAAAGAATGATTATTAAAAACATTTAGATTTTTTGCAGCACTTTTAACTCTTTCCCCGGAATCCCCACCAGTGTTTCTTAAAAAAAGTTGCAAGCCACTGCCGGCATTTGAGCATTTTCATAAAACTTTCAAGGCCCCGAGAATATTCTGTTTTATGAATAAACATGCAATATATCAACAAAAAAAAACAAAAAAGAATTGAATGTGGATAAGTTTAATTATGAAAGCAACAATCTGAACAAAAAGCGGAGAAAACGTTTATGTGAAAGACTACATCTGCATCGGATTCAGAACGATGATCAAAACATAGATGGAGTAGATCAAGTCCATCAACACCTCCAAAGCTTCACAGTCCTACACCTCGTCCTGGGTCGACATTTCATTCAATACCATTAGGCAGTTTTGATTTACATGATGTTTAATGTTTGATGATCGCATTATTTTATGCGTCTATGGCTTGTTTCTGCTTCTTTTTCACCTGTGTTTGATCCAGAGACTCTTTCAGAAGATGCGTAATAGCGTATAACAGTAACAATATAACCCTACCGTATATCAGAGAGGCATACATGAGGCAAAGATGGACTATAACCCCATTAAACAGAGATGGATAAAGTGAGGGATCGTGGGCAGTGGGAGTGGGCTGCTGGATCAAGGTATTAACAGCAGAGAAAGTAAAACCAAGCTAAGTGCATTAACCAGATGAACTTTGCTCAGCTAACAACATTAGCTTGCTAACTCAGTCTGCCTCCTCCTGACACACAAAGTTAAAATTAAATTTAAATCACAGGTTTTCAGAGTCGACTGCTCAACTCAATTTACTTTACATCAAAACAGGGTCAGGAATAGATTACATTCGCATTATTATACTCCATGTATTATTTTAGTCTGACACAAAGCCTTAAATTCCATTTATTAAAACAACAGCATGACTTTTAGCATGACTGTCCACATTAGTTCAATTTAATGTCATTACATAGTTGTGGCAAATACCTAACTTAATAGAGGTAAAAGTCACGTGAAACAGCCTTGACTGAATATTATTACAGAATTTTAAAAACCAGATAGAGAAGGTTTTCCGCATTCTATATTTTTCCTTTTTTTTTTATTTATATATATATATATATATATTCTTTAATAAACTCATCTAATTATATTAGTCACATGATTACACAAATCTCTTTTTAAAGGTGCACAAAATCTGCTTGGACAGCAGAGTACAAGACACTACAAATAATAAATACAATAAACAAAAATACATATAACAATGTACACTTATTGATGCGAGTATGATTTATGATTAGTTTAAGAATTCTGAAAAAATTTGAGTAGCCAAATTAGTATTTATCGCATTAATAATACATAAATTAAACTACAGTGCATGCACGGCAGCATGTATAATTGCAATGTAAAGTTGCTGTGACTGTTACTACGTGGAGGAAAAACTTATGTGACAAAGTTGTTGTAATATGTCAGTGTCTAAGGCTACATTCAGACTGTCAGTCCAAATCCGATTGAAATCCTATTAAAATTTTGCATTTCTGGAAATCCGTTTCAGTCTGACCACTCTGATCAGATTTTGCGTGGTTTATGTGACTTTCTCATGCCTCATAATAAGTAAACGTAAGATGTTATTTATACAAAACATGCTGAAGGTCGCTGCAGAAACAAGGTTGTGTTGTTGCAAAGTTCCGGACAAAATGACAATATAACAGAGACATGTTTTGAAACTGGTGGAGACGAGCCTCCAGTCCAGCGCGGCAGCTACACATTGTCATGTTGAAAATAAGACACAATCTCTATTGCAAACACCTTCATGTTGCAGTTGCTGCTGTTTTAAGCATATACCTACCAATTTAACGTCATTGCCATAGAAACTAACACAGATATTCCAGAAAACGAAAGAGAGGCATGGACCCACAAATCGAATCTGAACAGTTGCTATACACAATGTGGATCATTTTAGATCAGATTCCAATTGGATACACAAATAATCAGATTTGGACTGACAGTGAGAGCATAGACTACATTCCTTGCTTCATTTCATTCACTCCTTGCTGATATAGTGTACTCAACTGCCATGCACTTTATAGGCATTAGATAGTAAAACCAAACATTAAACCTAGGTAAACTAGTCAACCATCCTGACCTATCCTCCTATATTGAGGAGGAACAGTAACTGTTCATTAACTTACTCAAAAAGCTAAACAAGAAGTTCTGTTTTGATCAAGCCTCTTGTCAGTAAATGTAAATAGCCCTAAAGTAAATACTAGATCAAAATCCAGTCCAGTACAAGTATCAGTCCTCAACTATTCTCGTCCCTGACAAGTCAATAAAGTCTAACATCAACAAAACAGGCTAAGATCAGATGTAAAATTCTACTAAAGAAGCACTTAATTACTAATTACATTTCTACTTGCCATGGTAAGTGAAGTCCACAGAACACAAAGGCTCAGGAACAACAGAAATTATGAGAACAATTATGACAAGACCAAGACCTAATGTTATTCTCTTTCCTTTGACTCATGAAGGCGCTTTCATTAGACAACATTATATTTGACAATATAACAGAGACATGTTTTGAAACTAGTGGATAACATTATACGCTGGTCTGCAGGGAACAGTGATGTGCAACTCAGGTTCATTGGAAAACCGTGCCTGTGGAGACATTTCTGCAAAATGATATTACGTAGCTTCTTGCACATATCACAACACTCATAAAGGCACTTTCAAAATTAAAATGCTTGTTCAGTTTTATCCAAAACAGATGAAAATTCATTTGGTAACATTTATTAAGTTGGTTGTTGTACGCCTCACAGCAATTCAGAAATGAAATGTCTGGTGAATGGTGCAACAAGGTTAAAGGGGACCTATTATGCAAAATTCCCTTTTACATGGTGTTTGAACATAAGTGTGTGTACACAATCACCCTATAATGGAAAAAAATCCACCCACTCCTTTTTTTAAAAAGTCCCTATAAATTAAAAGCAGTGTCTCAGAATAAGCCGTTTGCAATTTCTATGCAATGTGACGTCACATTCCACAGACCCCGCCCATGAATGCTGACAGACTCCGCCTTATTAGCATAGACCCCGCCCTGAGTGAGCTGTACACAGTCCACCATGCCACAGCATTTAACAGCAGCATTCAAGTAAGAAATTTATTATTTTTATATTAGTTTCAGTAATACAGTTATATAATATGTACATTTTACTAATATCTACTAGTTTTAAACTACTAAATTTATTCAATCAAGAGCAGTGAGTGATCTTCTGTTTTTTTATTCATATTAACAGCATATACAGCAGTATGTACTGTATATTACCCTGCTTTCACTTTAATACACAGATCTAATATACACATGCGATTTCTTTACTTGCTGTTTATATTCACAGACATAACTGACTTTGTTTATATGAACTGTGTGTGTTTTTGACATAACCTTGTGTGTATTTGACAATTTAAGTGCATTAAGACGTGAAAGAACTTAGTTTAATACTCAAAGGATGCGCTGTCTAACATCCAGCTTTCTGTGCGCGTGCTTCGGATTTGTGTGCTCAGACAAACCATATATCAGAAGTTTACACTGATATGGCTTTAAAACGCATGCAGATAAGCTTTCATGATGATGAAGAACTGCAATGTCACACAAGCATGACTATGACAGCGATGTTAATCAAAACCAAACAGATGTTTTCGTTTTTGGCAGAGTAACGGAGGCACAAGCTGTACAGGCTCCGCCCTTTTCTGGAAAGAGGGGTGGGGAGCAGCAGCTCATTTGCATTTAAAGATACGTGCACGAAAACAGCGTGTTTCTCCTTCCACTCAAAAATGGCCATTTGCAACATGGTATAATAAATGATCTGAGGGGTATTTTGAGATGAAACTTCACAGGCACCTGAGACACCTGAGATCTTGTAAAAAGGGGGAACTCGTGCCTGAGCAAGTGCAACGTTGTACCAGGTGAGCTACCGAGCAAGTTTACTATGTCAGACAAGCCATATATATGGAGCTGATTATGTGACGCAAACATCATAATGTATTAGTCTACAAATCATGCACTATAATTAAAGCGTTTTGAGGTCATAACATAGTATTGCGCAAGGAATCGTGCAATAATAAATGTTTATTAAAGGTGCAGTGTGTAGTATTTATGAGGATCTATTGACAGAAATGTAATATAATATACATAACTATGTTTTCAGTGGTGTATAAACACCTTACATAATGAACCATTATGTTTTTATTACCTTAGAATGAGTCATTTCTATCTACATACACCACGGGTCCCCTAACAGTGACGTTGCCATTTTGTGCCGTCATGTTTCTACAGTAACCCTAACTGGACAAACTGCTCTACAGAGCGTCAGCTACTCTTTGCTCTCTCAGACAATGACCTCTTTGTCCTGTGTCGGCCACCGTAGCTTCTCTATGTTCTTCAAAAGGGAGGGGTGAGCGGTGGGCGGTTGCAATTCGTAACCTCACCACTTCATACAATCATATGTGTGGAAAAGGAATTGGTGTTTTACTGCCCACCTCTGACTACCAAATAATTCCACAAAAAAAACCTCTAAAAACGGAAAGATATTTTTTGAAAAACCTGCAGTGACAAACACCTACAAAAGTTTCCCGCTGAAGAGGTGCTTGTATGGTGAGTCTGAAGAAGAAAAATTTGATGGAATTGGCATTCGCCCCCCCCACCCCTTGAACCACTGGCCTAAAGTGTTCATTTCATCTGGAAACTGCAGTGAATATAGGTACATGTATAGGTACGTTAGGCACATGCTCCCAATGAGCCTAGGTTGGCAACGTGTCTGTGCGTGTGTGTGTGTGTGTGTGTGTGTTAAAAGATAACGATATGGAGGATAGTGCAGTTTTGCTCAGGGGTGACTGCACGTCTCTAATGGTTCTGTATTTTGAGCCAAAGTTAAAACTGTAATAAGAAGACAACGAGAAATGAGCAGTCGCGCCTTCCTGTAGGAACAACTCATTCTAGGTGGTATTTACCACATCTGTCTCTTTTATAACATGAATAAATGAAGCAATTACTCTAAGCTATATGTTGTAATAGGATACGCAAACACCAGGACACGTACTAAACCACACACAGCCAACATCACCCTCATGAAAAAACTACTGATGTGAAGCGCCAATATAAACGTCTGCTAATCACAAAAAATTATTCTGTAAATGGGCAATTGACATTACTGTAATTTTACTGTCCTCAAAGGCTATAATTTTTAACTCATATTTTCATCATGGCTGGACAGCAAAGAACTTTTTTATCATAAACATAAAATTATCTATTCAAATTGTGCTCTGTTTTCTTAGCAATTTTAAGTCAAATGTTAATTTCAATTGTCCAATGATGAACTGTGAAATACAGACTACATATAAAAATGATCAACATTAGTTTGGGGTCTTTTTTTAAGATTTTTTTAAGTCTCATGCTCACAAAGCTGCAATAAAAACAGTTACATTGTGAAATATTATTACATTTTAAAATCACTGTTTTCTATTTGAATATATTGTTAAATGTAATTTATTCCTGTGATGCAAAGCTGAATTTTCAGCATCATTCCTCCAGTCTTCAGTGTCACATGATCCTTCAGAAATCATTCTAATAGGCAGATTTGCTGTTCAAGAAACATTTTGCGTTATTATAAATGTTGAAAATAGTTGCTTAATATTTTTGTGGAAACATGATACATTTTTTCTTTGATGAATAGAAAGTTTAAAAGAACCACCCCTCTTTCCAGCATTTATAGTAATAGAAATGTAATTACTGTCACTTTTGATCAATTTAAAGCATCCTTGCTGAATAAAAAAATAATAATAATAATTTAATTTGTTTAAAAAAATCTTACTACTGACCCCAAACTTTTGAATAGTAGTTCATGTTGACAATTGAATTATAATTATTTTCCTCCAAACAGGACTGGTCGTAATTATACCTTTAACATGGCATAAATGGGCTTAAAAATTAAGACCTAAACAGGAAGTAAAGAAGACTTTAGATGTTTTAAGTCATGTGACACATCTGCATAATACAAACAGAGAATTCAGAATGATGACAGAATGTTTACCCAAACTTAATCTCATGTTGTTCCAAACCTATATGACTATATTTCTTATGTGGAACACAAAAGATTATGTTTTGAAGAACACACACAACATTGGACCCCATTGACTTTCATTGTATAGTATGAGCCAAAATATATATATATATATATATATATATATATATATATATATATATATATATATATATATATATATATATATATATATATATATATATATATATATATATATAGGTTTTTTTTTTTTTTTATGTTCCAAATAAAGTCAAACAGGTTTGGAATAACATGAGTATAACATGAGTAAATAATGAAAGAATGTACTTTTCTGTGTGAACTATCCCTTTAAAAGCTTTAAATTGCATTTGTGTAAAGTCTAAAGGTAATTTAAAGTGCCCACTTAGTACATTCTTTCATTATTTACTCATGTTATACCTCATGTTGTTCCAAACCTGTTTGACTTTATTTGGAACGCAAAAATATTTTTTTTTGGCTCATACTATACAATGAAAGTCAATGGGGTCCAATGTTGTGTGTGTTCTTCAAAACATAATCTTTTGTGTTCCACATAAGAAATATAGTTTCTTATAGCATAATATAGTACTATGCTATTTTAAAGGCTCCTAATTTTCATTTTCTCATAATATATATTGCACATCACCACATTTTTCAATGATTCTCAAACAACTCGACAGACGAATCTCTCTAATCTAATGACGTCGATTTTACCATATCAATCCGAGCACAAGTCAGATGATGAAACATTGAAACCTGAACCTCCATCGCAAAGACGACTTGAGCGGGACGTTTCTCAGTGATACGCTACTCAAGTTTGAGGTACATTATGAGATGTCGCAACAAATTCCTCACCCTCAGAATTAACAAGTGTATGTCCATCAACAAACTGATGTGTATATTTCTAATTTATTGCGGTGCACATGCGGGAACTATCAATAACACTGCATACATTAGCCGAGCACTAACGTGAATGACTGATGTAACAAGCATTTGTAAAACAAATATTGCTCCATCCTTTATCTTTACTCAAAGTAGTAAGAATTTATCGTGCACTTTCGACTTTACAACTTTGCAGAATGTTTCCATTCACAAATAGCTATATTACACACTGCATGAAAGGGAATATTCGAAAAACCATAATAGGGGCACTTTAATGCACAGGTAAATCGCATGCCCTCCGCCAGCACAGCCATCTCTCTGACAGCTTTAGCAAGACATTTTCAAGCCATTATTAAGTTCACGTCTGCTCTGACAAGCCAGTGAATACTCCACCAAATGAATCTCTCTGCCTTGTGATGAGTCAGATCTCAGACCTATCTCTAAAAAGCTACATACAAATTCAGTTCAACCACACCGGAGAGCCAAAAAAACGTCATTTGACAGTGCTACAAATATAATGGCCTGCAATACCTGTCTTTCCTGCAGGCTAGCACCCATTAAGGGCTGCACACTGTGACAGTACCCGTCCTCAGGGCCTGTACTGAATTATTCAAGGCTCTATGCATGTAGCTCAGATAGTCCTCAGCCATCTCGAGGTGAAACGCCAGCCGTTTGACATTTGCATTGATGTGATAATCAAAGGGCAAGGAGCTGGAGTGCTTTGATTTCACTGCTGACCACTTTACGACAGAGAAAAATGGGTGTGCAATGAGGATGAGGAGGGGAGAAAAAAAAAATCAGGGTAGGGGATGGTGCATGCAGTCTAAGTGTAAAAAACAGGAGTGAGAGGGATGAAAGGTGAGCCGACTCACTTTCTGTCAATATGGTCGAGACCGCTCAGCCGGACCCCTTCGATGGGCTCGTTGCGTTGCCCACACGTGTTCCCATAGCTGTCATATCCGAAGACGAGCCGCGCCGCCCCTCCAGTCGCGATGGTAAACCCACAGATGCCACACTGGAATGAGAGTGAATTAGCAGGAATCAGGAAAGTGTTTGTTTTAGAAAACCTACAGGCAAAGATGTGGAAAAACTCCTTTCCAGCAAAGGCTAAAAAAATTATCAAAACCTAATTATAAAAACTTTCACCACTAAATCAAGAGATTCCTGTGAGCTTCTTAATTTGGTCAAAAGTCAGCATCTTCGTATAAGACACGTATATTGAGACATACACTAACACAATGTCCAAAAGTTTCCAGTGACAAGCATTTTGCATGTGAACACATGCAATCGCAACCAGTCACCAAAATATTTGATGTACATGTACTATACAGTTATGTGGAACAGGATTTTGAAGCAGTGAGATTTCACACTGGGTGGAGGTATTCTGCAAAACACCACAGAAATAGAAACCAAGTGACGCTCATCGTGGCTGGTTTGGATGAAAACTCAGATTTTCATTGGAAGAGATTTATTGCTTATCATTGCTATTTAATGCTTTATTGCATTGCACTGGTTAGGCCATTTAGTTCAGTGTCAGTGTGTAGAGCTAAACTAAAGGTTCACATACTGTTGAATTTCCATAATGTTACCAATTGTTTGTGAATGATGAATTTAAAAGGTGCCAAAAACCCTATAAATCAAAAAGGTAATTTAAAGCAAAAAGATGGGCCATAAAATATATCCTGAAAAAGGTCTTGAATGAATTAGTATGGTGGAATGTTGTATTATAGGGCTATTTACAATAACCATTAATATTGCTAGTAGTTATTTATTAAATTTTGAAGTCATTAATTTTATTGTTTTATTATGAGAGTGTCCAGGATCATTGAACTCCACTTCTGCTTCATATCATAGTCCTGATTTATTTCTGTTTATTTTGTTACAGTGACCATCTGCTTGTACACTATCCTGCTTATTACAAAAATAAATAAATGCATGAAATACAGGAGAGCTGCACGATTAATCACTAAAAGATCTTGATTCAGACACCCACGTGATCTTATTCCTAACTGACAACGAGTAGGCTGTCTATTAAACCTTTGACAAACATTCAGTGATCACAGCGTACATTCAAATCTGCATTTGCACTGCCGATGACCCAGAGAGAGCAGTTGTCATATATAGGTATGAAACAGCTTCACAAAACGTTTTATCAACCACACAGTATCATTATTTATGTCTTACAAACATTCAAATTATCAGAGTGACTGGGATGAAAGTTAATATTTCGCGTATCTACGGTAGAGAGCAAAATACAGCGTGCTTGATACTTGAAATAAAGATTTTATTGATTACATCATTACACCAGTAAGTGGCGACAAGTGACTGTTAAAATAATGTATTTGTCATTGAACTATTCATTCAAGAGATTTGTTCAAAAACACTGATTAATTCAGTAATGAAACAAGTGAAGACTTTATGAGTGAGTCATTGAATCATTCATTCAACCCAGTTTTAAAGATGCAGTGTGTAAATTTTAGCAGCATCTAGTGGTGAGGTTGTGAATAGCAACCACCCACCGCTCACCCCTCCCTTTTGAAGCACATAGAGAAGCTACGGTGGAAAACACAGGACAAAGATGTCGTCGTCTGAGAGAGGAGAGAGTAGCTAACTCTCTGTAGAGCAGTTTGTCCATTCAGGGCTACTGTAGAAATATGACGCCGCAAAATGGTGACGTCACTGTAAGGGGACCCGCGGTGTATGTAGATAGAAATGACTCATTCTAAGGTAATAAAAACATAACGGTTCATTATGTAAGGTCTTTATACACCACTGAAAACATAGTTATGTATATTATATTGCATTTCTGTCAATAGATACTCATAAATACTAAAAACTGAACCTTTAAATAATCAATTTAAAATTATTTAAAAGAAAATGTAAATAGACTGCAGCAATTTAGAATCACAATTTTTTTTTTTTTAAATAGAGATCAGATTCTCCCAAAACAAAATAACATAATTTAATAGAGGTTCTGATGAAATGTTAATTGTCGCAGTCTATTTGAAAAATATTTTTTTTTTTTTTTTTTTTTTTTTTAAATCAGTTTGAATAAATGATTCAACGAGTCACTCGTAAAGACTAGATTCATTACTGGATGAACAAATCTCTTGAATGAATGATTCAATGACAAATACATTTTTAACAGTCACTTGTTGCCACCTACTGGTGTAACGATGTAATTGATACAATCTGAATTTGAAATTTATCAAGTTACATTCAAAAGGTGATTTACTCCATATCGCTTGCCACCGTAAACATCAGTGTTTATATCCGAACTATTAACTTTTATCCCAGTACTTCTGTGATAATTTGAATGTTTGTCACACAGAAATAATGAAGCAGTTTTATACCTATGACTGCTCTCTCTAGGTCAGCGGCAGCAACAAAGCAGATCTGACTGCTCGCCAAGATCGTGCTTGTCAAAGGTTTAAGACAGAGCCAAATAGTTGGCATTTAGGAATAAGATTGGGTGGCTGTTTCAATCGAGATCGCAATCTTTTAATGATTAATTGTGCAGCTCTAGTACAAATATATGTAAATACACAGTAACATAAACACGTGTGACCAGAAGCACTTTCACAACATGCATACATGAACATAATATTGTATAGAAATTATGAATAAAGTGAATTGTTGACTTACCATTCCCACAAGGAACAATGTAAATAACAGGAACCATGGCAGATCCGTGCAGCTTCGGTCCTCCAAAGGTTTCCATTCTCTTTTTGTCCTCTGCAATACAAAAACATAGTGCATCATGTTCAGTCATGCTTAAACAGATTATCACGATTTAAAAAAAAAAAAAAATGCCTTCCTTCACATTAAAGATAAACCGATAATCCGATTGATTAATGTCTACCAATGTTTATAGGTTTTTAGGACTTTATTAGTTATTTTATTATTAAGTTATTTTATTATTAATAAAAATTATATTATTTGATTATTATTATCTATAACTTCAGAGATTAGTAATGAATAATACATGTATTATTGAATTTAAAAAAATAACAATAGCACAATTAAAAAAATATATTATTTCAAACACAAAAAAAAATGACATTATTCAATCTCTTCTTTACATAACTACTTAACACGTCGAAAATGTTAATTAGTAATTGTAACGCAATGTACAATCAATTTCACATAAGCATCGACCACATTATATCCAATTATAAGTAACACCCTTTGTGTTACCAGTGCGTTGTAAACGGGCAGCAGTCCCTGTAAACATGTTTACTTGCACACTACACAGTGTTACGATGATCATCAGTGTGTGCTGCTGACAACGGACTAACGGGTTGTCTTTTGATGCACAGGCGAAATCATCATATAACTGTCATGGTCAAATGCATGCATCGTTATGTGCGGCCGCATAGGACATAATAATAGGATTACATGCCGCGCAAAAGACAGTACAGCACTTCACTGGCCCGTCAAAGGCGATCAGCCGTGAAACAATGGAACAATGTATCAACACATCCGCTCGAGATTCGACACACTGTATCACGTATTGTCGCGGGCAGCATCGCTTACCTCTGCGCTTTCACAGCATCCCATTGCCGGAGGGAGGTTAGGACCGCAAAAAAACTAAACGCTACACCGCAGGAAAACAATAACCCCAACTTGCAGGGAGTTGACGGTGTGTTTTTTACCCTGCATTAATCGCGCGCGTCGATCACATGAATCTAATCGGAGGGCTTTCCCCGGATACACTGCATAATAATGTTTGTTCTCGCCTCTCGCTCCAGGTAAAAGGGATTATTACTTTAGGATTTATCGCCCAGCACTTCCTGGTGGGTTGAGCAGGTGTAGCCGGAAAAGAACGGCGGCCGTCCATTCACAGCACGAGCTGGATGAGGCGGATCTCGCGCTGAATGTAGGGACGCTGGAGGAACCCGGGAAGTTTAAACCTCTCTGCTTTGTTTTTTTAATAAAAAAAAAAAGGCTTTTAAATTGCTACAATTGTATTTAAGTAATATATTTTTTTTTATTTAATGCTGTGTTATAGTTGTTAATGCATTATATTATTAATAGCTTAATCATATTTTAAAACATATTTATAAAAAAAAAAAAAAAAAAAAGGTATGCCAATATTTCTTACCTTAAGCACAACTAAAATATCAGGATGAATTCAGAATGGTTGTTCGTTATTTTTAACAATGTTTCCAGCTACTACAGGTTCTCAAAGCCATGGAAAACCTGGAAATAGCTGGGCTTGTGCATGGAAAATCTTTTAGAAATGAACCCATAAAAGTAGCCTAATTGAAATTTCTATCAGATCTTTGCGAGTGCAACCTCTGATAGATCATTCTGAAAAATGAAACTTGAGGCACTAGTTCCTCAGATTGTCACATTGGAACACTTTAAAGAATCTCTACACCCTTTTACGTTACTTTATGTAACGAGTACACCTGATGTACTCGTTACATCATAAGAAGAATGGCATCTACGCTAATGTTAGTCTCTCTGTTTACCCCGAGGTTTCCTGCAGTCAGCCAGATCCGGGCCGTATCCAGATCAGATGGTGGACCTGCGCCTGGACATGACCAACGCATCCCTGAAATGGCTGCAGAGAGCGTGTCAAATAAACTCCCCCCCGTAAATGCTGCATCGACCCGACATCCTCATTAAACCCGTCTTTGGCATGACGACTCCAATCTTTCGAATAATCTTACAAATATCTATTTACCTAATATGATTTAAGACCTGCAATGTTACCAGAATTATAATCATACACTGTTTGATCGTCGGCCAGAGGAGAACTGGCACCCCGACTGAGCCTGGTTTCTCCCTGAGGTTTTTTTCTCCATTCTGGCCCTGAAGGAGTTTTGGTTCCTTGCCACCGTTGCCTCTGGCTTTTGGCTTGCTCAGTTTGGGACACCTAAATGTCATCTATATTACTGATCTGCCCGCATTGACACTATATGATACTTGAAATTAGCTGGATAACATCACCGTTTCACCAGAACGGCTGTACATATTCTGTTGCATTATTTTCCTGTTAACAATGTGAAGCTGCTTTGAAACAATTGGACTTGTTAAAAGCGCTATATAAATAAAGGTGACTTGATTTTATTTGATTTTGAAGGAGCCACAAATAACCAACCTGTTGTGTATAGGAACGTCATTACTATGGGTCTAACAATATATTGTGTCACAATATATCGCAATACAAAAATGCAAGATAGATAATGACAATCTGTATTGTGTACAGTTCACCCAAAATAAAAATTACAGTGTGAGAAAAAGTTTTAGTGTACTACATTAGACTACTACACACTGTATAATGTTGAATATAATGTATAATTATGCAATGGGGGAATATTTGTGGGTCCTGATAATGCCAAATGTTTTTTGTTACCAGTAAAAAGTTGCCTGAATAACCTTTTACCATATGACTTGTAGTATCGCAATAATATCGTACTGTGATGTCAGTATCGTGATATGTATCGAATCATGACATGAGGGTATCGTTACACCCCTAGTCATTACATATTCCAAGTGCTTTTTCGAATGACGTCTGTCTGTAGCAACTCATTATATAACTGCTCATAATGTAATAAGTATTACGTTATCATTGTAATAAAATGTTCATAATGTAATCATTTTCTCAAAATGTAATAAAATCTTGAGCTCATAATGTAACAATTTTTACATTATGAGAAATGTATTACATTATAAACTCACCAAAAACATGTCATATTTTCATTATTGTAATAGCTTTTAAAACATAACAATTATTATTATTATTATTAAGCAAAGCATTGGTATTCCATTACAGTACTGTAAAGGAATACCAATGCTTTGCTTAATAAAAAATATAACAATAATTAAACTTGTAATAATTGCATGAATATTAAAATTTTGCATTTCACAGGCAGTTTAAGACTGGATTTAGATTTTTAAAAATGTACTGTAAGGGAATACTAATATTTGTTATGTTTTGAAAGCTATTACAATAATGAAAATATGACGTTTTGTTGAGTTTATGACATAATAATTGTCTCAATGTAAAAAAATGTATTACATGAGCTCAAGATTATATTCAAATTTGAGAAAATTATTACATTATGTACATTTTATTATAATAATAATGTAATACTTATTACCTTATGAGTTGCTACAACTTTGGAGGAACCACTGACAGTCTTTAAAGATCTTGCAAGAATGTATGGGTTCCATTTTGTACTTGTCCTTTAGGAACAAGTGTGAAGAGGTTCTCCAGAGGTTTGAGCCAGTGTGTTGCAATCTGACACTCCCAAATGGCGCCTCAAATATCTATCCATCCATCCATCCATCCATCCATCCATCCATCCATCCATCATCTTCCGCTTATCCGCAGCCAGGTCACAGGGGCAACAGTCTAAGTAGAAACACCCAGACTTCCCTCTCCCTAGACACTTCCTCCAGCTCTTCCGGGGGAATACCAAGGCATTCCCAGGCCAGCCGGGAGACATAATCCCTCCAGCGTGTCCTAGGTCCTCCCTGGGGTCTCCTCCCGGTGGGACATGCCCGGAACACCTCCCCGGGAAGGCGCCCAGAAGTCATCCGAAACAGATGCCCGAGCCACCTCAGCTGGCTCCTCTCGATGTGAAGGAGCAACGGCTCTGCTCTGAGCTCCTCCAGAGTGACCAAGCTTCTCACCCTATCTCTAAGGGAGCGCCCAGCCACCTTGCAGAGAAAGCTAATTTCGGCCGCCTGTATCCGGGATGTTGTCCTTCGGTCATGGCCCACAACTCATGACCATAGGTGAGAGTAGGAACATAGATTGACCGGTAAATTGAGAGCTTCGCCTTACAGCTCAGTTCCTTCTTCACCACGACAGACTGGTACACCGACAAAAATGTCACCCTTGTGGTTCTGTTTATTTTGGAAATATATACTGAATATAGATATAAGTCATCACCTTTATTTCTATAGCGCTTTATACAATACAGATTGTTTCAAAGCCGCTTCACAATAGTAACAAATTCTGTTGTAAAGCAGCTCTGACAAACCAATAGTGTCATTATTCAGCTCAAGTCAGTTCATCAGTTCATCAATTGTGCATACATACTGTAGTGTATTTGAACACATACATGTATGTGTGACAAACTCCTGCACACTCCACTGCACAAGATAGCAGTGTTTTACATTTTTCACATCCATGTGAAGTTTGGTGTGTATATGGCTAATCATTTGATGGTTTGTGTGTAGAGGTGCTTTACAAAAACACAATTTTTATAATAGTTTTGATAATAAAATAGCTTTTACAAGAGATTTTGGATGTTTTGCATATTGTGTGCGTGTTTTGTGGCTTTTTAAAGGCATTTTAAAAGCTGTAAACATAAGCATTCATATCTTCTGGTGATATAAACATTTCTTTGGCTGAGAGTTAAAAAAGGAAAAAAGATTTGGCTTTGACCCCAGCCAGACCTCAATGCATATTGCCTACATATTGCTATAAAAGCAGGAGCAAAAGGTCAGTGCTGCTTGACCACTATGAGCAGCACAAAAACACAAAGGTCAGTCCATATGGTCATCATCACCACCCAGTTGGGAATCTGCGTCACTACTGCCTCTCAGTGTGCTAGTCACTGTAAAAAACAGGCACTATTCCCACCCAAACTCTTCATACACTTTAACTGGAAATTATCTGCCCATCACAATTTTGGCTTTGAACACCAATACAATTTTTTAGAATAATAGTAAATTACCATTAGTCTACTTAGAATTTTTAAGAATAGTTTGAGAATACCTGAAAACAACTCTCAATGTTGTAAAAATATCAACCCAATACAGTTTTATATAAACTTAAGCTTCCCAACACTTAATTGCTGCCTTAATTTCAACATTAAATCTAATTGGTGGACGTCACAACATGCCTTGGAAGTTCATTACACTTTTTTACCACATTGAATTTAATGACTGATTGAGAAATTCAGTAAAATCGAGTTTAACTCACAGAAATGATCGTGACAGGTTAAACAGATGTAAACAAATATTCATTTGTATTGCTGTGTATAAGACAGGGCTTCTTTCTAGAAGAAACGAGCCCACTACAGAGAGGAATAATTATTTCGAAGCTCTACTTAATCTTTGACGTTCTAAACAAGTAAAACGTATCACAATAATGTCCCACCTTTACCCAGCTGGACCTCGGCCGATAGGAGCTGGATGTTGACCGTCTCACCTCGCTCATCACAGCGCTCTGTCTGTGAGGGGTAGAGCCTCAGCTCAGAGACCACAGAACAGCTGCATTGTTCCATTGTTCTCTGTAGTACCAGGGAGAGAGTGAACATAGTGAGTTATTGTGTGTGTGCGTGTGTCACGGAGAGAGTTAGGGAGAAAAAGACAAAGAAAGAGGAGGGGAAAATCCTCACAGATTACTGTAAACAACACAAGTGATTTTGTTGTCAAAACTCACTGTACTTTAATGTGTCTGTCCACTAGAGGGAGCACAGACACAACAAATACATCAAGGACCGTTTTCATTCCAGGAATAAATTCAGTTTATACATATAATAAAATAAAATTTTAAATATAAATATAATTTAAATAAAACAATAAATGGGGTCCAAAAGTCTAAAAAGTAACTTTTTATTGTTATAATTTAATCATTTCATTTATAGTAATTTTTATTATATTAAATTAATATAATTTATGAATTATTATTAAATTAAAACAGCCATATTTATTATATTAAATTATATATTTTGCACATCAATTTAAGTGAAACATTTCAATTAATTTAAACAGTGCAGAATCTTACATATTTAATAATTTTATATCATAAAGTAAATCATAAACTTAAAATGTAAATAATAATAATAATAATAATAATAATAACATGCATTGCATTCAGTTTATTTCCATATTTTCTCAAATTTCAGTGATCTCAGACATTTGGACCCCTTGTGTTGTATATTATGACGTATAGCTATTGTACATTATAAAATACTACAATTCAGTGTTTTATTTATTTTATTTATTTATTTTCTGGGTACTGTTAATGTGAAGTTATGATTATCTCTCTCTATGTGCGTGGTACTGTAAATACTAGGGTCATATAACCACAATTATCTCTCACAGCCGGGTAGAACATTCAATTTGCTTTCCTACATATTTATGTACAATCTTCAGCAGTTTTAGAGAATGTCTCAACATATTATGCAGCAATTACACATTTTTAGAAGAGACTGTGAAGTCAACATCTGTAAGAGGCTGTTTTGCTTTGCTCTTATAAACTAAACAGGCCTATTACTCCTTAAACCCATGTTGAACTTTCCTTAAAAGTGAAAAAACAGCACTGACGTGTCTGTCACACACTTCCTTAGTCAGCATGTTTTGCTTGTTTATCAGTCCATTCTCAGCTTATTGTTCCACAAGAACCTTTGTTCTATTTCTGACAAAGAGTAATGTGATATTTGTTTCATATTCCAGCTCTGTGCATCTAGCATTCCATGTTTCATTTTCTAGAAAGCATCAGTCCAGCTCTTATTGTATGGATGTGAAACAGGTAGGTATTTCCCCTCAGGACACATGAATGACTCACTTCACTGAGAAAAGAAACTGCATGCCAACCTCTTGATAGCAACTTATAGGAAACGTAATGTTTTCAGAATTAATCAGGTGCAATAATAAAAAAATATATGAATTTGTTTACAAGGGATATGGCATGGGTGTATTTACCCAAAAAGCTGTTTTGAAATACTCAAACGCATTCACATACTTTTGAAACAATTTTCACTCAGCAATTGCTAGTAAACGTCACAATGACTGAGGGATGAGTTTCTGAGGGATGTATTCCATTATTTCATCACCCTCTTCCACTAAAAATGTCAGAAACACCACACAACTTCCCGTAATAGAGGAGCTGACAGCGGCAGGCTGTACGTGCCAGCAACTATAACAGCAGATGCAGTACATGAAGCGGTAATATCAGCTGACCCTTCCTCCAGATAGTGAGATCACACACACAGATTACTTAAAGGGATAGTTCACCCTAAAATGAAAATGAAGTCATTATTTACTCAACTTGGTGTTGTTCTAATGCTGTATGCCCTTCTTTCATTTATGGACCACAACAGAAGACTTAAAAAATTTTTAAAAAAAAATCAAGCTTTTAAAAAATACCCAAAAGTATCACAGAATGATTCCATAAGACATGTGCCATATATCCCAAGTGTTCTGGGGGTTTATAGGGTTTAGTGAAAAACAAACCAAATTTATTGTTTAACAAATTTTTAACCGGTCATACTCGACTTGCTCCAAGCGAGATTCAAAACTTATGTGTCCAGCGTGAAAGTTGGGCACACTAACAAGGAGGCTAAAGACCACAGCCTCTAGTGTCAGTCGCTAGCGTGCCTCTTGAGGCCTGTGGAGTGAGCTTTACACACACAGCTCTTACGGGCCTACGTCAATTACACTCACCCCCCTAAACCTCTCTCCCATCCGGGTCACGGCACCAAATGTAATCGTTCCTACTCAGCCTGCTCCGTCTGTTACACTCACCTCCCTAAACCTCACACCAATCCGGGTCACGACACCAAATCTAACCTGTCCTACTCTACCCGCTCCGAGCAGGATTCAAACTGGGGTCTCCGGCGTGGGAGGTGGGCGCACTATGAAATACAACTCATGAACCTTCTTCTCTGAGGTGAATATATCTGTTGTGTTCATTGTAACAGTTATCGTGTTTACATCTGACATCAGACAAAAGGAGTTCCAGTCTGGTGATATTTGAGTGAAGAAAGTACACTGGAACTTTTTTTGGGATTTCTAGGAGTTGTATTTCATGCCGTTTTTTTGTTAATCTCGATTTCTCACAGCTTGTGGGCTCTTTCTGGGCGAGACGGAATGAACTGCAGCGCTAATGAATTTAGTTAAATAATACATAAAATTTCAGTTTGTTGTTCCCTAAACCCTATTATATAGTCCCAGAACACATGGGATCATACTTTTTTGTCTTTTTAAAAAGCTTGATGCTAGTCTCTATTCATTACCATTATATGGACGAGCGCGAGCAGGACATTTTGGTTATTATTATTATTATTATTATTATTATTATTATTATTAAATGATATCATCAGAGGGTTGTCATGTATAACTTCAATATAGTCTGTTTTGTTCTGCTAATATTATGAAATACTAAAATACCGTTCCTGAAGATTCCATTGGAACATTTTGAATGGGTAAATTTGTATATTGAACTCTGCAGTATTTTGGGGAATTTGGGAAACAGTGTTTGTGTTTCTCACAATGCCAGAATACGGGATCCGGATTGAGAACAAGGCCAGGATTCACCACAATTTCACAATGTCAGTTGCGTCTGTATTACAACACCATGACAAACACTAAACACAGAGAAAGTTCATCTTTCTTGGCATATACCATGCCACAAGATTATGTTTATTTTGTACATGAAGAGCTGAGATTACTTAAATGGTCTATGGAAAAATATTTCCCTGATAAGGATTAAGAAAATAAACTCAATAATAAGTGTCACATAGGTCAACACATCTTATTCTGGTCTAGTCTGACGTCATTTATTATACACTTTTATTCACATTCTTGTGTACTGAGAGAATATAATAGCTAGAAGATTGAGAAATTGAGAAAGACATGTCTTCCCAATATGTGAAAATTACACCATTTTGAGTTCTATGGTTTTACGTATCAGGACAGGTCTTTAACAGGTTTTAAAATTAGGTAAATACAACCTCAGATGAACAACACATGACATATTACACCGTACATAAACATTACATCATGGTTTATTTAACAAAAACTAGGCCAAAACGGAGAAGCCTTGTGTGACAAACTAAGCAGGGGAGAACGGGGCACAAACTAACGCGGGGTTAGTTGTAACACGCATGGTTTAACACTTTCCACACATGCCAGGATGATAAAATTTTGTGTATTTACTAGTTGCCATATCAACAATATTTAGAGAAGAAAATACGCCAAAATTAAAATATCTTTGGAAGATATCATTGAACATTTATTTAACCATAGCAAAAGTAAATTTCTTACTTAAGTTTATTTTTCATCTCTGTTTTTTGTGTTTATTTCAAGATTCAAGATTCAAGAGTTTTATTTGTCACATACACAGTTATATACAGAATATACAGCCGGCAGTGAAATGTAAACAGGTCCACTCCATGGACAGTGCAAATTCACAGTTAAAAACACAAGGAGGAAATTATAATAGAAATAGAATAAAAAAGTACTATATATATATATATATATATATATATATATATATATATATATATATATATATATATATATATATCTGTAGAATTATAAATAATCAAGTCAAGTAGAAGAAAAAAAAAAAAAAAAAATAAAGAAGTGGAATAAAATAAGTGAAATCAACTGTGCAGTGAGTAAACTGTAGACTTATAAATATGTGGTTAACAAATGTATGAAGAGTATAATGTGCAAACAGGTTTATAACAGATTGTTACACAGTAACAACGAGAACAGAACAGAAAGTGCAGTACAATGTCAGTGTATCGATGTTTATCCTGAAGTGAAGTCACGTGATGTTAAGTGACTGAGTTCAGGAGTCTGATGGCCTGGGGGAAGAAGCTCCTCCTGAGTCTCTCAGTTTTGGCCATCAGGCTTCGGAAGCGCTTACCAGATGGCAGCAGCGTGAAATGAGGGTTTGCAGGGTGGTTAGAGTCCTTGATGATCTTAGTAGCTCTACCTTTGCAGCGTTTGGTGTAGGCGTCCTACAGAGACGGGAGCTGACCCTGAGATACGCTCGGATAAGCGCACGACTCTTTGCAGGGCTTTGCAGTCATGACTGGTGCTGTTCCCATACCACGCTGTGATGCACTGAGTTAAAACACTTTCTATCTCCCCTAAATAGAAAGTTTTCAGGATAGCTGGTGAAACCCTGAATTTCCTCAGCTGGCGCAGGTGGTACAGTCTTTGCCTGGCTTTTTTCACCTGTGTCTGAATGTGAGCAGTCCAGGTCAGGTCCTCAGAGATGTTTACACCCAGGCACTTGAAGCTGCTCACTCTCTCTACTGGTGACCCGCTGATCATGAGGGGGGAGTATGTCCGTTGCTGTCTCTTCCTGAAGTCCACAATCATTTCTTTGGTCTTGCCAACATTCAGAGAGAGACAGTTGTCCTGGCACCATGATGTTAGATGCTCCACCTCGTCCGAGTATGCCGTCTCATTGTTGTTGGAAATGAGGCCCAGGACAACAGTATCATCAGCAAATGTGATGATAGAGGTGGAGCTGTGTGTGGACAAACAGTCATGTGTGTAGAGAGAATAGAGCAGGGGACTCAGGACACAGCCCTGTGGAGCTCCCACACTCAGGGTGATGGAGGAGGAGGTGGACTGGAATATATATATATATATATATATTTTTATTTTATTTTATTTTTTTTATATCAGGTAACATTTTAAGCTGTCATTTGGTCATGTTACAGTGTGTCATGTTACAGTGTGTCTCTTTTTTCCAGAAGTCTTGAGGTTTGTTCAGATGCAACTTTGCAAACCTAAGCCATGCTGCCATGTTCTTTTTAGAGAGAAGAGGTTTTCTCCTGACAACACTTCCAAACTAAACATACTTGTTCTAATTGTTCTGTCATAAACTTTAACATTTAACACTCTAACTGAGTCCTGTAGAGTCTGAGATGTAGCTCTTGGATTTTTTGTATACGAGTAGGCCTGCCCTTAGGGTGAATTTGCTGGGACGTCCACTCCTGGAAAGATTGGCAACTGTCTTGAATGAATAATCATCTTCACTGTAGAATGATGGACTTCAAATTGTTTGGAAATGGCTTAGATTCATGGGCGGCACCAGTTGCTTCTCTAAGATCACTGCTGATGTCTTTCCTCCTTGGCATTGTGTTAACACACACCTGAAGGCTCCAGACCAGCAAACTAACTAACTAACTTGGTCACACTTGCTGATGATCAATTAAACAAAGACATTTGATTAGCAGCTCCTGACTACTTACCTTCTTAAATCCTATAGAAGCAGTAAGGGTGTACTTAGTTTGTCACACATGGCAGCAGCCATATCACCCTGTAGCCCAAGACTGGTTGCCCACTGAAGCTAAGCAGGGTTGGGAGGGATGGGAGACCTCCTGAATGGGAAACCTCCTGAGAAAACTAGGTAGCTACTGGAAGAGTGAGGCCAGCAGGGTCTATACTGATGGGGGCACTATACTATAACAAGCACCGTTCTTCGGATGAAACGTTAAACCAAGGTCCTGATGTTCTCCATAAAAGAGCAGGGGGCATCCTAGCCAAATTTCCATATGTAAAGTGCTTTGAGTACCCAGAAAATTATGGTTTCTCCATTTTGGCCTAGTTTTTGTTAAATAAACCAACACAGTGTAATCATAATTCATCTGAGTTTTGAATTTTTTTAACCTAATTTTAAGAGATAAAAAACAGATTATTTTTAATGTCCTAATATGTAAAACCACAGAATTTAAAAGGGTGTACTTTCTTTTTCACACGACTATATATACTCTGTATATATATTGAGTATCTGAGCATATTAAATATGAATATACATAAATAGGTTGCTATAATTTGTATTTTCGATAATAAATCTTTCAAATAGGATTCTGCTATTTATGGCCATTAAAAATCCAACAAAACAGTAGAAAAGGCACGTTTTCCCCTGGATTGTTTTCATGGCCCCTCATTCGTCAGCAGATGTTTGCAGTTATGCCGTTTAAGAGCTGTTTTGGGCTCCTCTTGTAGATCCAGACCCAGTTAAATGTGAAGCACACTGGATGACCGACAGTAACCCCGGCGCTCAGAGCGGATGCGCTATAAAACCGCTTCAAAATCTTCAGATGCTTCTTCACACGAGCACCACCGGCGTCACCAGAGGGACGAATATACGTCTGATTCAGGGATTACAGCGAATGTCCATCAAAGATCTTCAGCTGTTTCTGGGTAAGAGAGCTATATTTATGCTTTGTTTTCTTTAACAACGTTTATGTTTTGTGGAGAATGAACGCAAACGCAACGTTTTAGGTGGCGTATTATTGAAAGCAATAGAAATACCAGCGCTACAGCAACAATATTTTAGTATTTATGAAGAGAGAGAAAGAGTAAAAGTTGTCCGAGGAAATGGTTAAGTAAAAATTCAGTCCACTGGCTCAAGTTTTTTTTTTTTTTCATCGAAGTAATGCTTCAAATGAAATTGTGCGACACGCACTTGGACAAGCTTCATAAACAAAACCTGACGTTGTTTTTTGGGGGGTTATTTTTTTTTAAACAAAAAGAACAGAAAAGAGTAAACGTGACAACCTGTGGTTCTTCATCAGTGGACAGAAAGATCCGAAGTGCTATATGAGAACAGCAACATTAGAACAGTGAACCACTGTTCTAATGTCTTCACAAGGGAAAAAAGAAAAAACAGTATTTTTTTCTCATATTCGACCCTTCTCATCAACATAAATGACTTATCTCTGTAAGATAAATATTATTTTCTTATGTGTATTCAATCAATGCCATTGCTTATACATTATTAATTTGGTTATCTTGCACGAGTTGCGTGGATTTCATAACATGGCAAGATAACTGATTCCCAGGTAGGGAATCCCAAGTAGGATTTTCACACACACACACACACACACACACACACACACACACACACACACACACACACACACACACACACACATATATAGTTGTTTTTCCTCAGTTTCGCACAACAAAATAAGTCATGCTCGCACATTACCCACATCAGTCTTCTTATTTGGCACACCGCCTGTTTTATTTAGCTGGCCAACTCTCAAAATCTGTGGCAAAGCTGCATAATGCACTGGACAGTGCAGAGCAAGTACATTAGTAAAGAGCAGATTAGTGTTAATGCAGCAGTCATAACTTTTTGTTTTAGGCAATACGCTGAGTTTGTTTCATTAATATTGAGTATTATTTGATGTCACTCAAAACAGTGTGAACGAATCCAAGACTTTGAACAAATCGGTTGAGCGAGTAATTCAGTGACTGCGTTTAAGTCCAACTATGCTCTTCCCTCACTAACTTCCATATCGTTCACTCGGTTGTACATTGCTTACGTTGCACGAGTGTCCACTACTAGCAGAAACCTTGCAATGTGTTTAAATGGAACACCCTAAGCTCTTGAACACTTGTAATTGAGCTGATTTATTATTTACAGTTTCTTTCCTTATGAATTTGTTTTATGCACCATTCTAACGGCTTCTATATATGCTTGGGCTGTTGGAGAAAAAAAAACTGAAAATGATAACAATACAATAAACTATAACTGTGTAAAAAACAGTCAGCTTAAGGTAGCTACAAGTGTAATGTGGTTAAATGTCAAAATAACTCCAATACCATACAGTTCTGTGGGGTTGGGGTAAATTAAAGGCACAATATGTAAGATTTTTGTATTAATATGCATATGCTGGTAATATCCCATCAATGACATCATAACCGCGTTACCCTCCATTTCCGTTTTATTTTGTAGAAACCATGGAACTCCAACAGCTTTTAGCCCCACCCTGCTTCATACTACAGTAACATTAATAAATCTTTAATACATTAGCTCATCCATGCCCAAGTCCCATCGGATTCTTTTCCACCAGCTGTAGAAGTGAAGAGAACAACTCCATGATTCCGCAAAATCAAGGAGTCATCAAGCTACGCCTTTGTTTTGAATAAGCAACATGTAGTGGCAAAAATGACATATTATGCCTTTAAGTGTAATCTGCTGTGGCGTCACAATCATGTTGCATTTGTGGTCTATTGATCTGCCTGAAGTGTACATATTAGCTGCGTCTCAATCATGGGCAGAATCATTGTATGTGGGTGGGACAAGACCCACCCACTTTTTAAGAGCAATGATATTGACCCACTCACTATTACCATCTCTAATTCAGGGCATATGTTTACACTTTTCAGCGTGCCGTCAGTCAAATCCATTCCACTTGAGGAATGCCCTTATAAATTAAACTCTTTTCCACATTTTAGATACAGCCTTTACTTCCACACTGCTACTTCCTCAAATCCATTCCACTTGGCTCATTCAGAGTCCATATAAATATCTGCTAACTGTTTAGGCTATTAAAGCAGTTGTTTAATAAAAAGGCACCAGAAATCAGGAAATGGCATTCCCATGCAATGAAGGATACAACTGCCTTGCCTACCCCAGAATTCATTGCGCGCCAGTGATGGCAGGATTTTGTTTTGTGAAAAAAGCATTAGGTTTCAACTACTAAAATATATAATGATACATAAAAAATAAAAACTTTAAAGTGGTTCAAATGTTCACATATCTTACCAAGGTTTGATTATATAGTTTATACTCTTTGTTATATACAGGAATGGACCACAGTGAACATATTTAGACAGTTTGTGAACCCTGTGTTCAGACAGTTAAATATAACTTTCAAAAAAGTCCAGTACAAACTTAGATGCCTCTCCTAAAACTCCTTACAAGAGATGAAAATACACATAAATGTGTCAATTGTTTACAGAGCTAAAAAATGAATGTGGATAGCAGGTCAGATCTTTTGATCTCAATGAAAATTTGATTCATTGATGAAATTTATCATTTTCATTTCCTGTTGGTGACAATTAACCCTCTAAAGCATACTGTACTTAGCAAGCAAAATACCTTTTAGTATAATTTTAAAAATCTCCTCCTTCAGGTCATGCTTCATGTCTTTTTGCTGTGAAATCTTTACTGATTTTAAAGTAAAAATAGGAATAACTTCTATTATTAGTAATATTTCAAGATATTCGATTTACTTGATTATCCATATGTCATCTTTTAGAGAAAATCATGTTAAAAATGGGAGTATCAAATATGATGCATTCATTTGTTCATCTCTCAATCATCATTGTACTGCATTACATTATGTCCCCGCACAATAAAAACTACAGAGCTCTGATCATAAAATTAAGCATTTATAATATCACCTTACTAAGACATATTATTGGAAGATATAGAGTGACAACTGATATTTATATGCATTTTATGTAAGTAGTCTTCTATACTGTTACAACGATCTCATTGATTTACATTAAAGGCTATCAGAATATCAGAAAAGTCTATCAGCCATATAAATATCAGCAACTGCATCAAATTGCATATTTGTCCTCCTTAAATCTGAGCTCCATATTCTCTATCATATTATATGAGCCAAACAGCCTGATGTATCAAATAACATAACAGGGTTAAGTTTTGATTCCACCCATCTGACACAAACCTGTTAATTTCTGTTTTGGGATAGCTGATTAAATCACTGAAAGGATACAGAGAGTGAAAACAATGGGCGCATTAGATGAAGATCACTCAAGAATGTCTGGACCCTTTTCGCATTTGAATAGTATGATTGGCATAAAGCAAGGCCACTGATTCTCTCCCTGACTTCCAGCAAATCTGTGCATTTTAAATTAAGCTCTTTGATCAAACATGGCCATTAGGAATGAAGTTACCTTCCCCAGAGACCCTAATGGCCTGTGAAATACCTTGCTCGATGATTCTCTGACACTACAAGGTCCACCACTTCCAGGAATTATGGGAAAAAGAACGGCTGGCCTTCCCTTAAAACGGGGCATGAGAGGAGAGATGAAAAGGGAAGAAGACGTGAGCGAGCAGCAGAGAGTCAGATAGGAGGGCTGCACTTTGTCCTGGACTTTTGAGCTGCTCTGTTGTTCGCTGCTGGATGCCTTTTTCACTCTGCGTGCCTCCGTTGTGTCATTGCAGTTGAGAGCTGAGAGTGAAGAGGGACCCGAGTGAAGATGTCTGTCTCCACTCAGCTGGGTCTGCTGCTGTGGAAGAACTTTACCTATAGAAGGAGACAAACGGTGAGGACAACAGATTTATTTTATATATATCTTTCTGGTTTTCTCATTGTTTTTCCATTTGCTATCACTAACAAGAATAACATTTACTCAAACGCAAATATCATTTCATGCATATGTTAACAGTTTATTTTAAGGTGACGTAGTTACACATTACTACATGTACTTGCCATAGTAATAACAGAAAATGATGCATAATTAAAAGTAACTAACCCTAAACCAAACCTTAATCATAACTAAGTATATGTAGTTAATTAATGCATATTTGTGCAAGTATAATGTAACTACGTCATCACCTTAAATTAAACTGTAACCAAAAATAAAAGTACAATTTGTAACAGATATGATTAATTTAAAATCATGCTGCTGTTAGAGTTTTAATCACTTTAGATTTAATTCTATTAGCTCATAATTTATGGAAAGTTATATAATCTGAAGATGTTTATTATATCCCATAACAACCCACATTCAGTTATTTTAACACCATTTTTAATACAGAATGCTGCTACATAATGATTCACAGGTCAATGCAAATTCAAACCACATTTATGTGACTTCTAAAAGTGGCAGACTTAAAATAGGATATTTTACTCTTTAAACCATTACAAAACATATTGTGTACACTTAGAAGAAAAGGTTCTATATAGAACATTAAAGGTGCTTTATATATAGAGCCTTTTAGGGGATCCCATAATGTGATCATTTTATGGTTTTATGTTTAATTAATTAATTTAGTTTTAATGAATGTTTTATTTTAATGACATTTTATTAATTCATGTGAATATACTCTATCTCCAGTAAAAAAATAAAAAAATAATAAAAAAATGTTTTTTTGCAATGTTCTTTGCTTTTTTTTCTAAGAGTGTGGCTGTACCATAATATGGTATTTGGTATAAACATGGTATATATAATGGTACTGAAATTTGTGTTTTTACAAGGTATTTCCAAGAATATGGTAATTTTCTACAGTTTAATGGTTTGAAACATACTGATGCATTTACATTACTGCTCAAAATAAATAAGCATTACCCACAAAGGTGGTAAATGGAGAAAGAGTGGTCAGATGGCTTTCATTCCCCATTGGGTCGATGTAGACATGCCATGTTCATCGTGGATATTTCTACTTTAGTACTATATCTGGAGGGTCTGATCGATCCCCTGTCATGTATTAATAATAAATGTTGTTAATAAAAACCTGCCCTTGATGACATTACTCACCAGAAGCCCTTACTTTAGACATTGGAGACTGAGAGCTTTTTTTTTCCTGTCTCAAGTGTCTGCACAGAAAACGCTGACTGTTTTTGTCCTCATGTGTTTGACTTGTGCAGCTCCAGCTGCTGACGGAGATTGTGTGGCCTCTCTTTATTTTCTTCATCCTGATCGCCGTGAGGTTAAATTACCCGCCTTACGAACAACATGAATGTAAGTACACTCCACAGTTGTGTACTTTTTAACCTGTGAAAACAGAAAAAAGCATTTTTAGACGTGATGACATTGTGCATTTATCTTGTTTTCTAACATTAAATTCCCGATGTGGCACTGGAAAACTAAATGGCTTCCACGTGTTGCACGGAAAACAACTTTTGCACTTCAACATGTACATATTAATCGCATTGCATAACCTAAATACAGTATGTGAAAATGCATTATTATCAGATGTGTCAAGCTGTGTCAAGTGTTTATGAGTTCTCACTGATAACTAGAGCAATCGGTCTTCTGTCAGTTATAGATGATGTAAAGAATGATAGGGTCAGGAGGAGCATGCTGGGATTTAAATAGTGCCCTATAGACAAAATGACCACCGTTTCCACATTTTAGAGAACATTTAAACATGCACAAAATGTTTTATATTTTATCATCAGTTGTTGTTTGATAGTTCAGTGTACGTCTTGTTTACTAGCACCTGAGCTTTTATTGTGCCTGATTGTCTCACTGGCAAAGTTTTATATATAAGGAATGTCACCATGACCTAAGTAATGCTACTCATGTCAGGGCAAACATGAATTCAAAGCAAAATGCCTAACTGTAGTCTATACTCGTATTGTAATGGATACGATTTTGTGAGATTGTGAACTTTCTGTTCTTCTTTATGGAACTGTGAGTCTTGGTCATGAGATCTTGTTGATGTCTAAATTTGTCTGTGTAGTTTAAACAGGAAACAGACAGTACTAAGCATAATTTCACTTCTCCTCTAGTCTGGATTTGTGTGCTGATGGATGAATAGATTTGTCGTATGTGAGTACAGGCATGTTGCAACCTCTCTTGCTGAAGTGATTAAATGGACACAGAACAATGTCCATCATGTTGGTAATAATCAATTTTTAGATCTTCAAAACCAGCAATATTAAGTCCCCTTAAGCTGTAAACACACAAATTATGTGGATGAATGAATCACAAGAAATATTTCACCACAAAATCAAAAATAAAACAAAAGAATACAATTTTATTTAGTAAGAAATTGATTATACAAAAATATAAGATATTTTTAAGCCATAAAGATTGTTTTTGTATTGTGATATTTCTGTCAATTAAGCACATTCTGTAAAATATACTGTAATTTTAAATTCAGCATTAATTAAAAGACATACAACAAATACTGCCAGGATATATAAAAAAAAATACTTATATATATATATATATATATATATATATATATATATATATATATATATATATATATATATATATATATATATATAATTTGCATTAGTTAAAAATATATATTTTTTGCATTACTGTAATGAGAACTGAGGAAAATGTGCTTGATTATTGTGGAAAAAAAATAATGTGTAGGCTTCATATCCTTAATTTCCAAAATATAACTTAATTATCTTTTGATTTAGTTTAAGTATGACCCAGATATGCTTTTTAATAGGTTTTCATCAGATTCACCCTGTTATAAATTAATTCAAATTAAATAAATATATGGCATTAAACAAATAGCCCCTGAATTGATTACTTCATGCTTAAGGTATTATCTTATCTTTGCTGTGCTCAGCAGTGGAGCAGCTGGCAGTCTTAAGGTTGACTGATAGCAGACCTACATATTTGACTCATTATAGAAATAACAGTGAGCCTCTGGTGTGTGGGTGTGTGTGTGTGTGTGTTGGGCATAGGTCACATGTACTGCTTAGGTAATCACTCGATAAGGTCCCCTTGTAGAGTACACTTCTTCCATGGATGGAGAGTCAGATGTTTGCTGATGTTTTTAGGTCTGTGGGAAGATAAGGCAGTCTAAGGGTGCACGTCCATTATCTGTGTTGTATATGGGCATGGGGATGGGCCGCAGGCAACGCTGGGAGATAGAAATAATGAAAATCTCATCCGGCACATCATGTCCATGCCATTGGATGTAAATCTGATAGTGTATCATTCACTATCTAGAAGCTCCTCGTTGTCGTACATGAAGTAGATGCACTTTTGAATTAAAAAAAATTCATTATCTGGGTTAAAATAATTTTACAAGAAATATACTTTTTCACATCACTCTATGCCAGTGTATTGATTATGCTGGTTTTATCGTGTACACTTTCTTCTCTTCTGCTCTCCAAGAGGGCCTTAATGTGGAAACTCTTTTCAACCCTCTTCAATTAGGTAGTTCATTTTGTCTCTCTTTTTTTGTTATAGGTCACTTTCCCAACAAAGCCATGCCCTCAGCAGGCACCCTGCCCTGGATCCAGGGCATTGTCTGCAATGCCAACAATCCGTGCTTCCGACACCCAACCCCTGGGGAATCTCCGGGAGTTGTCGGAAACTTTAATGATTCCATGTAAGTTGTTGCCTACAGCTGAATATTTCAAAATAACAGTTGTCAGCTTTAATGTGACCTATTATGTGTAATATAAGATTGAGTGCAATTTGGTAATAATTCTGCTTTCTTTTTTAGAATCTCACGCCTGTTTTCTGATGCCAAGAAGATCTTACTTTACAGTCAAAATGACAGGAGCTTAGATGGATTCAAGGAGCTCATCAGTGCAGTAAAAGTCATGCAAAATAACATAGCTGGTGAGTACAGTACAGCGGCCTAGAATGAAAACATCACATTTTCTTAAAGAAATAGCTCACCTGAAAATGACAATTCTGTCTTCATCCCCTTTTCTTTCGAAACATCAAATACCTGTGCTGTTCTTTTCCATAAAGTGAATGCATACAGTGACCAAGTTCTTAAAAGGAGTCAAAAAACATCATATAAGTATTATAAAAGTGATCATATGATTTGTGCACTGTACTCCAAGTCTTCTAAAGCCATATTTAGATTTATACATTTGGCAGACGCTTTTATCCAGGGTACACTTTTTTTAATTTTTTAATTTATTTATTTGTTATCAGTATCAGTAATATGCAAATTACCAAATTAGATGTAAGCATTACAGCTTAGGTGAAGAATTCTTTCAGCAAAAAACAACTTAAACTTTAGTTTGTTCCACCAGAGAAAGAAGTCATGTAGGTTTGCACTGACACGAGTGGTTTTTCATTTTTGAACATATTTTAAACGCCATGTTTTTGCCTGAAATGCCCATAGCAAATACTTCTAGCATAAAGTGACTCATTCGAATTATCAGTAAATCCTTGTAAATATATAAGTAAAAGGTTGATGCCCATCAGTCTTTAAGGATTTGTTGGAATAGTGCATTTTTTCCCCTGGGAGAGGAGGAGGTGGGTGGCTGAATGAAGGATCAAGCCTTTCATACAAGCCATGGCAAGTCAGTTTGAGGGCTAGTGTGGGTGTAAATATGCACACACACATCCCAGAATCCAATCCACTAGCATTACCTGCTCTATTCACTTAGCGTGTGCTGGGTAAGCAGTGTGAACCGTCTCTTCCTGTTCACAGACTTCTCTTCTCACGCTAAGTGAGCTTTAATCGCATTTCTCTGCCTAATGGAGGAAAGGTTGTACAGACGCCATCAGAGAATGTCTGGAATAACAATTTATAGAGTGCATTTAACATAAAAGTGAAATACAATGACTGATTTTTAGATCTGTGACAGTTAGTGAAATGTGGTAGATGACTTTTAATTGTTCTCTTCATAGCTATACAGAAAAACAGAATAAAATGGATCCAAAATTGAGCTAAAATGTAACCATAATACACCTTCCTGTTTTCCCAAAGTAGAAGAGTCTTAAAGAAAAAGAGCCATGTCAGCCCACCTGTTCAAATTAAAGCTTCATTATTGTGTCTCAGGCTGTCGTGCATGACAATAGGAATGCTTTGAACTCGCCATCCAGACATTGTGGGGCTTATCGTGGCATCCGCATGCTGCGATCTCATTCATTTGTCTTTTTTTCTCCTCTTTTGATTACAACTAATGGCAACAAACATGAAAGAGTTGAGTTCATTGGGTTGAGGTTATAGTTACCGTTTAAACCCATTCACACCTAGATCATTAGCTGTAATGCTTTATATAGCTGCTTTACATTAGCTTCATAATGGGTTACAATGTTCATTAAAAACATTCAGGCTTAAAAAATTATGCTAATGTAATGGTTGTAATGGCCAAATTAATCATATAATGGTGTTCCTGTTGGGTAATTGAGGGTTTAGTTGAGCGTATGACTTGTATATTCACCTACCTGTCCTGATGGCACTTGAATGGTTTGCGCACTTCCTGCAAAAAAAAGACAAAATAAGCCTTATTAACCTGAAGTTTTGAACGGTAGTGTAAATTTCAGACATAAGTTACAACTGTCTGAGATTTGGATTAAGGGTTTTGGAAACCCCTGCATTACATATACCAAGCATCCTGATTTCAACATGTAATTTATCCTGATTTCACCTCATTTAGACTCTTTAAGACCTTTTCATTTTGAGCTTGCATATACCTGTCCTATCTAAAAAGGCCTTACAGATGTAATTGGTCATGACATTACAGAAGGTCCTTGCACATGTCTTTTCAGGCCATGTTGCACTTCTCTATTTCTACCCCCTTTACCCTATTTTCAAAAGAATGATTAGTTGGGAAGCGAATGAATAGTTCAGGAATCTGGCACCTCCTGGGGGTTTCGCCCCTCCCTTGCAATGGACACACTTCCAGCTTTTGTTTCCATGAACAGCACAGAAGGAAGACATGGAGACAGTTGGGTTGTATGGCAGGTAGTTGCTAGCTAGGTGTGAATGGCTACACTTTCCCAAACACACCAGTTTTGACTAGCATATGGATTGGAGGAGGGGGTGTCTACAGTCTGGAAACATGGGAGATGTGTTTGTGATCCCCAAATTTACAGACATGACCACCTTGAAGTATTTCCATCAAGAATAGGGATTTTCAAAAATTGAGACTGAGAAAACTGAGAAAAACTGAGAAAAATTTTCAGTTTGACCGGACTTTTAATTTCAGCAAATCCATTCCCACATTTTAGTACTTTTGTTTTGTTTGTGACTCATCGCTTCCATCAGATAATGTAAAAATGTACTTGATTTTTTTTAAGATTCATATCATCAAAGAGGTACACTACCTTTCAAAAGTTTGTCAATGTTTTATCTTATGCTCACCAAGGCTGAATTTATTTATATTGATTTTAAAATGTAATTTATTCCTGTGATGCAAAGCTGAATTTTCAGCAGACATTTACTACATTACAGTGTCACATCACAACACATCCTTCAGAAATTGATAAATATTTTCTGATTAAAAGTATTTTCTTTAAAAAACATAGAAACTTTTGAACAGTATTGTAATGCCACACATTTAAGAAAGGAATGGGAGTCGTATACAAATATGTTCCATTTTTATGGATTTGTGTGGGACACTTCAACCCCTTTTGTAGATTCCATAACATTTAGGCAACCAGACTCCCGGTGTGTTGTTTGTGGAATCACGCGATGAATCAGTCAACGTTTCTTTCCACGCCCAGGTAAACCGCACTAGCAGGCCTGCTCAGACATGCACTTGAACTTTGAAAGAGGAATGAAATTTAAGGAGAGCACACGAGTGTGTAGTTAACACTCTCAAAGGCTCCACACCTGAATGAACAGGGCTACATTTCAGCAAGTGAGCGCATGTACTCAGAACAAATGTTTGAGGTTTTGTAAGAATGTGATGCAAATATCAACTGATGGAAAGTGGGGTGCGTTTCCAAAAAATAATCCTAAAATGAGGGGGTGGATCTCCTGAAATTGAAAGTCCGGTCAAATTGCTGAAAACCTACAACTACAGCCATTGTATGTTGGTTTTGTAAAGCATTCCTTAACATGCACACTCTAAAGTGGCATATTTGTCCTTAGGTTTCAAGCTGAAGGACTTCCTGCGTGAAAACGAGACCCTCTCAACGTTCCTTCAGGAAAATGCCTCCTTTCCCCAGAATTCTGTGACAAACATTCTGGAAGCTGATGTGAATCTTGAAAAGGTGAGCACGGAAAAGCATTATTTTGAAGTGGGAAAAAACATAAATGGTAACCATGACTATAGAAGTTCATCCATTTCTCCATGCTCGAGCTAAAAGATCCAATCCTTACATCTGCTGTACAGTAATTATAGTACATAGGGTATGGTCATTTATTGTAGGTCGATTTTGATTTTGTTTACCCAACACATGCTGCTAAATTGCCCCTGCGAATCGGTTAAAGAGAGGTAACCAGCATGCATCTCAGATATTTGTTTGTAAATCAACAGCTGTTAGCCGTGTGACATGCCCTCAGGGCATTACACAATCTATAGTTTCACTCTAATGTACCCTCAGAATGCATGTTCAAGGCATCTAGTCTAAGTACTTTATAATGTCCCTCTCCTCAAACAAACTCATGGGTCATATGAACAGCTCTGTCCCATCTATCTCCCTCACGGATCACATGAACACCTTCTTATCTGCCCTCACCCTTACAGATGCTCTTCTTCTTTTAGGTGCTGATCAAAGGTTTTGGCGTCCATTTGAGAGATATGTGCAGCTCCACCAAACTTGAGGACTTTGTGACCATCCAAGACAAAGGGGTGGCGAGATTCACCCAGGATATCATCTGCAGCTCTCCAAATAGCTGGCTAGACCAGGCCGAGAGACACTTCAAGTCCAACCTGGATTTCCTAAACCTCTTAGGGTAAAAAACTGATACACTGAATCAAAGTGAACAGGTTTTACAGTGTTTAAAATAAATCTTGGCATTATCATCAAATATTCAATGGAAGAACAATGATATAACCATGGTATTTTCTGAAGAAGTACTTTATTTAATTTCCATGGAATATGAATATGGTAATCAAACAGTACCACTGTATATATTAAAAGTATCATATTATAATAAAACCTGTTGGTAAAACTTTAAAGTAAGGTTTCATTTGGTTAACTACACTAGTAAAAATTAACAGAACATTACTTCTACAGCATTTGTTAATATAAATGTCAACATTTACTAATACATTTAAAAAAATAAAAGTTGTATTTTTTAACATTAGTTAATTTACTGTAAACTAACATTAACAAAGAACTGTAGTTTTACTAACTGACATTAACTGCTGTATAAAAATATATTGCTTATTGTTAATGTTAGCTAACGTATTAACTATAATGTTAATGAATGGGACCTTGTTGCAGAGTAATGTACGTCATAAATTCCATACAAAAATCAAAAGAAAAACAACATTAATAATAATTATAATAACAACATTTCATATTATTATTTCAGTGCAATTAATTAACTTAAATATTACAATTCTGTTTATATATTTTTAAATGGTCTTTTGGAGTCAAAATATTAAAATAATATTGTTTTACAGTTCTGAATCTCTGAAGCGCTGAATGATTTTTAATTATTAACAATGTCACAGTGCAAAAAAATGTGCTAAAACAGACTACACTATCTTTAATTATAATTTTCAGATTTTTACACTACCTTCTGACACCATCTCTAAACCATGTTAATGTAATAGGGGTGTCCAGATTAGACATCATTTGTTTTGTGTACCTGAGGACACAAGCGGTTTTAAAGGAAATCTAAATGCCTACAGTAATGCCAGTACAGAGCACTGTATGAGTCCAGATGGTGTTGCTTTATTGTCAGCAAAGGGTGTAAATTAATCTGTTGCTTAATAAAGTACCCCCACCGTGTGTCTGAGGGAGACAGAGGTCATCGTCTTATCTTCCAAACCGGTGCAATAGTGTCCCCCCTCCTCCACTGCTGTTGATAGTGGTGTTAAAAACAAAACCAGGTGACTTTATCATTGGCGTACATTGTGCACAACTCAACAATCAGCTAAAAGACAGAAAGGAAAAAGAAAGAGAGTTAGCGGGTTATGAAGAGCGTGGGAGGATGCATGTTGTTGCATGTTGCCCTACACACCTACTTTAATATATAACCCGAAGGCACGGCTGGAAGTTACAACACGTAATGACAGCTTCAGTTCCTCTGTTCTGCTTCTTCCTACAGACATTTCAAAGAAATGCGAAGATGTCGGGATTACTCATAGATCACGCTGGTCAATGAAAGATAATTTTGACTCAACGTTGGGATTGTGGAATACCGGATTAACCTTAGTTTAATTTAGCTGGCTTTTGGAATTTAGAATGCATGGAATGAATGTGACCCTGTTTAACATCTATGGTTCTTTGATCATTTACAGACATGCAAATTAGATGCCTCAAGAATGAGTAAGCACTATCGTGAGGGACTAGATTTGATTTAACACCCATATAAGTGACACTGAACTGAGGTCATTAACAGTATCCTGTATGACACTTTTCTTCAGGTTTATGTATATTATAATTTATATAGTAGTCTAATGTAATGCTAATGTAAATAACACAAGAACATATATATATATATAAATATATAAAATTATTTCATTTCATTACAATAATAATGTTTTCTGTCTTATATTAACAGTCGGACATGAGGACTAATGCCACTGATATCCGTCAAGTTACCAAAGCCACAGACAACCTTCTGGAGAGCCTGGGATCACTGGCTGTGGAGGTAGACCTTGTATTATTTACTAAGCATTAAAGCCTATGATTAAAGCCTACGAGTATCACTACAGACAAGGCAAACAGTCCTGAGCTGTTCTGTGAAATGTCAAACAACTGAGAGCACATGAGAGTTGTTTATCATAATTCCAACAAACCTAACTAGTAACAGTATGAGAGTGAAAGTGACATTTAATGGCGAAGACAACTGCTGGGCCTGTGACGCAGGAGTAAAGATTAAACATTGGGGCTGCATGTGTCGATGAGTTTGGTAGTGTCTGGTTTGCCAGCTGTAGCGGTGCACAGTGGGAGGAAGAGAAAGTTGTTTCAGCTCCCAGCTGGACAGATATACAACCAAGCACAGCTGAACAAGCATCCAGAGACAGAGTCACACAATCTACTCAGCAGTCAGTATCTAAAGACTGCAATAAAGACGTTTACTTTACACAGAGAGAGAGAGAGAGAGAGATGAGGCGTTCATGACCTGTTTGTCCATACAAAAGCCTCTCTGTTCTCTGCTTAACTGAAAGGGAAACCTTTGACTACAAGTCTCACTGAATAGAGCATTAAACTCAACCCATTGCTCTAATCTGGCTCACCCTCATGTTTGAGACTGTTGGTGAATTCCAGTGACCTTTTACTGTGTTGGTATGAGACTGGATGAATGCTGATTTGCAACAGCTCAATCATTAAGATTAAAGTGCAAAAACATTACATAAGACATGAAAACCTTGAAAGTTTTAAACATTATAATGAATTTGTTTCAAATTATATTTTTAATTTAACTTGTGTGCGGTTTTCTCTGTACAGCTTTGTTTAGAAGGGATATGAGGGGACATTATTCCTTCTTGATTTCTTCACCCCCCACTCTGTGAGAGTATTTTGCTTTTGCGGTAGGACATCTGTTGCTCTCTCCGCCCTCCATTCTCTTTGCATTTTTACATCAAATCAGCAGCAAGTGACTTGTATGCTTGCTGAGTCAGATCCGTAAGGCTCACGCGGTTTCATCCAGCAAAGTTGTGTGCACACCACACCTGGTTTAAAATGAATGGCCAGAAAGCAATTCTCTACTCAGTGGACGTGTTTGAAACCATCCTACTGTTTACTGCATATTGTGCAGTATATATACACTGCATATTGCCTACTATTTTTTTTATTAAATGTACGCATTATGTGCACAGTATACATACTATATACTACAGAAATAGTAAGTGTAGTGTGCTTATCTGAACATAGAAAAAAATCACTAATGAGAATTGAAATTAAATGTGTCAGTTGCTTCTCTTAGACTGCAAAAAGTTTAAATAGGGATACACTGGAGACTTTTTAAAAGTCTTATAATAATAATAATAAAGTTTCCTCTTGGGTTTCCTTTAACGTGAAATGTCGTGACCAGCACAGAATAACATTTCTCTTCTTGTCAGTCACCCTCCAAAAGCAAACCTCCCAGCTTAGAAATGCATTAATGTTAGATGAATCCATGTTATGTTTGACAATCCTTTGTGTGTTGAAAAAGCAGAACTAGCTTTTCATAGGAGGGTTTATTTGTCTAATGCAAGTTGTGTTCAGTTTGACAGGCCCTTGGGGCATCTGCTCTCTAGATTCAAGATTGTTGGTTAAAACATCCAAACATGAGTTAGACAATGGCAGTAGATGTCAAGGATTTGGCAAACATAGCCTGCACTGAAGTAAATAATGAAACACTAGCATTATCCCTTATTTCTCTCTGATGTACTGTCAAAGGAATAGTTGTCCCAAAATAAAAATTATTTTATTATTTACTCACTCTCATGTTGATCCAATCCTGTATGACTTACTCCCTTCCAGGCAGCACAAAAGAAGTCGCTCTTTTAGGTTCATTTCAATTACAATGACTAGAAACTGGAGCTTTCATGCTCCAAAAAGGACACAAAAGCGTGTATCGTGATAGTAGTTCAAACGACTTGTGCACTATGTTCCAAGTATTCCATGGATCTATGAACGAGTCACTCTTTTGAATTGGATCTTCTCAGTTAATTATTTGATTCAAATCACACACAAAAAAAAACAGTTAAGTTATGAATCGGATTGAACCAATTCTCAAGTGTCAGTCTCAATAATCTGGTTGAAGCTAATTGCTTCAATTGCTATCATATGGCTTCAGAAGAGTTGGATATAGTGTTGAATGAACACTACACATTTAAAGCATTTTTGATGCTTGAAACTGAATAGGATAGAGTTACTAGTCATTCTTCAACAACTCCATTTGCTCTTACATAAAACTGTATGGGTTAGGAACAACATGAGGGTGAGTAAATGATGACAGAACTCTCCTTTTTTGGGTCAACTAACTGTTTAAAGACACACACCAACTTAAAACTACTAAGTACATTTGTTGTGTGATTACTAATCAATATCTTATAATTTCTGTCATTCTTTCAGCTGGCCAGTATGAGGAGCTGGAGTGACCTGCGAAATGAGATCCTGTTTCTGACCGAAAATGCCACTGGCTCACCGAGTCTGATGTACCAGGCTGTGTCCCGTATTGTGTGTGGGCACCCAGAAGGTGGTGGCCTCAAGATCAAATCCCTCAACTGGTACGAGGACAGCAATTTCCAGGCGCTGTTCGGCAG
Organism: Paracanthobrama guichenoti; assembly: GCA_018749465.1. Classification (NCBI taxonomy): domain Eukaryota; kingdom Metazoa; phylum Chordata; class Actinopteri; order Cypriniformes; family Gobionidae; genus Paracanthobrama; species Paracanthobrama guichenoti. Next base: position 26,392,031 of record CM031956.1, read on the forward strand.
CCACAATGACAGTGATGATGAACCGGTTTCAGTCTACGACAATACCACCAGTACGTCAACGGTGTTTCTTTCTTAGTATTATTTATATAATATTATAGTATTTATTTATTAATAATATTCACATGCTGCTTTATTTCGGTATTATTTCAATTAACAAAAACTATTTTATATAGTTTTAGTTTTTGTTAACAATAACAACCCTGGCCTACAACAGCAATAACCATGCTTTTGATAAACAACATGCATTGCATTGTAAATAACATACTAGCAGTATTCAATACGACATGCAGTAAACGGACGCTAAATTGTCCTTTAATGCATATTCTCATGTATTGTGTTTCTAGCTCCATACTGTAACAACTTGATGAGGAACATGGAAGCCAGTCCCATCTCTCGGATGATCTGGAGAGCATTGAAACCTCTTCTGATGGGGAAGATCCTCTATACGCCACATAACCCTGCAACACAGAAGATCATTCATGAGGTAACCTTGAAAAAAAATCATATGTATGATGCATGATTTGAATTGACAGTGCAGTTGGACCAACTTCCTCATTCTTTCCCAGGTCAATAAGACATTTCAGGAGTTGGGAATTCTACGAGATTTAGGGGGAATGTGGGAAGAAGCCAGACCGAAGTTTTGGAACTTCATGGAGAACAGTGAAGAAATGGATCTGATGCGGGTATGTTATGTCTTACTCTCATTACTGCCCCTAAATGGCTGGTGGTTGCAGTGCAGAACTGGATCTAGTCAATATTACTGATATTAAAGCTTATTTCAACTTTCATCTTTTTGTATGTCCAAACACAGACACTTCTTCGAAACAATGCCACTGCTAGGTTCTTTAGTGCCCAGTTGGCTGGGACTCAGTGGAACGTGGAGGATGTTATCAGCTTCTTGTCTAAGCACTCCGAGGACACGCGTCCCCATGGGATGGCATTTACGTGGCGGGATGTCTTCAATGAGACGGACCAGGCCATTATGAGCATATCCCGTTTCATGGAGGTCAGAACAGATCTCTTTCAACACTACCTTTTCCTTTCTATTCTCCTCCCACACACCTCCTTTATCTCATAATCCATCTGTCTCCCACATACATATTTCCCATAAAACATGTCAACAACCTATCATCAGTTACATAGTACACGCATGTCACAACCAGCTGGATTTCATGTTTTTTGGGAGAAAGGCACATGCAAAAAATGCTTGGATGACCTATTGCATGAATTGTGTGGGTTTTGGGGTTTTTAAAGTCTATTTCAGCAATATGATGTCTGTTAGTTTGACAAAAGGAGATTTGAAAGATAAAAAGGAAGTGAAAAATCAACTTTTTTTAGTCTAAAGAGATCATTCTTAAGCCATCGGCGATTTAATGGGTCAAAAGTTCCCTTTTACAGTAATACAAGAACAAGCCAAAGTTTATTACAGGTCAAATAGATTATTTTAGATCAGTTATAAAAGTTATTGATTAAACTGCACACCGTAGCATGTTCACAGTCTAATATGGTCAAATAAAATCAATTGACTATCACTAGACAGATAAAGTGACTGGATGATGATGTTGTTTTACAGTGTGTAAACCTGGATAAACTTGAACCTGTGAGCACAGAAGAGAAATTGGTGAACGAGTCCATGAGTCTCCTGGATAACAGAAAGTTCTGGGCGGGAATTGTGTTCCTGGACGTACAGCCCAACAGCTCGGAACTTCCACCACATGTCAATTACAAGATCCGCATGGACATCGACAACGTGGAGCGCACAAACAAGATTAAAGATGGGTATGTTTGCTTTTCTCAGTTGCCCAATAATGGAAATACCCATTTGAATGAGTATGTTTGCTATGAAAATGCTTATTGTGTTTTTTTTGGCAGGTATTGGGATCCTGGTCCCAGGGCTGATCCCTTTGAGGATTTGCGGTATATTTGGGGAGGATTTTCTTACCTTCAGGATGTAGTTGAACACAGCATCATCAGAGCAGTTACTGGGACCAAAGAGAAGACTGGTGTTTATATCCAACAGATGCCTTATCCATGTTATGTAGATGATATGTAAGTATTCTACTGCACTACACATAAACCAAGTAGATGAATTACAGAGATGACAAATTATCAAGGATCATCTTTAAACCACTTCCCCTGCAGAAAAAAAAGAATTTGTGTCCAGACTGCCTTATGCTAGTCTTTTAATATGTTATCTAATAGTAGGAACAATTATTGAAAATTCTTCTATTTTCTCATAGTTTCCTTCGCATTATGAGCCGCTCCATGCCTCTCTTTATGACTCTGGCCTGGATGTATTCGGTGGCCATCATCATTAAAGGCGTCGTCTACGAGAAGGAGGCCCGACTCAAGGAGACCATGAGGATTATGGGACTAGACAACGGAATCCTGTGGTTCAGCTGGTTCATTAGCAGCCTCATCCCTCTTCTCATCAGTGCAGGCCTGCTGGTTCTTCTACTCAAGGTACTAAAAAAAATTGTTTTTCCTTTCTGAGGAGCACTATGAAAAACTATCAAGTTAATTATTAAAGATTAGATAGATTAGGTAACACTTTATTTCGATGGTCCACTTTAGATATTCTACTAACTATACGTCATCTTATTCTTCAATAGAGCAATCTTGAACTCTCAATAGAGTATTAGTAAACTGTAGTACACGGTCACGTGTTAGGGTTCGGGTTAGTAGAATAGGTTGACATGTAGACTACTAATACTCTATTGAGAGTTAGTTGACATATAGTTGCAAAGTTACTTATAGTTAGTAGAATATCTAATTATCTAAGGTGGACCAAAGTCAATCTGATGGCCACGTTTTGCATCACACTTCTGTTTTAGGATCTCTTATGTTATGAATACTTAAACTAGACAATTTTACAATTACATTATATTTCTATCATCCCTTTGTATTATTTGATCTGAATATTTTTCTTTTTCTTGAATTATTTTTAATAATAATAATAATAATACAATTATTATTCTAATTATTATTCTATTATTACTATTATAATTATTATTAATAATATTATTTTCCATTATTTAGTGTTGTAGTTAACAATAACAACACACATTTTTTTTATAATTATTATTAATAAGTACTGTAACAGTGTATAAATAATACTAAATTAACTCTGATATTATTATGACTACTATTCATTATGGAATTTTTCATGACAGAAATGTTCAAACCACTACAGATACTAAACCCGATTCCTTTTACCTTTCCAGATGGGAAATCTCCTGCCCTATAGTGACCCTGGCATAGTCTTTCTCTTTCTTAGCTCATTCGCTGTGGTAACCATCATGCAGTGTTTCCTGATCAGTACAGCGTTCGCACGTGCCAACCTAGCAGCGGCCTGCGGTGGCATCATCTACTTTACCCTCTACCTGCCTTACGTGCTGTGTGTGGCTTGGCAAGACTACGTGGGCTTCTCCGCCAAAGTCATCGCTGTGAGTTTTACGACCACCTATAGAAAACTTTACAATTACAAATGTGTGTGTGTGTGTGTGTGTGTGGTTGCTGCTGTGCTAGGCCAAGTCCGTTACGTTATTGTACAGTATATTGCATAAGGAAACATTTATACTGCTTCCCTTATCTAAAATGACTTACATGTGTGATAAAAATATCTTAACTGTAAAATTGCACTTTAAACCCACTGTAGTCTTTGGGTTGTGATCTGGCTAACATTAGATTACAAGGAATCTTCACTAGGGTGTTCCCTGTTTAAACTAGTTAAATAGCAGAGATAGATTAAAGATCTGGGACAGTAGTTCAGTTAAAGGTGAGCAAGCACTGAAGAGTTAGTGATTACTTTGACCAAGGCACGTAACCCCGGGTTGTTCCAGGGTGGTTTGATCCTACATGGTTACCTGATTACTTGTCATTAAAGTGACTTACTGTAGAACACACTGGTCCAGCCGATCAATCAGAGCACATTGCACTTTTCGGAAGGAGGTTCTTCATTGAGACAGGAACTAAACAGAGTGTTACTAACATACTGCAAAGAGAGGTGCTGCAACAAAGTAAAATATGCAAAAAGTATTACTATTAAAATCAAGATGAAAATTTTTATTTCATTCTAACTAAAACAATATTTTTTGAAAAAGTCATGTAAACAGTTTAATCTGAGTGAAATCATACCAGTCCGATTTTTGCGAAGCCAGACTAACAGACCCTGATAATGCAATTGTATTATAGAGGGTGGAAAATGGTACTGTAAGAAACCCTGACTAACTTTTTTTGAATGGACTTCAGGGTGAAAAAACCCCAGAACACTACTTACGTCTACTTCGGTTGTCTCCACAGAGCTTATTGTCTCCAGTGGCATTCGGGTTTGGCTGTGAGTATTTTGCACTGTTTGAGGAGCAGGGTGTGGGCATCCAATGGAATAACCTCTTCTCCAGCCCAGTGGAAGAGGACAACTACAACCTCACCACCTGCCTCATCCTCATGTACTTTGATGCCTTCCTGTATGGGGTTCTGACCTGGTACATTGAGACCGTGTTCCCAGGGCAGTATGGAATTCCCAGGCCATGGTACTTCCTCTTCACTAAATCTTACTGGTTTGGAGAGAACAACACAAACAATACTGCAATGCATGGAAAGAAGGGCAATGCTGGAGGTAAGAAACCCTTTTGATCACAAACTTTTTTTAGTATTCGCACCAAAATTATACACTGATAAGAAGTTTCATGTTATGAATGATAACTGATAAATATATTATAAAATAATCAATTTAGTCTAACAAAATTAAAGAGAAAACATACTAGACATAAAATGTATAGTTTTAAATGCTAAGTGAATTTAGGCATCACATAATTATAATGTGCCATATGAAAAATGGATAATAATTTTGAGATTTGCTACAGATTCAAGTGAATAGTGATATTAACTTTAAGTGAGTATTAGATGATGCCACTGAAAAGAGTAACAAAATGGACTAATTGTGTTTTGTGTGTTTTTTTTTTTTTAAAGCTGTTTGCATTGAAGAGGAACCCACTCACCTTGAATTGGGAGTTTACATTGAGAATCTTGTGAAGGTCTACCGACACGGCAAAAAGCTAGCGGTCGATGGGTTGACACTTGGCTTCTATGAGGGGCAGATAACCTCCTTTCTAGGTCACAATGGAGCTGGAAAAACTACCACCATGTAAGATATTGAAATTAGTATAAAATATTGTTATTATTGTATACAAGGAGCTTAGTATTAAAAGTTAAATAGACTACAGTTCAATATGTTGTTGGAGTCAGTAACATTCACTTTTAAAAGAAATTAATACTTTGATTCAGCAAGGATGCATTAAATTGATCAAAAGTGACAGTAAAGATATTTATAATGTCACATTTGTTTTGGTCACACTTTAGGGTCCAATTCTCTCTATTAACTAACTATTTACAATGATTTTTACCCCAATAAACTCCTAATTACTGTTTATTAATAGTTAGTAAGGTAGTTGTTAAATTTAGGTATTAGGTAGGATTAAGGGATGTAGAATATGGTCATGCAGAATAAAGCATTAATAAAGTACCGTATATACCTGAATATAAGACGACCCCCATTTTCCAGACTTATTTTTGGGAAAAAGGTGCTCGCCACCTCTGAACATCGCATTCTGTGACTCCAAATTTTTTGGCAGCTTTGCAATTATTAGATGATTCTGCCTCATTCACGACCATAAGTTTAAAGTTGGTGTCATAACTGTTTTGAACGTGTTGGTTTATTTGACCAACTTTTGAAGTTCTTTCTCAAAATGATCTCTTGACTTCTCCATGGTGGCACTTTACTGTTTATTTAATTCATAACACTGTCACTAATTACGTAGCCTGGCGCCCTCTACTGTTTCCCCCTGCTTTCTCCCTTTCCCCCGTGATTTTGTCTATATCGCGAATATAAGACAATACCCTAGTAATATGCATGCTAATAAGCAACTAGTTAAACTAAAGTGTTGCCATTTTTTTATTTCAAATAAATGCTGTTCTTTTGAACTTTATATTATAAAAAAAAAAAAATAATCCAGAACAAAAAGTATCACGGTTTCCACAAAAATATTAAGCAGCACAAACTGTTTTCAATATTGATAATAATAAGAAATGTTTCTTGAGCACCAAATGAGGAACAAATTACATTTTAAAATATATTCAAATAGAAAAGAGTTATTTTATCTTTTGGTTATTGTATCTAACCCTTACCTTGCCTTCATTGTTTTTAGGTCTATCCTAACTGGCCTTTTCCCTCCCACCTCTGGCACTGCATATATCATGGGCAAAGACATTCGCTCAGAGCTGAGTTCTATCAGGCGGAGCCTCGGAGTGTGTCCACAACACAACGTCCTCTTCAGCATGTAAGTGCCTTTATCAGATCTGCAAGAAACGATCAAAGAAAATAATTTGAAAAATGTCACATATTACTTGATATCAAGGTTGTATAGATTAGTTCTGTGGATGATAATTCACTTTTGCTTGGCCTGGGATATTTCAGGTTGACAGTAGAAGAGCACATCTGGTTTTACGCCCGTCTGAAGGGTTTGTCCGAGGAAGAAGTGAAAGCTGAGATGGAGCAGATCCTAACTGATACTGGCCTTCCACATAAACGCAAATCCAGGACCAGCCAATTGTCAGGTGTGTGTCATAATAACCTTTGAAATTTTTATATGTTGGTTGTTTGATTTGTTGCAAATTTACATTTTCATGTTCCTCAGGTGGTATGCAGAGGAAACTCTCGGTAGCCCTTGCTTTTGTTGGAGGGTCAAAGGTTGTCATTCTGGACGAGCCTACCGCTGGTGTGGATCCATATGCTCGTAGAGGCATCTGGGACCTTCTTCTGAAATACCGTGCTGGTAACCATCCTATGCATGAGTCCATTTTGTATTATAAAAAAAGAAAATACAACAAGTTCTCATTTATTAATCATAGACGACTGTGGGTAAATTTTTAGGTCGGACTATCCTTCTTTCCACCCATCATATGGATGAAGCAGACATTCTGGGCGATCGTATTGCCATCATCTCCCATGGAAAGCTTTGTTGTGTGGGATCCTCACTGTTTCTGAAGACTCAGCTGGGAACTGGATACTATCTTACCATGGTGAAGAAAAACACGGAACCTTCTCTCAGTTCTTGCAGGAACTCAAGCAGCACAGTGTCTTTTGTTAAGAAAGTAAGTACACTTCAGGTTGCAAAAAATAAAAATAAAAAAAATCAGTGAACACATTGATTTGTTGGTAAGCTAATATGCTAAACACTGTTGTTTCATTCATTTTCTAGGATGACAATGCATCTGAAAGCAGTTCAGATGCTGGTCTTGGTAGTGATCAAGAGAGCGAAGCTGCCACAGCGATTGGTAAGACATCACCTAACCTCAAACTTTGAAATGATGGGTAACTGTTCATTTCATCATATTCTAACTGAATCTTCATTAAAGTTTTCACTGTTTTTGATATGTTCTGCAGGAACTACATGGCACGAATCTTCTGTCGTTCCTGTTGATGTGGCCCTCATCTCCAGTCTAATCCTGAAGCATGTTCCCGCTGCCCGCATGGTTGAAGACCTCGGTCATGAGATCACATACGTGTTGCCGTATGAGTCTGCCAAAGACGGTGCTTTCGTTGAGCTCTTCCATGACATGGATGATCGGCTCGCTGACCTTGGCATTTCGAGCTATGGTGTCTCAGATACTACACTTGAAGAGGTACAGTGCTTGGGTCTTGGGTTTTATCCATCATTAAAAATCTTTAGGATGTTAGCTGTGTTTCTTCATAATCTTTCTTTTTTTCTTTACAGATTTTCCTTAAAGTGGCAGAGGACAGTGGAGTTGACACAGAAATCATCTCTGGTAAATTTGTAGCTCACTATTAGCTCTCTAGTAAACTGAATAAGCAGTAGAAAGAAAAAAAAATCTAGTTAAGATCTCATCATGTATTTATAATTTTGTTAGATGGAACTGTGCCAGTCCGCAGACATAGACGTCATGCATTTGGCGGTGATCACCAGAGCTGCCTCAAACCCCTGACCGAAGACGATGACTTTGACTGCAACGAATCTGATGCTGATCCAGGTAAACCTTAAAGTCCTAAAATGTGTATACTGTATCATTAGATTAGAGTCAGACAAATGTCTTCTTAATACTCTTGGTTTTAAATGTGTTGTTGCCAACTCCTGTCATTGTATTTGATCACCAGAATCCAAAGAGACAGACTATTTCAGTGTGTCTGATGGAAAAGGATCATATCAGGTGAAAGGCTGGAGTTTAAAGAGGCAGCAGTTTGTGGCGTTATTATGGAAGAGATTTCTTTATGCTCGCCGCTCAAGGAAAGGCTTCTTTGCACAGGTAGGAATGGAAAACAAACAATAAAATACTAAACCCGGGCTGCGTTTCCCAAAAACATCAAACATCACAAGCTTAAGTAGATCATAAAGACTATTGGTGCCAATGGATTCTATGATTCCCAAAAGCATTGTGAGTAGATCACAGACACCATTGGTACCAATACAATTTCTACAATCTACTTAGACTTTTGCATAATGCAGCCCATGTCAGTAAGTTCAGATATGATCAACTCACTTTTGATTCACTTTTGCAGATTGTTCTTCCCGCTGTGTTTGTGTGCATCGCTCTAGTATTCAGTCTTATTGTGCCACCATTTGGAAAATATCCCAGCCTGGCTCTTAATCCCTGGATGTATGAAGAACAAATCACATTCATCAGGTATGTAAAGACAACGTGTTATATACAACATAAATTTAAAATACTTGCAGGGAACCATTTAGATTAAATATGGTCATTCTTTGTTATAGTGATGATGCCCCACATGATATAAGCACACAAAAATTACTCAACGCCTTATTAGATGATCCTGGGTTTGGAACACGATGCATGGAAGGAGAACCGATTCTGTAAGTAACTTATATGAAACACCCAAAGATTTTCTTGTTTTTTTAATTCTGGAAAAAACTAAGCATGTCTTCTCCCATGGTTTTAGTGAGGCTCCCTGTACAATGGGCGATGAGGAATGGTCTACACCAGAAGTGTCAGAAAGCATGATGAACATTTTCACAACAACAAACTGGACCATGGACAACCCATCGCCCGCTTGTGAGTGCAGCTGTAATGGCAAAAAGAAGATGCTCCCAGAATGCCCTGCCGGTGCTGGTGGACTGCCACCTCCTCAGATTAAGATCAGTGAAACTGAGACCCTCCAGAACCTGACAGGACGAAACATCTCAGACTATCTAGTGAAGACCTATGCACAGATCATTGGGAAAAGGTATGGTGATGGTCTGATTTTGTATCTACATGAACTGAAATAGTTCAATACTGTCATTCAATGAATAAACAAATGGTTTCTTTCAAAGCTTAAAGAACAAGATCTGGGTGAACGAATTCAGATATGGAGGATATTCATTGGGTGCTAGAAGCACTCAGGTACTTCCTCCTGCTGAGGAGATTGATGATGCCATCTCTAGAGTCAGGGAGATCTTCCAACTGGGAAAGGTAAGCCAAAACGCTGATTCTCATGATTTGAATCAAACAGCTCTCAGGAACAGTGCATAAAGTATTTCTTCTCATCCTACTCTTTTAGGACTCAGGATCAGCAGCCGACCGTTTCTTGAAAAGCCTGTCTGCCTTCATCAATGGGCTGGACACTAAGAATAATGTCAAGGTGAGTGATAGCTGGACGACTGCTATTTTAAACCCTCTATTCTATATTTAAAGTCTACTTGGAGTGATATTTTTTTTGGTGTTTCATCATTGTTTTCAGGTATGGTTCAATAACAAGGGCTGGCACAGTATTGGAGCCTTCCTCAATGTAATGAACAATGGCATCTTGCGTGCCAACTTACCACCTGGCAAAGACCCCCGTCAGTTTGGCATCACTGCGTTCAACCATCCACTCAATCTGACCAAAGAACAGCTTTCTCAAGTGGCCCTGTAAGCACTGGAACATTGATTAAATTTAAATAAATGTTACCAAATTTTTGTTATGGACGATCATGTTTTTTCTAATCTCTCTTTGTGGCATTTCAGGATGACCACCTCAGTGGACGTGTTGGTTTCCATCTGTGTGATCTTCGCCATGTCCTTCGTTCCCGCCAGCTTTGTTGTCTTTCTCATTCAGGAACGAGTGAATAAGGCCAAGCATATGCAGTTTATCAGTGGAGTTCAGCCATACCTCTACTGGCTGGCCAACTTTCTCTGGGATATGGTGAGTGTGTGGTTTTGCTTTCATATCTCTTAATGCACTCACCTTGGCTGCTGACCCCCAATCTCTAATCATATTGCGGTCTTCTGGTTTAGTGCAATTATGTTGTTCCTGCTACTCTGGTGATCCTGATCTTTGTGTGCTTCCAACAAAAAGCCTATGTCTCTGCAACCAACTTGCCTGTTCTGGCTCTTCTGCTGCTGCTATATGGGTAAGACAGATAAAGACATTCTTATGCAGCTAGTTTAATGATCACTTAGTCAGTGGAACGAAAACACCAGCACAATAAGGCAATAACTTGGTTATGTTGACAATATCCCATAAATAGAAACAGAAAAATTAGACTATGAACTACATTTAACTAAGATAGACTGATATGGTTGGGGCCTGACATGGGGTCTCAATACACTGGCAATGCACACATAACGTTTTCCCTGATGCTAAATATTTATTCTTGTCTTTTCTCAGATGGTCCATTACTCCTCTTATGTACCCGGCTTCTTTCCTCTTCAAAATCCCCAGCACTGCTTATGTGGTTCTCACTAGCGTCAACATCCTCATTGGGATCAATGGCAGCGTGTCCACATTTGTCATGGAGTTATTTGGAAATAATGTAAGGAATTACTTTTTTGGCTTCATCCTAATGCAGTCCTGCTATTTGTATTTTTGAGGGGTAATTCACAAGCACGCATCATGATTTCTGATGCCTCTCATCCTCTGCTGCAGGAGATCGGTGGCATTAACGACATCCTGAAGAATGTTTTGCTCATCTTCCCGCACTTCTGCCTGGGTCGAGGTCTAATCGACATGGTGAAGAATCAGGCCATGGCTGACGCTCTGGAGAGATTTGGTAAGATTAGCTTGCCTGATCAAAACCCTTCTTTGTCCATTGATATTCCTCTGAGCTTTTCTCTTTTGTAATGTCTCTCAGCCATCTCTTTCTACAGTCTTTCTTCAAATCCCTCTCTTGCTCACACTCTCTCCTCCTCTATCTGAAATTGTACCTTTAACTGTAACTTCTGCAAGGATAATTGTTATATATGCTGAATGCTCTCTTTCTTTGCATTAGGTGAGAACCGTTTCCGTTCTCCACTGGAGTGGGACATGGTGGGCAAGAATCTTTTTGCTATGGCTGTGGAAGGAGCAGTTTTCTTCATCATCACAGTCCTTATCCAGTACCGTTTCTTCTTTGAACCCAAGTAAGCATCATCACAACATGATATTCAGAAAGAAACAAATTGCATTTATATGAATTGCTAATGAAATTATGGATGAACATAGTTGATAATTTTAGAAGATCTAAAGTGATGGTTTGACCATTTTCTGTAGGTCTCTAAGTGCCAAGTTGAGTCCGATTGGAGAGGAAGATGAAGATGTGGCCAGAGAGAGGCAGAGGATCATGAATGGAGCTGGACAAGGAGACATTCTTGAACTCCGACAACTCACTAAGGTCAGCAGAAAACCTCAGCTGGTGATCACAGATCAATTTTAGTATTTCAAATTTTGTATAATTAATGGTGCCCTCATCCTTTTCTTTTCCAGGTGTACAAGCGGAAACAGAAGCCTGCTGTCGATCGTCTATGTGTGGGAATTCCTCCAGGAGAGGTAATTCATGACAGCTGCCTTGTGATCAGTCACTCTTCTTCACGGCAACTGTACGACCACAAACTGACGTCTGTTTTGTTCTACTTTCAGTGTTTTGGTCTGCTTGGTGTCAACGGAGCCGGAAAGACTAGTACTTTTAAAATGCTGACCGGAGACTCTGTGGTCACCAAAGGAGAAGCATTCTTAGCTGGGAAAAGGTAGAGACATTCAAATATATGGAGTTATGAGAACAGATGCTACCTCATTACAGCTTACTTTATATATACATATACAGTCATTGGTTAACTTGCTTGTTTGATGACGCTGCTTTTTCTTTTCTCAGTATACTCAGAGAAATAGATGAAGTACATCAGAACATGGGCTACTGCCCTCAATTTGATGCCATCAATGATCTGCTGACAGGACGGGAACACCTGGAATTCTACGCCATCCTGCGCGGTGTGCCTGAGAAAGAAGTCTGTGAGGTGAGCAGAACTTATAAACTAACACACATATTATATGTAATAAGTATGTAAATATGTGCAATAAATAAGTACTTACTATTTTTGATTTCATGGAATTTGACCTTTATGGTAATACCCAAATTAACATGCCATTTGTTTTTTCTTTTCTTTTTCTTTTATTATTACCAAAATGCAAAAGTATTTATACAGCCTTCAGTGTATGCTGATTTTTTTAAAGACATTGTACAATAATATTTAAGAAATACTGTATTACTAATAATCTCCTCTAACAATGAAGTGAATTACAATAGCAGTATGTATATTTATTTGCATTAGGAAAATGAAGCCTACTTTAGGACCATTAAGACAATTTTACATTTTGACATGACAATTAAGCACATCTCCCAATAATTCTTATTATTGTTGTGCATAAAAGAGTATTTATACTGTCTTCAATTTGTGCTGATTTAAAAACAAAAACAAAAAAAACAACAACTGTATTATAGTAATGACAAATCACCATTTAGAATAAAAACTTAATTGCAAAAAAATGGTAATTTTATGGTAATACATTTTTTTAGGGTAAAATATTTATTTTGAGGTAAATCTAACCTGGACATGTTTTGAACCCTAATAGGAACTATTAAAGTGTCATTGGTTTTACTGATGTTTTGTACCTTTGGTGCAAGGTGGCAGAGTGGGGAATCCGTAAACTGGGACTCGTGAAGTATGTGGACAAAAAGGCAGGAAGCTATAGCGGTGGCAACATGCGTAAACTCTCCACTGCCATATCACTCATTGGAGCCCCACCAGTGGTCTTCCTGGTATGTGTATTTCCTCAAACACACACACGTACACACAAAGACACTTACACAACTGGCTCTAAGTCTTGTGCCTCCTTGGGTGAATGTCTGCAAACTGATCAACAAAAACAACATAAGTCTGGATCATATGACAACTGTTTGATTATTCTCTCAGCTGGTTTTCCTGCTTTGGTTGTATAAGGAGTTTAGAATTATAACACCCCTAGTGCTAAATTACTCTGAACTCTTTTGCCTTCGTCTTCAGAGAGGCTTCATAGTGGGTTGATTAAACAAACATCATGTAAGAATGTTTAAGAGACAACAGGCGCATTTTGGTTCACTTGAGTGTGTGATAAACATCAAGTCATCTTTATTTATAAAGCGCTTTATAGCTCAATAAGTGTGCAAGTACATCAATCATAAAACAAGTTCAATTCAGCTATAAGTAGCTATGTTATTCTGAGTCAGTTCAATGTTGATTCAATTCTGTTCAGTGTCGATGTTGCTAAATTTGTCAATCATGAAATTAGTTAGGTTCAGCAATAATTAGCGCTACAGAAGACAATAATGTCATCATCCAGCTCAATTCAGTTCTCATCCAATAGTGCCAATGCAGTCAGATCAATAATATTGCTGACTATTATACTGAATATTAACACGAGGAAGAGATGTGTTCTTCCCGCTTATGTTGCTGTTCAGTGTGTGTTTTTACTGTTGAACCTGTGTGCGAATCTCAGTGTGGCTGTGCTTTTGATTACAGGATGAGCCCACCACTGGAATGGACCCCAAAGCACGACGAGCACTGTGGAACTGCATTCACAGCGTCATCAAAGAGGGACGCTCTGTCGTGCTTACCTCACATAGGTACATTTATTCGACTTTTCCTAATACTATCAACATTTATGCGCTTAAAGTGAACACTAATAGTGGACTAATAGAGGTATTGTTAAAGGAATAGTTCACCCAAAACTCAAACATTCTGTTATCATTTACTCACCCTGGTGTGGTTCCAAACTCACAAGACTCTCGTTCATCTTCGAAACACAAATGAAGATATTTTGAATAAAATCTGAGATTTCTGTCCTTCCATTGAGTCTATTCACCCCAAACTCTGTTGCTCTGAACTATACATATAAACATTAATCAGCAAACATACATCTGTTTAACCCATTTGAGTGCTTTATGTATGTTCGCTAATCAGTGTTTATATGTGAATTAAAGCCTAAATTAAATCTGTTCATCATATAAAGGATTGCATGATCTTCAGAAGACTTTGATTAAATCACTTGATTAATTGAATTTCTTTAGGAAGGTTTTCAACTGTCAAGAGTTTTGGGTGAATAGACTTTCAATGGAGGGACAGAAATCTCTCAGATTTCATTAAAAATGTCTTCATTTGTGTTTCAAGATGAACTAAACTATGGGCTTGGAACAACATGAGAGTGAGTAATTGAAGACAGAAGTTTCATTTTTGGGTAAACTATCCCTTTAACTAGTATGCTATTTACAAACTATTTACATTGCAAGCATGAATAATGTGACAAAAAAACAGAAAACTCCTGTTCTAAACAAGAACACAAAGTGATGATGCTAGACAGAAGAGCTGATAGCATCAATAATTTTTTGTTTTCCACTAAAAATGTGTTCATTTTCATGCTTTGCTTTATACTTAGGTTAGACCTCCATTTATCACTAGGAGGCAGTATTTAATCTATTTTCTTCCATACTAACCTGTGTCCTGTTCACTCCTAGCATGGAAGAATGTGAAGCGCTGTGCACCAGGATGGCCATCATGGTGAACGGCAGGTTCCGCTGTCTGGGTAGTGTCCAGCACCTGAAGAACAGGTAAGATCACCAATAATATAGAGTGCAAAGGTCTTCACTAGGGAATTGATTTTTAAAGAGAACTTAAAAACCGTAAAAGTCAAACCTACTGTGAGCAACGATGTAGTTAATCAATGCTTTGTTGAAGCCATCAGTTCACATTATTCCAACTTGTTTGTTAAACAATCATGTTTAACAGTGGAATTCATGGAGAAAAACTACATTACCCATGATTCTGCAAAGACATCTCCACCAATTAAAGAACCAAAACAAGTGACTCACTCCAGAAGAAATCTACCCAGCAAGCAATTTTGAGTTAAAAAGATGCTAAACAAGGCAAAATTTGGTCTGTCAGTAAAAATTTTATAGATATCTAACTATAGACCAAGAATAGACTAGTCATCAATTTCAAAGAAATGAAACCAGACACCTTGTAATCACTGTTGACTTTGCTTATAAGATATTTATATGATTATAAGTTCTTCAAAAAGGTTCCTTTGGCTAGAAGTGGGTTACTCATAGCCAGACTATATCGTATAGTTAACTGAGATGGTGAAATGATGGCTACTGCTTACTGGGTACTTAATATATACAAATAGCTTAGTATTTATTTAAAGGTACAGTATTTTTTGCAACTCTGCTTGACACTGCTAGTGTACAGAAATGAAACAATGACTGAAATAAAGAACATTAAAGGAACACGCTGACTTTTTGGGACTTTAGCTTATTCACCATATCCCCCCCGAGTTAGATAAATCCATACATACCATTCTCATCTCTGTGCATGCCATAACTCTGTCTGACGCACCCACCACTAGCCTAGCTTAGCACAAAGACTGGAGGTAAACGGCTCCATCTAACCTACTGCTGAAAATAGCACGCTCTCTGTGCAAGCAGGTTGTCACGTTAGTTATGTTGACAGGAGTTTTTTCAGGTGCTGCGTAATATCATTGCGCCGCTGCACGCATGGTACGGCAGCAAAGTTCCTGGATTATTACGCAGGAATGAGAGTGTAGTTCCTGGCCTATATTGGTCTAGAAAATCTTAACTTTTAATTTTCCATCGGTCTTAGTACACAACGTAACTATACACATCACAACATGTAAATAGGAAAATGTTGGCGTTATTTTGTCACTTATTGAGCAGTAGGTTAGATGGAGCCGTTTACCTCCAGTCTTTGTGCTAAGGTAGGCTAGCGGTGGGTGCGTCAGACAGAGTTGAGGCACGCACAGAGATGAGAAAGGTATGTATGGACTTAACTAACTCTGGGGGATACGGTGAATAAGCCAAAGTCCCAAAAAGTCGGTGTGTTCCTTTAAAAATAAAACAAACATAATTTTTTTGATATTTCTAGATTTGATGTATATCACTTGCTCATCTTCCTCCAGATTTGGCGATGGTTACACCATCATTCTGAGGGTTGCGGGGCCAGATCCTGATCTGCAGCCAGTGATGAAGTTCATCGAGAGCGAGCTGCCGGGCAGCAACCTAAAAGAGAAACACAGAAACATGCTACAATACCAGCTTCCCTCCTCCCTCACCTCCCTCGCTCACATCTTCAGTATCCTCGCTAAGAACAAAGAGTTTCTCAGGATAGAGGACTACTCCGTGTCCCAGACCACTCTGGACCAGGTAAGAGGGCATTTGCAACCAACAAATATCACAGGCACGTTTCTGATCAGTTCGTCATGTATGTAGTGCAGTGAAGTTAAAAAGTCAACACATGGTATTTACAACACGTTTAACTTGAAAGGGAAAGAGAATATTTAGCTGTAGATAATATAGGTGAGTTGGATTGTGAAAAGTGTGTTATGATATTATTTTTCCTATGTGTGCTGATATAATATTTTTCAGCAGAAAAGTAAAGAATTATTACATTTTTATTAAAAATAAGAAAAATAAACATTGTTTCTTTACAGTAACATACACAGATACTTAGCACAATATGAGCAAGAAAATGTATTTATAAAAGTAAATAATTTGTATTTAATGTTACATATTAATTTGTCATTAAACAGGCAATATTATGCCTTTCTACAAAGTCTTGATTATTTTCAGGGTCTACTAGATTAGATTTGCATGTTTGAATGTTCAAAAAACACCTTATTTTTCCACACCTCTCTTCACAGTCTGTCAGTAACACTGTTTAGTTCCTGTCTCTATGAAGCCCCTCCTTCCGATAAACGCAGGGTGCTCTGATTGGTCACCTAGACCAGTGTGTTGTGATTGGTCAACCGCTTTGAGTGTGTTTCGGAAATGTCATGCCCCTTACCATAACCGCAAGTTGCAACACACTACTAAATCACAACTCAACCAGGCCTCGCCCCTTTATTTTTGTGTATGCTTTGGGCGGTAATTAGTTAAACGAGGGATATTGTGATGTGTACGTTCAAACAAGGTATTTCAAGGAGTTCAGAAACAGTGCTTACTGATATAGAGAATAACTCCCTTTGGAGTGAATGTGTGCTTTGTAACTTTGCAGACCTTTTTCATGCTCAAACAGCAACATTACACACTAAAAGTTGAAAATGTAAATTTCACAAAAAGCTTAATAGGTCCTCTTTAAATATTCTGAACAAGTATAGTATATTTTCTCACACTGTGATTACAGAGTACTCTTCTTCTCAATCTACAGGTGTTTGTTAACTTTGCCAAGGACCAAAGTGACGACCACTCAGAAAGCTCCATTCGTCGTAAAGAGACAGCGGTCAACATGGCCCTCCTGAGCCCTCTGTCTACTAAAGAGAACACAGAGAAGCCAATAGAAAGCTTTGTCTGAGCCGGAGTCTCTCTTTACACTACATGCTAACTGGAGCCAGTGGATTCCACATATTTCACAATGTTTTGTGGCCTTTGAGCTGCAGTCTGCTGTTCTGACCTCTGTCTGAAGAGAAGCGCCTTCACCGGTCAGCTGAGAGGCAAATACCGCAGCCGAGACATTTAATGCAAGTCAATGCAAAAGAAATCGAAAAGACTTCTCTCGTGTCTCTAGCATGGTTGAATTCGAACCGTGTTAGTCACAGTGTTAAACTTGAAGCCATCATTTCTGGTGTAGACTGCACGGACTGTATTTTGTGCGGTCGTTGACAGAGACTAATTTTCATTGTGTGAAATAATTGGCCAGGTGGAAAAATGCCAATGATTAATAATTCAGGGTCAGTGTCTTTGTATTTTTTTCTTAAGACTAGAAGACTGGGAATCACATGCTGAAGAATCATAATTGTTTGCGTGGCCAAGGGATGAACTGCAACACTGCAAATTGTATGTTAAAATTATTTTGTTTTTAATGTCTATTTATAAACAAGCAATTGTTTTAGATGTTTTAAAAGGGGGCATTATTTTGTAGGCTGTTCTATCCAAGAGTGCCTCACGTCGTCTTTTATTATAAGAATCTTTATGCATGGACAAAACAAGGTGATTGATTTTGTAGGGGTTTTTTTTTTTTAATAAAATAAAGTTTATACAAGTAAGCTTTACAGTTACACTATGTAACAAATACCTCAGAGTCATATGAACAGCTTGGAAGGAAATCAGTTTAAACATACCAATCATGTGCCTTCTTTAGTAAAAGGGCATTCGGGGTGCCCTTCATTGGATCTCTGACCATTAAATACAGAAATCCACAAACACAATTGTAAGCTGTATTACATAGCCGGTCAGTACAGTAAGGGTGATCTATCCATACATTCAGTTTGGATGGATAAATCAGTATTTTAGATCTCATTGGGATAGGCGATAGCGATGTCCGCCTTTCATCCAAGCACTTTACTTGCTATAATTAAAAAATTGTATATAATGCCAATGTGTTAATATCTTTGCACTGGATTTTCCACAGACAATGTTTTTGCTATTTTTCATTTACTGTTTAGTTTTGGTTCGCTCAAAATAATAGAACTAAAAATACAAAAAAACCTAAAAGGACAAAAAGTCTTAGCACCACAGTGATGTTCCTCATTTAATACCTGTTTACATTTCAAATTTATGGCTGTGGAATGTCTGTTACTCGCCTTATACACTTACTGTATTTACACAATAAAACATGACAATCTACAACCCTAATATTTGTTTGATCTGTGATATCATATTGGGGAATTCGTATGAATTATTTTCATTGTTAATCTGTTTAAAATGTTACAAAAAGAAGCATCATAAATGTTATCACTATATCTAATTTATGTAAAATGCAATATGACAGTTTTTTTGTATTGCCATGTAAGAATTTATTGCAGAAAAAAAAAAAAAGACATGTTTTACATAACACTGATGACTAATATCTGCAATAGTTTGTCTTTTAAGTCTTAATGAGATGCAAAGCATTATTTTGACCCACAATCATTATTTGATCATCTGCAAAAACTTTAAAGAACTTGCTACAATTAAATCTGTTTATCAGTCCATTTATTTTATTTACTGCATAAATTCATTCTCACTCCACATTTCCCTGATTTTGGAGTCAAACCATAAGGCCATGCTATTTCATCGGTGAGAAAGTACAGGGAAACATGAGTTTGTTCTTCTGTGACACCAGGTACGCTGCACTCTCCCTTACTGGAGGAAAAAAAAAAAAATACAAAAGAAAAAAAGTAAGGTGAAATGTAATTTTAAAAGAGCAAACAGTGAAACTTTGTCTGCTGTAATAAGTTGTACGATTTACCTGCCGCCACCACTCTGGCATCTCCATGAGATTTATGACGTATTGCTGCCCGCTGGTCCGCACTCTCATACCACCATAAAACATACACTGCGCGTGAAAAAAATAAAATATTGAATTTTATATATATATATATATAGCAGCTTGAAAACTATATGGCCCAGATCTACTAACCCTCAACCCCATAAAAGTGCTGATGGGAGTGGAAAGTTCTGCAGAGTATTTAATGACCGTGCACATATTAAAGAACACAGACGCTGATCATTTCCATAATTTCCACATTGACATAGGGTCCCAAACAAGCAGATCCACTGATAATCTGGTGCGGGTGATCTGCTAAAAGCACAGGTGCAAAATGGCTTAAAGTCACTCTGCTGTCAATCATTTTATCCCTTAAAACTTATCTTTGTTCACCAAAATTACATATTTAAATGTTTTTTTCCTGTGAAAAAAAAATTGTTTATGCCTTAAATTAGCTTGAATGTAACTACACCCGTGCTTAATTTAATATATGCTGAGTCATGAGTATGCAAATGAGCCCCACCTCCACCCACTCACAGGCTTGTCTACAAGTTGATGTATCAGAATGGTAATGCGTTTTATGTATCGCTCTCTACAACGTAGGACACATAACGGTAATTGATACGATTAGCTTTTTGTTTTGAATAGAAAGTTCATTTTATTTGATATAGAAATCTTTGTAACTTTATAAATATCTTTACTGTCAATTTTGATCAATGTAATGCATCCTTGCTGAATGGAAGTATTAATTTCTTTCAGAAAAACAGATACTGACCCCAAACTATTGAATGCTAATGTCTATTTAAATTACAGTATATACTAATTAAATCATAATGACATAACTTGGTAATTGTTTTAAAACATAATTGTTTTCTTGCCCAACTCACCTTGATTGAGCTGTCCAAATTCAGAGTGAAAAACCCCAACTGAGTGGGCGTATCCCGATCCCGTGTGGGTGCCCACTGCTGCCTGAAACGCCCTACCCCACACCGCCGGACCGCCCGGCTTCATCTGGAAGGTGACCAGCTCGAAAACCCCTTCAGAAAACAACACATTTTAACAAAAGCTGTTCAGATAAATATACCTGGAGTATTTTAAATCTTCTTTTGTAAACAATGTATGCATATTTGTAATGGCAGAAAGGGGAATATTAAGGAAAATTATGATTGCATTGTCATTATGAATGCAGCTCAATCAAATATATATATATATATATATATATATATATATATATATATATATATATATATATATATATATATATATATATATATATATATATATATATTGTTTTCTTTGGTTATGTCTTATATTAACTAGTATCAAGTGAGCAGGCATAGGTGACCGTATAAAAATCGATGGCATGTTAATGCACATAGTTCACACCTCCGTCTTTGGGTGGCTTCTGAATTTTGCTCCAGGGCACGAGGTACGTCACCTCGTTATCCTGAGAGCTCAGCATGGGCATCGCTTTAGAGATGTACTGCTCCATCCAGCTGGGGTCCTGAGCCAGGGCTGCCCGCACAGATGCACGCTGGGCATAGCTGTCTAAACAACATTATTGCAAAGACTGAAAAGAAGGTTTGTTGTGGAGTTTGTATGTGGAGCGGTCTTTAAATATATACATAATATATTTGCATCAATACAGTAAACGGGCAATCTTACTAAGAATGTCTAGAAATCTTAAAAGGGGCCAAAAAAGGACATCCCAGCTACTATCAGAGCCAGTTTCCTTTGGTCAGTAATTTCAATGTTTTGTTGCATTTTACTTATTTATGAGTCTTATAAAGTTTTTAAAGCGCAGATTAGACATTTAAGAATTC
Source organism: Paracanthobrama guichenoti (assembly GCA_018749465.1). Lineage (NCBI taxonomy): Eukaryota > Metazoa > Chordata > Actinopteri > Cypriniformes > Gobionidae > Paracanthobrama > Paracanthobrama guichenoti. The sequence continues at coordinate 26,413,396 of CM031956.1, forward strand.
AGTAGTCATTCTCACCATACTTCCAGATGTGGAAAACCTGATTGAGACCCCCATATTCCACACTCCAGTATCCGATGAGCTCTGAGTGGGCTGTACGCAGGTGGATCTTCTCATTGGTCAGTTTGAGGAAGGCAGCATTGAGATGCGGCTGGATGCAATATGTGCGGAGCTCATAGAAGGTTCCATGCTGCTGCTGAGGTCCGGTGAAGATTGATGCCCTGGGCTGCTAGTGACATCATGTGGTCGTTATTGGAACTGTTCAGCTTATAACTTGTATTGTAGGTCTACACTTGTCTGAATCTATTATGATTTCATTAAACATTTTTTTTTAAATGGCAGCTTCAGCCTTCAATTTACAGAGGTTCATGTAATTTTTTAGGCAGAATCCCCCATCCAAAACCATCAGCACGTTTCAAAACCTTGAAACTGATGTCAAAGATAAACTGTACAAATGTTTACGTTCTACAAGTTTAGACCAGCCGATTCCCACTAAAGCACAAAGATCAAACCATATACCCCAATGTCTATACACCCCAAATACTGTGTGTGTGTGTGTGTGTGTGTGTGTGTGTGTGTGTGTGTGTGTGTGTGTGTGTGTGTGTGTGTGTGTGTTTGACATTTAAACTTGGAATATGTCAATTTTTTTAAATATTTTTAAAAAATATTCAGATGCAAACATGCAATTTGCAATTTGATGCAGTTTCTGATATTAATATGGCCAAAAGTAAGATGGAATTCTGAAAGCTTGTAATTAATGAAGAACAGTAAAGCATACTTTCATAAATCAGCTGTCACTCTATATCTCCCAATAAAATGTCTTATTAGTAAGATGATATTTAAATGCTTAGTTTTATGATCAAAGCGGTGTAGTTTTTAGTGTGGGGGCAAAACAATGATGGTTGGGAGATGCACTTTTATATAATTAAATGTTCCTCAAAGGCCTGCTGTACCTTGATACCAGAAAGCTATACTTAAATTTACTCAGTAAAGATTGATATACTGAGATAAGTATTATATCATTTTAGAATTATATTATAGCCTATTTCGAATTATAGAGACGACACTTTCAATTTTTCATTTAAAGTTGTGCTTATAATGCAATTTGTAATTAATGTTTATAGCATCAATGCATTTTCACCTGTAGTCTTTTGGACTCCACATATACTTGAAGAATATGGGCCTCCATCATTAATGAAACACATGAATAGTTTCTATTTGGATTATGAAACTCTTTTGCAGTGAGTTCATGCTTTTGTGATTATGCACAATGTAACAGTGGAGTTACGTGATCATTTGCTTGACAATGGGGGGTGTCCTCTGACGTACCTTCAAAAACAAAACTGGCGTTTGCCTTTTAACTCCATTCAAAAGTCACAAATATTCAATACCACTCGACTTGTAAACCTACATTGATGAATGTTTCCCACTGGACCCTAAATAAAACTTGTGAATGATGATTAAACTCACCGTAGGTCGGTTTTTCACAGACAGACAGTGTTCAGCGTGACGTGACACGTTCCGGAAAATACCGCGTAATTGTATCATTTTATCAAGCGAATCTGGAACTGTACCTGCAGCGTGACTGACGTGACAGATCAAACGTGCAGCTCTGCACGGACGAAGTTCAATCAGAGTCGGTACGGAAGCCGAGATGTATCGTTCAAGTTCGCTTCATGAAAGTAGGCGCTCATGAGTCTACCATTTTTATTTTTTATTCATTATTAGCATTTAAAACTTTATATTTATAATAATAAAAACATGTTGTACGGATATAAAGGTTAGATATAGGTTGTCAACTTTTGTAAACATTTTAATTGCTAGATACGAAGGTCTCCCATTTAGGCCTATATGCTGTCTTATAATTGTAGCTACTGTTTGTACTACTTTAAATAATGAATTGTTATCAATCTGTTCAAAAATCAAGTAGAAAATAATACATTTAAACTTTTATTGTGTCTCTTTAATTAATCTGGAATGTTAATTACTTGAATACTATTTTTGGCTACCATTGCCAGAATTTGTCCCATAGCCAGAGATTTTACTTCACTTCTATAACACGTGTATGAAAAGTGTTCAAATAAGGAAAGTTCAATTTTGCACTTTTTCATAAGAATTATTTCATTTCAGAGATTTTCAAGAGAAAATTATCTGTATGTTTTGACACCCTCACAAGTCTCTTCAGGCCCATATTCCCTGCTGCATGAATTATTACATTACATAATTATAGTGTAATTCCATTTATTTGGGGCCAATAATAGCTACATTTGCCAGAATTTGTCCCATCAGAGATTTTCAAGGGAAAATTCTCTGTATACATTTTTTGTTTTAGTTCAAAAGTCTCTTCAGGCCCATATTTTCTGCTACATTATGTAGTTAATTATTGCATTACATAATTATTGTTAACTGCATTCCATGTGTAGTGGAATTCCATTTATTTGGGGCCAATAAACAGGAACACACCTCCCAGCCAGACCTGTTTTGAGGGATATTATACAGGCCAATGCATTTTGGATTGTGCTCAGCAATTTTTGGACAGACTGGAATGTTTATCCCTTAATAAAGAGAGAGACAATAGAGAGGCTCTGTTCTCACTGGTGTTGACGCGGGATGGTGGGTAGGTGGGGCGGATAGCCATCAAAATATCAGCACCTCTCCTCCTCCTCCTCACTTTCAAACTATATGTTGCGGGTCATCATCAATACAACTCTCACAAACGAGCTGGAAGTCATCGGACACTAATTAAAAGCTCTCAGCCTGAATTTACAAATCCAGAATTTTGTTTTGAAATCCAGCCTTCCTCCCTTTGAGCATCATGACTGGAACAGCAGTGGTTCTGATGAGCCTGGTCCTCATCCTCTCCGTGGGTAAGTCTCCCGCACTGTCATTTTAAAAGAGCACTGTTATTGTTTGAATCACTGAGGTGTGCCATTTGCAATTAACAACAGTAATGAGATTAATCCAGTAGTGACATTTTTTCCAGGCGCAGAGGATAAATCAAGACTCTACCGCAGAGTAAGTCCATTCATGCATCTGAAGATGAACTGTGATGCATAACAAGGCATTTCCTGTAAGTTGCATGTGTGTTTTTTAATCTGACAGCCTGCATGTGGAGGTCTGAGTGTCAATCAAGCATGTCCTCTCAACTACTCTCCTGTGTGCGGTAATGATGGCATCACATATGTCAATGAATGCACCCTGTGTGTGCAGAGAATGTGAGTCCATTCATTTGCTTCTGCTAGTGTAGGATAACAGCATTACAGTATGATTTTTAAGGAATGTTAGTAAGCAGGTGTTGATGTTGGATAACTGAAAGGGTGTTTGTTTTTTAGGCACACAAATGCAGACATTTTGATTGTGAAAGACGGCCGCTGCTGAGGTGGAGGACCTTATGATATCATCACTTCGCTTTTCATATCTATGTTTGTTTAAGAGTGTTGTTTGCTATGCTCATCCAGACCAGTTTTGCACTTATCAGTATACCTATATACAGTAGATGTGTGAAGCTGCATGTTAAAAGTGAAAAATACTAGTATTCAAATGAATAATATGTGTCAGTTTATCACATTTGAGTGACTTTGAGTGAACAGTGCAGAGTGTTTGATTTTCTATTTACTCAGATTGTTTTACATCAATACTGTGCTGTCGTTCTTCCCCAGCTAACAGGGCTCACATTCCGGCAAGCTTCTCTCAAAGTTATGAACAAACGTTCTTCCAATACCATTAATAGAATGGTAGTTATCTGGTCTTAAATAACATGCTGCTCAGAGTGCAATGTTTCAAGTGTGAAGTTTTGATTTACAGCTTATTTTTCTAAATATGTTTAAAAAAAATGGTCTAACAATAATGGAAATGTGACATGATGATGACATGACAAACCTTGATTTATACCTTGATTTTACATTTTTTGTTAATAAAATAAACATACTTAGCCAAACAACTGTAAGGTTGACCAGCTTCATTTGTGTTTCTTTGCAGCATATTTATGATTATAGCCTATTGAAAAAATTATAAAATATTAGGTGCTGCACATTTTTGTGAGTGATTTCTTTTTAACTCTCATTCAAAACTACCAACAAAACATCTAGTTACATTAAAATAGCATGTACAGTAATGTTAATTGTGTATAAGATGCAAGTCTTTAGGTTTTTAAATCTTATCCGCTGATGTTTTCTAGACTATGTGGCGGAACACAATTTTCAGAAGTGCATTTTGAGGGACTGTTTTAGGTGACGTACAAATACAATGACCGCTCACTTACATGTGAGTTTTTGACACAACATTCTTCCGGGTAAGAAATAAATATTGTGCAAAACAATATAACGTTACATAAGATTTAATACTAATACCGATAATCACTCGTTGAAGTTCTTCCTGAGACATGCATGTTAAAAATGCGCTTTCTGGATGTCAGCTAATAACCAGTTACGCCTCACAAATATTCAGAACTAATAACATTATTTAAGTTAAATTTTAAGTTTGATATCCTTATGCTGAGACTGCTGTCGGTTACCTTTGGAGGGCTTATAGAGCAGAAGACACTCTTAAGTCTTAAATTCAGCACATCATCTGTCATGGCTAAAAGCAAATATGAATACGTGAGAAACTTTGAGCTTGACGATACATGTTTGAGAAACTGCTACATTGTGGTTCGGCTAGATGGACGCAACTTCCACAAGTAAGTGATTCTTAACATGCTGTAGCAGTACAGGCACTTATATGTAGTTTTAATGGAGGGTAGAACATGGGTGATGACTTGAGTAATTTCCAACATGATCCCTTTGATTGCAGGTTTTCTGATCAGCATAACTTCATTAAACCCAATGATGACAGAGCTCTGGGTTTGATGAGCCGCAGTGCCCGTTCGGTCATGGAGGAGCTGGAGGACATCACTATAGCCTATGGACAGAGTGACGAGTTCAGCTTTGTGTTCAAAAAATCAACCACCTGGTTCAAAAGAAGGGCCAGGTATAATTCTATGCTCACACAGTGCCGTAGATAAACTTGCAAACTGTGCAATGCATTTCAAAACCATCTTGATTGTTCTATCTGTTTTTATGTTTAAAAGCTCAACTTATACTGTGAAAAAGAAATATTTAGTTTGTTTTTCTAATCAGTATGAAAGCTTGTTTCTGCCACAGAATAAAACAATTTAAAAGATAACTTCAATTTTTTTCTCTTTTTTCTTCTCTTTTTATCTGACTTTTTTTTCTTCTCACAATTGCACAATATAAAGTCGCAATTGTGAGTTACGATGTCAGAATTGCAAGATTTTTTTTTCTGGCAATTGTGAGTTTATATATTTCACAATTCTGACTTTTTTCCCATCAGAATTATGAGATATAAACTCATAATTACCAGTTATAAAGTCCAATTCTAAGGGGAAAAAAGTTGGTGTTTATATCTCACAATTCTGACTTTTTAACATGCAATTGCAACTTTATATCATGCAGTTCTGAGGAAAAATACTTTTTTAAAAATAACCTTTTTTTATTTAGTGGCGAAAACAAGCATCCATGCTATAGTACTGTACTGTGTATAATTTATTGTTTATCTTATTTTTATTTATTTTAATACATTTATTTATTTTTAACTTACAGTTGAGTTTTTATTCATTTACATCAATTTAGTATTTTAATCTATATTTTTATTTTAATCTTATTATTTATTTATTTAAAAACAATTACACTTTTTTTTTTGTTATAAACATTTCCATTTCCTTGTGGCACAATTTGGGATCCCCAGACCCTGAAAGTCGCTCATTAAATGTTTTCTTTTTCTCTCTACAGTAAACTGATGACCCATGTGACTTCCCAGTTTTCCTCCAGCTTTGTTTTCTATTGGAAGGAGTATTTTGGAGAGCAGCCGCTGTTGTACCCTCCCAGCTTTGATGGCAGGGTGGTGCTGTATCCTAACAACCGTAACCTTAGAGACTATCTAAGCTGGAGACAGGCAGATTGTAAGTTAATGTGTTTTGTAGTAGATTTGGGTTGACTGTAACAAAAGGGTATAATAAGATGAAATAGAGCGATCTGGGCCATTATTTGCACTTTTAATTGTTGCAGTTTACTGTGTAGTCTTCCCAACACTACAACAGACAATAAATACAACTTTATTTCATGACAATTTTGTGATAATATGGTAATAACATGCTTGCTTGTGCTGGGGCATTAAAGGGATAGTTCACCCAAAAATGTCATCATCAAAACTTTCTGTCATCATTTACTCACTATCAAGTTGTTCTAAACCTGTATGAGTTTCTTTGTTCTGCTGAACACAGAAGAAGATATTTTAAAGAATGTGGGTAAGCAAACAGCTGCTGATCCCCATTGACTTCCATAGTGTGAAAATAAATAAATAAATACTATAGAAGTCAATGGGGACCAGAAACTGTTTGCTTACCCACATTCTTTAAAATATCTTCTTCTGTGTTCAGCAGAACAAAGAAACTCATACAGGTTTAGAACAACTTTATTTTCATTTTTGGGTGAACTATCCCTTTAAATGTACACATGTGCTATCTGCTTTGATGATGCATAAAATATAGATTTTGGAAAATGTATCTAGACAAGGATTTGGAATCGTTTCAGAACCCTCACTCTTTTTTTGACGTGCTGTATCTTCTCAGGTCACATTAACAATTTGTACAACACTACGTTTTGGACGCTGGTGCAGAAAGGAGGACTGACCACAACACAGGCTGAAGATAAACTTAATGTATTCTCAAATATTTATGTCCTCAATTGTTTTCTGTATTAGTTATAATATAGATTTGAAGGATGCTTGACACTAAAGTACAAGGAAGGTTTCCACCTAAAATAATATAAACATGGCAGTATTTATGTCTGACTATGTCTAGTCACAATCTCTTTTAGGAACATTATCCAGTAAGCACTTTTGCCCAGATACATAATCTTGCAATGTTTAATTCTAATATAATACATAAATGTTTAATTTTGCCCTATTGCATTTTATTTTACATTATATGTACTTGGTGTACTCCCTAAGAAAGTACTGGTTAATATAAGGTGGTATATATAACATGTTATATAACATATAACATGGTTTCAGGTTAGGTTTAGGGTTAGTACATACTTATTACCCAGTTATTACAATTACGTTACTAAGTTCATAGTATGTACATGGGGAACATACTATTAACATACTTTCAATTTAAGTTTAGTTAAACATAGCTACTTCCAGTACAATTATTTTGCTTATTCACATTCTATAGTTGTAGTGTAATTTACTTAAACTTAAAAGATGCATCATTTTTCCCACACACAGGGAACACAAGCAGCGGAAAAGAACGAGATCTTGTTTTCTGAGTTCAGTATCAATTACAATAATGAATCCTCACTGCACAAAAAAGGCACAACTTTAATATGGGAAAAGGTAAGGTAAAGGTTTTTCTATTTATTCTTTAATCTTTTTAATGAAATTTCTAATTATTTACTTTCTCAAACTCTTTCCTTCAGGTGACTGAAACTGCAACTAAAAAGATCAAGCGACCAGATGAAAGAGAGACAGAAGTTACTGTAACACGGACCAGAAAGAAGGTTACAAGTCATTCCTGTGATATCATTGGAGATCGGTTCTGGGAAGAACATGCAGACATTCTGGAAAGTGACCAGTGTTGATCACACGGTTAAAAAACTCTATCAGACCAAAATGCGAGTTCATTTTTCCTTTTGGTGTTTAATTAAACTTTTTCAATGTTTTAAATGTGTCTTTTTTGGAGGAAAAGAAGGTGACTGAGGCGATGTTGCCATGTTATTTTCCCCCCTAAAATTCCTAGTGGAGACCAGAAGGGATCTTATTCTCTCCTGCAGGGATGAGCATCTGTTTTTAACTCACCCCCTCTGTGTGTTTTCTGCAGACTTCAGTGTCTTTATGAATTCGGTACAATAGAATCAACATGGGTACATTAAATGAAGTGAGCATGAAATCAGCGCTTTAAAGGGATAGTTCACCCGATTATGTCATCATCACAAAAATTCTGTCACACAAAAGAAGATATTTTGAAGAATATGGGTAACCGAACAGCTGCTGGTCCCCATTGATTTGGTTTGGTTACATTCTTCAAAATATCTTCTTTTTTGTTCAGCAGAAGTAAGAAATTCATACAGGTTTGGAACAATTTGAGGATGTGTAAATGATGACAGAATGTTTGGGGGAACTATCCCTTTAAGGAATAATATGGGTTCAATACAAATTAAGCTAAATCCACAGCATTTGTGGCATAATGTTGATCACAAAAAAGCCAAAATCTAGGTTACACTTACAATGGAAGTGAGTGGGGCTTGTTTTTGGAGAATTTAAAAGCTGAAATGTGAAGCTTTATAAAATTACTTGTATACAATTTTCTGTTAAAACTCGTGCATTAGAATTCTAAAGTCTTTTCTGGGTTATAGTGTTATGATATTACATTGTCATGGTGACAAAGTTGTAAAATTTAATATAAATTTACACAGAAAAGGTTAGTAGGAATGTTTTTCACATTAAACCAATGTTAACACATTTATGCCTTGTGGATATACTTTTGAAACAGAGAGTATTTTAATGTTTTCAAACTGGCCCCATTCACATCCATTGTAAGTGCCTCACTGTTACCCAGATTTAAAAATAATAAAATAAAGAGGAACAAGTGGAAATTATTTTTTATGATAATCAACATTAGCCTATGCCACAAAGGCTGGTGAATAAGTAAGACCAAGGTATTCCTTCGACAACTACGAATAGCAAAGTTTCGACACATCTGAACACCCCAGAGGATGCTGGTCTTTCCTTACTTTGATGTTGGACGCAATTAGGTGAAGTGACAGAATTATTGCTCATGCAGCATAGCACACGTTTCCCCTCTGCACTGCTCCCTATGCTTTTAGAGCCAAGGTGTATATTATTACACACACTGTTGTGTGTCGTGTGTAATATGGTATCCCTGACCTCGTTTTCATGCTTAAATTATAACAGTGAATGTACTCCATCACTGTAACAACTGTAAATGCCTTTGATGGCAGTATGAACATGTTTTTTCTACCACTAGTATTTTAGCAAAGGTCAGTATTATTGCTCGCTCAGCGTGCAAGATTTTGTGCTTAAATTATTTATGCTCTATTGCTGTTTAAAAACCTTGAAAGACCCAAATATAGAAAAAATATAGAAAGTTGTTGTAGAAGGCCTCTAATGCAGAAATAAATGGGTTTTTACATTTTAGTAAGTTTTTAGGGGAATGTTGGGTAGCAGAATTTCAGTGATTTCACTCACTGTCTGAATAAATGTAGAGATCATCTAAGGGTTAATTTGCAGGGTGTAATGATTGTATTAGTAGCATATGTATACACTAATAATCACACAATAGTAATAATTGGACAAGTCATATTTTTATGAAAAATATAAAAAAATATGTTCAGATTGTATTTACAAAACATGATGAACTGAATGAAAACTTTGGCATTTATGTGATTTAGCTATGTTCATAGCCATATTCAGTTATGATAGTCTCAAAGGCAGTTCTTGTCCTGTGAGAAGCAGAGACAGACATTGCACTTGCTGCAAAGTGTGTTGGTCTAGCCTTTACCACAGTGTCTGCAGCGTCCTCTATTTTCTTCATCTCTTCTGACACACACTTTCAGATATACTCCTGTGGTGTATTAAGGGAGATGGCATCATTAGTGATATGACCTGAAAAATCCTTTATCAGCCAGCGATACCTGTCTCAGGGCATGGTCTGTGTTCCTGAGTGACTTGATTGTTGTTGGCATGATGTCCACATAATCATCAGATGGGTGGTCAATGGGTTGTTTATTTTACTTTTCCAGTTCACAGGCATCTCCACATTCATCTTCTTAACTTGTATCAGAATCCATTTCAAAATCACTGTTCCCATTTTGGACGGCATCAGTGACATCATACACTTTGTAGATAATACGGTCTTTCCTGGCTGGTGGCATTCTGAAATGGAAGGGGAAAAAAAACACTGGTTATTTTCCATATCCGAATGATACTTACACATTTAAAGAATTCACACATTCCACAAAATTCACACAATCAGTCTGGCTAGCGTATTGCGCCCTCTACTATCATGCTAATAGCACTATTACCCCCACATTCCTGAACATTATCACCTGTTCCTCATGCCGGAAGCAGACATTTGGGCAAAGCCCATAAAAGAATGCTTTATAAATGATAAGACACAGATAGTTTCAAATATTGCTACACAAATACTTTCAAATTCTCAAAGAAATAATGTATTCCTTAATTCAACTTGAACTTATTTAATAATAATGAAATGTTGATTAAAACTCAAAATATTTACAAAGATGACATTTTAAAACTTGTAAATGTTGTAAATGATCAAAAACATTGTTTCTATTAGTGTGTACTTAACATGGAACAGGTGAGAAGTACATTTTATTTGTGTAATATGCAAGGTGCATGGGTAAATTTTGCTACCCCTTTCACCCAGTGTTGTAAAATCACAACATTGACATTACAAGCTCTAAATCTAAAGATAAAATAAGATTAAAGCATTCAACAGTACCTTAATCTGCATGATCTAGACATTAATTCTATATATATATATATATATATATATATATATATATATATATATATATATATATATATATATATATATACCACCTAACTCACCTAAAGGATTATTAGGAACACCTGTTCAATTTCTCATGAATGCAATTATCTAATCAACCAATCACATGGCAGTTGCTTCAATGCATTTAGGGGTGTGGTCCTGGTCAAGACAATCTCCTGAACCCCAAACTGAATGTCAGAATGGGAAAGAAAGGTGATTTAAGCAATTTTGAGCGTGGCATGGTTGTTGGTGCCAGACGGGCCGGTCTGAGTATTTCACAATCTGCTCAGTTACTGGGATTTTCACGCACAACCATTTCTAGGGTTTACAAAGAATGGTGTGAAAAGGGAAAAACATCCAGTATCTTGGCGGTCCTGTGGGCGAAAATGCCTTGTTGATGCTAGAGGTCAGAGGAGAATGGGCCGACTGATTCAAGCTGATAGAAGAGCAACTTTGACTGAAATAACCACTCGTTACAACCGAGGTATGCAGCAAAGCATTTGTGAAGCCACAACACACACAACCTTGAGGCAAATGGGCTACTAATAATCCTTTAGGTGAGTGTATTTTGGGGCATTTTACTTACTTGAATGTTGATTTAACTAGTCCAGTAAAACTTCATGATGTGCTTCAAGTCAAAACGGCCAGGTAAACAGGCCTATTCACAAAATCTTCCATCTAACAGCATTGCACAACTGAACAATAGGATCTATTAGTTGTGTAAATGTGTTCTTAGCGAAGGGGGGAAAAAAATATTATTTATATATATACACACACACTTACCTAAAGGATTATTAGGAACACCATACTAATACTGTGTTTGACCCCCTTTCACCTTCAGAACTGCCTTAATTCTATGTGAACTCATTGTCATGTTCGAGCTTTGTGACATGGCGCATTATCCTGCTGGAAGTAACCATCAGAGAATGGGTACATAGTGGTCATAAAGGGATGGACATGGTCAGAAACAATGCTCAGGTAGGCCGTGGCATTTAAACGATGCCCAATTGGCACTAAGGGGCCTAAAGTGTGCCAAGAAAACATCCCCCATACCATTACACCACCACCACCAGCCTGCACAGTGGTAACAAGGCATGAAGGATCCATGTTCTCATTCTGTTTATGCCAAATTCTGACTCTACCATCTGAATGTCTCAACAGAAATCAAAACTCATCAGACCATTCTTTGTAAACCTTAGAAATGGTTGTGCATGAAAATCCCAGTAACTGAGCAGATTGTGAAATACTCAGACCGGCCCGTCTGGCACCAACAACCATGCCATGCTCAAAATTGCTTAAATCACCTTTCTTTCCCATTCTGACATTAAGTTTGGAGTTCAGGAGATTGTCTTGACCAGGACCACACCCCTAAATGCATTGAAGCAACTGCCATGTGATTGGTTGATTAGATAATTGCATTAATGAGAAATTGAACAGGTGTTCCTAATAATCCTTTAGGTGAGTGTATATCTACAGGTTTATTTTAGCTAAAATTGATGTTGTAATATTACAACAGTGGGTCTTACAGGGTTAACTGTTACATAATGTTGTGAATGTAACAACTGTAGTACACGGCATTGCATACTTGAGTGATGACTTATAGTTACGGTAATTTATTATTTATTTTAAAACAAATTTTAAATAAATGAATCTTTATAATATTGGACGGATGGAGATAGATAGCTTTTATGAATGGTGGAGAAGGGTGAAGGGGAGGTGCTTGATAGAGGGCTGTAAAGATGCGCTCCTCTCACTGCCTCTGTCGGTCTAGTCACACACACACACCGGTGCTGTTCATCATGAATGCTATTCATAATCGATAATAATCCTCGTGCACGGCTCATTTATTTCGTGCATTTTTTTTTTATATTTACAGCCTAATTTATGATGCTTCAGGGCGTGCATTTGAATCGCTGCATGGTCGCCGGCGCCGTGCAGTTTCGCTTGTTTTTATTCTTATGTTGTTGTTGTTTACATTTCTCTTTAAGATGCACTGCACATGGCGACGACATACATACGGGTGAGTCTTATTGTATTGTAGTCACAATAAAATAATTCCGTAATTTTGTTGCTATAAGTCTAAGCAGTGGAATAAAGATGCTGCGCGCTTGAACTCATTCTCTGGAAATTGTGTCAGATGGATTATTTATTGATCACGTAATTGATTTATTGTACTATTAGATGAACGTTGGCATGGAGACTCATATCGCATCCATGACAACCCGGAGCACTTTATCACTTATCCACAGTGGATCAGCCCAGCCAGACACAAAAGATCTCATGTGGCCACTAAGGTAATGTCGATTGCAAATGTAGTTTTGAAAATGAAAATACTTTGTTGTAGTGTTGCATCGGTGTATGTTAATTGTGCTTATATTGTCAAACTACACATTTGCCAGACTTAATTTGTCATACAAATTACAGTGGGGAACAAACGTCTAAGATCATTTTGATTTTCTAATCCAATACAGTATATAATATATATGCATAACAATTTTAGTGTTTGCTATAGCCTATTGCCAAGCACTAGAGCCGCATGAACTCCATACCGTTGTATCAGAACTGGTGATCTTTATCAAGACTGATTTGAAAAGAATAGTGTTCTTACAGTATATGGAAGCAAGAACGTCTGACCTTTTGCGTATGTGATTTCTTCTTAATTTTTTACCATAATTTTAGTTTAAATTTGATTTCAAATTTTCTAACTTCCAGCTTATTTCTGTTTAAATAATGGGGGGAAAAATTCATATTTTCAGACTTGGACCCCACTGTATATATAATAGGCTACTTATTATAAACTACTTGCCTCATTCATAATCTTTTTTTAACTCTACTCTGTATCTATCATAATTTTTGCATCATGGAATTTATTGGGTAATTCTAGATAACCTGATTGATTTGCCTTCCCAGCATCCGTCTGAGGCAGAGGTCAAGATATCTGTGGGAGGAGAGGATCTGATTCTACAACTCCAGAGAAATGAGTGAGTTTGTGCATGTACTCTTATAAATAACCATCTCCATTCAGTTTCATCCCATGCGATCCAGCTTTACTTCACTGTACCACATATCACTTACCAACTGGAGGTGATATATTTGCAATGAAATGCTGTTCATAGCGCTGCACCAAAAATACACATCTATGTGGTTTCCCTTTTCATTTTGGCACAAGCAGATGTGCATGTGTTGATGGAGAGCGTTTGAGCCACACGAGCAGTAAACCATATGGGAATGACATTTGATACTTCTGCTCCAGGAAGCAGAGCGTGTCACGTGGTTTAGTGTCTCCCCCTGGAGTGCATTGTCATAGAGGATAAATTCATTAGTGCACATGATAACAGGTTGACAACCGACTAAATCAGGTTGATTATTTCTGAGCTGTATCATTGGCATTAAAAGGCTAGTGACAGGACTTTAAAAGACCTGTGGCAAAGATTGTGTTGGATGCCTCAGGAAAAGCCAGGTTGCAAGTTGCAACCTGCACAATCCTCTCTTGAGACCAGTTACACCAGCTGTGCGTAAGTTACCCTCTCAAGGATACACTCAAGGATTTATTTATATTTAAATAAAGGTTAAAAAGGGGTTTTCGCAGTCATGCCATATTGAGTGAAGAGTATATTAATAATCTAAAGAGCCTTTTTCCACTATAAAAATGTTGTGTGGTTCTAGTGCAGCTTCACAAATATCAACAAGGCGCATGGAAGAAAAGCAAAATAATTTTAGGACAATATCAGCAACACTTGGGAAATGGAGATATCAAAATAGTCCGAAAATGGAGCTGAATTTGAATTTTTCCAATGTACACATTTAGAAAATTTTTCCACTTCCACTATGAAGGACCACCATTGCCAATAAAGAACCATTATTTTTACGTGAGTATTTTTGAGTGTAAACTGAAATTCATGGCATTTCAACACAACTTCTGCTTACATATTTGAAGGCTGCTATTGGATCATCATCGTATTACACTCTGCCTTAAGAACAAATGGTGCAGCCGAATAAAGTACAGAGTTACTTACGAACTAGTTAGTAATTATTATTAAGCTTCTATGTGGACTTTACAGTCCAATTTAAGAGCTTATGAATGGCTGGTGCAACCCTACCCTGGTCTAAGTGGTATCATATTATTGAAGGTCCTATCTGGAAATCAGAGCAGATGGAAAAGCCATAAGCTACCAACTGAAGATCCATCCAGAGCATGACTCCATGGTGTCTGACTGAGATAACTCTTTGTCACAGATGCAACCTATATTGCAGTCTTTGGTGTGATGAAAACAATCTTTTACATAATCATATGTAAAGGTCCTTTATTGGTATTGATGGTTCCATGAAGAACCTAGATCCATGGAAACTTTACACTGCTTAAAAGGTTCTTTGTAGTGGAAAAATATTTTTTGGATTAAAAAATGGTTCTTTGGGGAACCAAAAATGGTTCTTCTATGGCATCGCTGCAAGAATCGCCTTTTGGAACCTTTATTTTTAAGAGTATATTCAGTATTCAAGTAGCACTGAAATGAGATTTCTCTTCTCGGCAGCACTATTTTTGTATTGAGCATGATTTTCTTTCATGTGGACTGTTCGATCGATTAAGGCTGTTGTAAAATGAATGCAGGGTCAGCTATACCTTCCTCATCCTTGCATTCATTTCTGAGCAATGCGTATTAATACAAGCTATGTTGAATTGTCTCCTGTGGATAATTTGAATATTTGTGCGACAAGATAAAAGCAAGGGAAATGGTTTTAAAGATATCCATCTCAGTTCAAAGCCTCGGGTTAATACTAATTGAGGTCAAGTTTAGTCGTTAATTATTTCTCTGTCTTTGGTGTGTTTATTATGAGTTCTTTCTACCAAATGCCTGTGTACTACATATAGTCTTTCTCCCTATCTTTACCCTTTTAACTTCCGTCTACACCCCATGGGCCATTCAGTGGGAAAAAGTCCATGCTAATTGGGTTTCTTGACAGATGATTTTGACTACAGGAAAATTTTGCCAGAAATTTCCGCTTCTCTTACATCAAACATGCCACTGCACACTCATTTATAATCTATTACATGTTGAATTAATCCGTTTTAACAGTTAAAGCCAGTTTGCTCTATTTGAGTTTTTATGTTTATGTGCACCTTATATTACTCATCATATATTCCACAAAATTTTATATTAGTATTTTGAATTAGCATATATTTTTTTATATTTTACATTTTAGTAATTTTTATGATTTTGTGATTTTGTCATTTTTATTAGTGTGTGGGTGTGTGTGTTTTAATACATTTCTATTTATCTTATTTATTTTTATTTCAGTTTTAGTGCTAAACTAAAATGTATTCTATTTCAGTTAACTGCCAATACAACATTTCTCATTTTTATTTTATTTTTCTAAGTTTTCATCTAATATTTATATATATTTTTTAATAGTTGTAGTTTTAACAATAACAACACTGCTAACAACCAGCCAGAACACCCTAGAAATCACACAGTATTCAATTTGTGAAGCACATTTAGCTACAGTCTTGTATGCTCCATAATGTAGGTTTTAACTTCTTATAATTATTAATGCTGATATATAATGGTTTTAGCTTATTAAGGATTTTGTTGCTGCAGTATGGTTGATTTGAAGGGGATGGCTGGCTGTCAGTGATGTAAATGATAAAGATTTTCTGCAACACTGAAGCTGAATCTCTGTGGTTTCCGCCTTCTTGTTTAGTTGTACTTCTCCATCTCCCCATTTAAAAGTGAGCGCTCATGCATAGAATTTCAAAAAGCAGCTGTGGGTCTCTAGGCATCTGTAGTCAGTGGCCGTCATCCAGGATAGATCCATCACAGTCTGAAGGAGAAAGCTTGTGTGCGTGTTCTGGCGTAGTCTCCTGGCTTTTATCCTAATGAATGTTTGCCCTCATGGACCCAGAGGAGGGGATTGGGTTTAGATTCAGGCAGGACACTGCTGATTCAGGTCTTCTGAGGGTGTTGAGACTGGAGTTGTGTGACTCGAGCGTCAGGGGACTGTTTGGGCAGATATCATTTAGGACTTGAGTTTTCTGAAGTAGCAGGGAACCCCCTCTTTTGAGTCCTCATTCTCTTTTGCACTCGTACGCATTAGCATAATTCATGGCAGACTCAAGACTATGTCTGCTGACCTGTCAGTGAAGTTTCTTTCACTCTATCCCTCCTGTATTTCTGTCCATTTTCTCTCTCCAGAGGGCTGACAGATCTCAGAGGAAACATTAGTCTATGGTCTGACGCCATGTCCTCCCTAATGGTTTCGGTCAGAATGTTGGCTTTTGTCATCAGGATGATACATAATCAGAGGATTATAGTTCACTAATGGTGATTTATTTGAAGTCAACATGAAATGTCATTCACAACCATTTTACTTCTGTAATGTGACATTTTTGAATGAAATAAAAATGATTTAGAGCAGGACTTGATTTCACCCATCTGGAGTTGATTGGATCATAAAAAAGTGGGTGTTAGGTACAAAATTGGAGTCAGGTGCTTGGCAGTTATTTTGATGAAATATTAGAAAAACAAACAATTGTGCACCGGTGAATCATTAACCATAAGTCCAGGAATGTGCATTAACCCTGTAAAGCCTGAAATATGAAATAATAGTCAGAAAAAGTTTATTGAAACTTATTTAAAATTTTTGTTTTTTAAATTTGATACATCAGGCTTATAGTATATATACTGATCAGGTATAACATTATGACCACTGGCAGGTGAAGTGAATAACACTGATTATCTATTATCTCTTATCTCTTTACATTTCACTGCCAGTTGTATATTCTGTATATAACTGTGTATGTGACAAATAAAACTCTTGAATCTTGAATCTCTTCATCATGGCACCTGTTAGTGAGTGGGATATATGGCAGCGGTTATTTGCAATAGATTGTATTTACACCAAGTGATCACCAAGTGATCTTAGCGATATTTACACTAAGTGCAAATAGTTGTAGATGCTATTTACTAAGTGAAAATAGTGATATATTCTATTTACACCATGTAAAAGTAGCAGTTCTTTTGCAATATATATAAATAGTAATTAGATGGTATTTATGCTTTATTTTGACAGATACATACTATTTCCACATCAGTATTGTTGTACATTAACAGGATGTAATAATAACAAAGAGTGTAAATGATTATATTTATTAAAATGATTAAATGGATGCAGCCTTAATGGGACAATGAAAGCCCCCCTCCATACCTACCCCTAACCCTACCCGATAAATACTTTTATTATTATTAAACATTTCATTAGGCAATTTATTTCCACTTTTAGAACATTTTCTTAATTTTTATTGAAAGTAAATACCTTTCCGATGTGATTTGAAAAGGGAGAAGAGCGAGGCGGAAAGGCAAAAGGCAGATTCGAATCTGGGTCGATCACGTCAAAAATCTTGTTCCACAAGCCTTATGCTTTACTGACAGTGCCACCTGAAGAAGTTTAAATAAGTGCGTCGTTTTTAAATCTTGTTTGGTCCAACCAGGCATTGTTAGGCGGAGCTAGTGTGAATAGCATTTGCTAGCAAGGCACACTATTTGCACTTGGTGTAAATAGACACTCTGGGGATGGATTAGGAAGCAAGTGAACATTTTGTCCTCAAAGTTGATGTGTTAGAAGCAGGAAAAATGGGCAAGTGTAAGGATTTGAGCGAGTTTGTCAAGGGCCAAATCGTGATGGCTAGACGACTGGGTCAGAGCATCTCCAAAACTGCAGCTCTTGTGGGGTGTTCCCGGTCTGCAGTGGTCAGTATCTATCAAAAGTGGTCCAAGGACGTTATGGTGAACCGGCGACAGGCTCGTTGATGCACGTGGGGAGCGAAGGCTGGCCCGTGTGGTCCGATCAAAAAGACTACTGTTCCTCAAATTGCTCAAGAAGTTAATGTTCTGATAAAAAGGTGTCACACCATGTCTTCACCGGAAGCGAACGGCGGTATAAATAAAACGTCATCATGTTTTAAAGAAGAGTGGCTTGATTAAGTGGTGGAAATAATGGATGATGGGCACAGCATGGTAACAAAACACCCACTTAACCCACCACAAACTCAAAACACCTCAGTAACACATGCCAGTTTAAATAGATGTGTGTGTGGTTTGGGTTTCAGAGATGTATAGATAACTATAAAAGAGTTCACATGTTCCCTTGAACATACATCTATTAGATCTATTTAATTACTTCAGTTCCCTTTCAGTCGGTCACGTTCGACGTACGTCGGAACTGACTGACGAATTGGGGATCGACTTCAGAGACCAATCTGCTTCGAGTGTATAGAAACGAGCCAATAACGTTGGCATGCGGTCCACGCACCACCCCGCAGCGTGGGTATAAATGCGGGTAAGTGGGATACCGCATCCTCGCTTTCAACTTCGGAGCTGAACAGTCGCGATAGAGCTGCTGTTTTTTCTGCTGTCGAAGAGTGAGAAGGATTCCCTTACCTGTTAAAGTGTTGGTGCGATGGCACAGTCAGCGAGTGGCTACAACAAACCTTGGTTCGCTGGGCGTTTCCCGATCGAGTGCTCACATAGACCTGCACTATCGAGCTGTGGTGAGCCACGGCCATCTCCCTGGGTGCTTCAGCACTTCTAAAAGAGCGATTTCCTTCTAGAAGAGCTGCACAGTTTGACCCTGCGTCTTTTTCAAGATGTCATTCAAACCATGTGTTTCTGGATGCCGTCGTTTTCTGTCCCCAGTTGACGGTCATGATCGCTGTCTCACGTGTTTGGGCGCTGAGGGAACATGACCATCGCAGTATTACGGTCTAGGCTCGAATACCTCAAACGGGGTGGAGTCCCCTTGCGCATTCCCCGATCTAGCGGCCCTCCAGCTGCAAAGCAGAGGGCTGCTACTTTGGCTGATGCCTTTGGTGGAGACTTGAGGGTGACTTTGAGGGCTTCCCTGACGGGTCAACAGGCTCCTTGGGCCCCTTCCCCCTCCGCTGCACCGGTGGAGCTTATGCAGGAGCAGCCCGGCCCCTCCCAGGGGGGGGGGCGGCCATGACTCTCGGGGCTCCGGCTGAGGATATGATTACGATAGCTGCATCGGGGGACGAGCTAATGGACTCTGGAGATGAAGACCCGCCTGCGTTGCCCCCTTCGGGGTGTGGTAGCATTGCCCGAGCCTGATCCAGAGCTCACGGCTATGCTTTCCCAGGCCGCCGCAAGTGTCGGCTCGAGTGGAACCCTCCACCGTGTCCCGAACCTTCGCGGTTGGACGATTGGTTTCTCGGGTCGGCCCGTGCTGGTTCTCAGCGCCCCGTCCTGGTACCTTTCTTCCTGGAAGTGTATTAGGAGCTCACAAAGTCGTGGCTGGCACCCTATAGTGCCAGACACCGATCGACTGACTCCTCTGTCCTCACTACCCTCGATGGTGGCGCGGCTAAGGGATACATGGGGATTCCCCCAGTCGAGCGGTCCGTGGCAATGCAACTGTGTCCCAGGTCCGCTGCAGTCTCCCCTCCCAGGCGTGTAAGTTCTCATCCGCATTGACGGGCAAGGCTTACACAGCCTGTAGAGGCTGTGCATCTCTGCATGCCATGGTGCTCCTGCAGGTCTACCAGGCCAAAGCGCTAAAGGAACTGCACGAGGGTAGTTCCGACCCAGGGGTTATGCAGGAACTGCGTGCGGCGACGGACCTCACCCTCAGAGGGACGAAAGTCACTGCATGCACCCTGGGTCGGGCGATGTCCACCTTGGTGGTCCAGGAATGCCACCTGTGGCTAAGCCTGGCAGATATGCGCGAGTCCGACAAAGTTCGGTTTCTCGACGCCCCTATCTGTCAGGCTGTCTTCTTCGGCGACGCCATCGAGAACTTCGCCCAGCAGTTTTCGGTGGCCCAGAAGCAGACGGAGGCGATTAAAAACATCCTGCCCCGGCGACCCGCTGCTGCCTCCACCCCGTCGCCGGCGGCAGCGCCTCCTCCTGCTCGTCGCTGAGGGCGTCCCCCTGCGTCCACCTCCGCCCCTGCCCAGCCCAAGCAGTAGCCTCCACCAGGCAAGCAACCCGCTAAGGGCCTTGTGAAGGCGGCTGGCAAGCGCAAGAGCAAGCGGCCCTGAGACAGGTGGCCCAGGGACGGAAGGGTCTGCTCAGAGGGAGGTGGTGCCCGCAATTGCCTGGAGTTGCTAGCAGTTTGTCTCGCCTCAAAAAGCTGCTGCAGGGCAGGCACGTTCTGGTCTGTTCGGACAGCACTGCGGCCGTTGCGTACATCAACCATCAGGGTGGTCTACGCTCCCGTCGCATGCTGCAACTCGCCCGCCATCTCCTCCTGTGGAGTCAGAAGGTCGTCTGTCATCAGTCATCTGAGGTCGCTTCGAGCCATTCACATCCCTGGTGCACTGAACCAGACAGCCGACGAGCTCTCTCGTCAGTCAGCTCTTCCGGGAGAGTGGCGACTCCACCCCCGGAGTGTCCAGCTGATATGGGACCTCTTCCGAGCCGCGCAGGTAGACCTGTTTGCCTCTCCGGACTCGACCCATTGCCAGTTGCAGACACTGTGCAAGATCAGGGAGGACGAGGAGCAGGTCTTGCTAGTTGCGCCCTACTGGCCCAACCGGACCTGGTTCTCCGAACTAACTCTCCTTGCGACAGCCCCTCCCTGGCCTATTCCCCTGAGGAAGGACCTTCTTTCTCAGGGACGGGGCACCCTCTGGCACCCGCGTCCAGACCTCTGGAAACTCCATGTCTGGTCCCTGGACGGGACGCGGAGGTTCTAGGTGGCCTGCCGCAACCAGTGGTAGACACCATCACTCTAGAGTCCGAGCACACTCAACTAGGAGTGTCACTTCATCCTGGGCGCTGGCTCAAGGCGCCTCGCTGACAGACATCTGTAGAGCTGTGGGCTGGGCAACACCTAATACGTTTGCTAGATTTTATATCCTCCGTGTAGAGCTGGTTTCTTCCCGCGTACTCGCCCCCAGCGGCCGGTAAGCACGAAGTGCCCGCTCTTGTGTTGGCTTGCTACACCACTCCCGCCCCCTGGGCTGGATACGTGCGTTATTATTCTCCAGTAGTGTTCCCCAGCAATGGCAAACCCTGTCAAGCTCCTCCGTCACCCCTTCGGTGTCAGACGTGGCGGCCGTCTGACGCCAGGCCTACACCCGTATGCTTGTGGAACGTGTTTTCCTGGGATCAGGTTGGATCCACCCCAGGGACCGCCATCGGTAGCACTATCCTGATAGGCTAGTCCCTATGTGTATTCTGCCACCCCTCCTTCTGTCGAAGGACGTGGCTCCGCAGCGTTCCGTCTCCAAGATGGGCACGCTTTCCCAGCGTTATCCAATAGTCACTCTGAGTGGGTCTTGCAGGAAAACAGCTGTGACGGACCTTCCCGGTTTGGAGACCTGACTTCCGCCCCAACATAGGGGCTTCCCAGCGAGCTCAAACCGGGTGCTGGAAGGGCCAGCATACCTGGCGTGTTGGTAGGATCCCCAATTCGTTGGTCAGTTCCGACGTATGTCGAACGTGACCGACTGAAAGGGAACGTCTCGGTTACGTATGTAACCCTCGTTCCCTGAAGGAGGGAACAGAGACGTACGTCCCATCGCCAGGTGCTGTGCTTCCGCTGAAGGACCGAGTCACTTCGGCTCCTCAGTTGGAAAAGCAAGGATGCGGTATTCCACTTCCGCATTTATACCCGCACTGCGGGGCGGTGCGTGGACCGCATGCCAACGTTATTGGCTCGTTTCTATACACTCGAAGCAGATTGGTCTGTGACGTCGATCCCCAATTCGTCGGTCAGTTCCGACGTACGTCTCCGTTCCCTCCTTCAGGGAACGAGGGTTACATACGTAACCGAGACAGTTTTTTTTTTTTTTGACACATTTAAGCATTTAAACTGATATAATTGATCAGTTTATATACTTCAATTAGTTTTTATATTATATTATAGGCTGTTATAATTATATTACACTCACCTAAAGGATTATTAGGAGCACCTGTTCAATTTCTCATTAATGCAATTAATGGTTATACAACCAATCACATGGCAGTTGCTTCAATGCATTTAGGAGTGTGGACCTGGTCAAGACAATCTCCTGAACTCCAAACTGAATGTCAGAATGGGAAAGAAATGTGATTTAAGCAATTTTGAGCATGGCATGGTTGTTGGTGCCAGACGGGCCGGTCTGAGTATTTCACAATCTGCTCAGTTACTGGGATTTTCACGCACAACCATTTCTAGGGTTTACAAAGAATGGTGTGAAAAGGAAAAAACATCCAGTATGCGGCAGTCCAGTGGGCAAAAATGCCTTGTTGATGCTAGAGGTCAGAGGAGAATGGGCCGACTGATTCAAGCTGATAGAAGAGCAACTTTGACTGAAATAACCACTCGTTACAACCCAAGGTATGCAGCAAAGCATTTGTGAAGCCACAACACGCACAACCTTGAGGCAGATGGGCTACAACAGCAGAAGACCCCACCGGGTACCACTCATCTCCACTACAAATAGGAAAAAGAGGCTACAATTTGCACGAGCTCACCAAAACTGGACAGTTGAAGACTGGAAAAATGTTGCCTGGGCTGATGAGTCTCGATTTCTGTTGAGACATTCAGATGGTAGAGTCAGAATTTGGCGTAAACAGAATGAGAACATGGATCCATCATGCCTTGTTACCACTGTGCAGGCTGCTGGTGGTGGTGTAATGGTGTGGGGGATGTTTTCTTGGCACACTTTAGGCCCCTTAGTGCCAATTGGGCATCGTTTAAATGCCACGGCCAACCTGAGCATTGTTTCTGACCATGTCCATCCCTTTATGACCACCATGTACCCATTCTCTGATGGCTACTTCCAGCAGGATAATGCACCATGTCACAAAGCTCGAATCATTTCAAATTGGTTTCTTGAACATGACAATGAGTTCTCTGCACTAAAATGGCCCCCACAGTCACCAGATCTCAACCCAATAGAGCATCTTTGGGATGTGGTGGAACGGGAGCTTCGTGCCCTGGATGTGCATCCCACGAATCTCCATCAACTGCAAGATGCTATCCTATCAATATAGGCCAGCATTTCTAAAGAATGCTTTCAGCACCTTGTTGAATCAATGCCACGTAGAATTAAGGCAGTTCTGAAGTTTATAATAAGTTTATTAGTATGGTGTTCCTAATAGTGTATATTGTAAGCCTAATAAAGAATTGATCTCAAAAGGGGATTGTTTAGGGATCCTTGCCATTAAAAAGTAAAAAAAAAAAAATAATAATAATAATAATAATAATAATAATAATAATAAACATATAGAATTTTTTTAAATTTTAAATAACTGCTTATTTTTTTCATATTTTATTATTATAAAGATTTTAACTGTTTTGGGGAGATTTTAATAGTTTTTCTTGGTAAAAAGAAGATTTGTACAGTTAATAGCATTGTGAAAAAAATCTCAGTCAAATTAAAATGTGCTTAATTTGACTTCTGAATTAACTGCATTTAAAAAAAAAAAGTAATATATCACAAGTTACGTCAAGGGTTAAATAAAATAGAAATGGCACATTAAAGTTAAAAGTTGCATGATGAAACCACTTTTTGTGTGTTTACATATGATG
The DNA here is from genome assembly GCA_018749465.1 of Paracanthobrama guichenoti. Lineage (NCBI taxonomy): Eukaryota > Metazoa > Chordata > Actinopteri > Cypriniformes > Gobionidae > Paracanthobrama > Paracanthobrama guichenoti. The sequence goes on from CM031956.1 coordinate 26,437,520, forward strand.
TACAGGTCCGGTATAAAGAATGTTTTTGCTCAGGTGACCAAAATGTCCGCCCAATAGAGAAAAGTTTTGCTCAGCGAGAAATGAAATTATAGGGAACGTTGGTCAGGGTGCTCATGCTGACCCCTGTCCACTGCCAAAAGCGCCAACAGTGGGCACATGAGCATCAGAACTGGACCACGGGGCAATGGAAGAAGGTGGCCTGGTCTGATGAATCACATTTTCTTTTACATCACGTGGATGGTCGGGTGTGTGTGCTTCGCTTACCTAGGGAACACATGGCACCAGGATGCACTATGGGAAGAAGGCAAGCCGGTGGAGGCAGTGCGATGCTTTGGGCAATGTTTTTCTGGGAAACCTTGGGTCATGCCATCCATGTGGACGTTACTTTGAAACATACCACCTACCTAAGCATTGTTGCAGACCATGTACACCCTTTCATGGAAACGGTATTCCCTGGTGGCTGTGGCCTCTTTCAGCAGGATAATGTGCCCTGCCACAAAGCAAAAATGGTTCAGGAATGGTTTGAGGAGCACAACAACGAGTTTGAGGTGTTGACTTGGCCTCCAAATTCCCCAGATCTCAATCCAATCACGCATCTGTGGGATGTGCTGAACAAACAAGTCCGATCCATGGAGGCCCCACCTCGCAACTTACAGGACTTAAAGGATCTGCTGCTAACATCTTGGTGCGAGATACCACAGCACACCTTCAGGGGTCTAGTGGAGTCCATGCCTTGACGGGTCAGGGCTGTTTTGGCAGCAAAAGGAGGACCATCACAATATTAGGAAGGTGGTCATAATGTTATGCCTGATCGGTGTATATACATCAATGTAAATCAATGAGATCTTTATAACAGTTTAGCAGACTACTTTCATAAAATGTATATAAATATCAGTGAAGAAGAATGAAGAATGAGTCATTTATATAGCGCTTTCATATGTACTACTGTACACCCAAAGCGCTTTACACTCATGTCAGGGGTCTCTCCTCAACCACCACCAGTGTGCAGCATCCACAATAATGTGAAGCATGCAACAGCAGCCACAGTACAACGGCGCCAGTGCGCTCACCACACAACCGGGAAAGGTGGAGAGGAGAGAGGATGATAGAGCCAATTCAATGGAAGGAGATTTTGGCCAGGACACCGGGGATACACCCCTACTCATTACAAGAAGTGCCATGGGATTTTTAATGACCACAGAGAGTCAGGACCTCAGTTTAACATCTCATCCATAGGACAGTGGTCACTATATATCTCCCAATAATTTGTTTTAGTAAGATGATTTTTAAATGCTTATGATCAAATCATACAATGATGACTGAGAGATGAAGGGATAAATGTTCCTCAAAAGCCTGATGGATCATATTTGATACATTTTAACATGATTTTTCATGGCATGCATTACATTGTGTACAACAGATTTTTCAGCAAAGTTTTGATTAAGTTAAGGCCTAGTGGGCTTTATAGGGGTTAAGAAAGTCAATAGGATCAATATTGATTTATTAACTTTAATGTGAGCTTTCTGCATTCTTTTGCTTTTGTTTATTTTCTTATACATGCATTGGCTTGTTTGACTTTCATATGAACCCTCTGGGGGTCTGACTGGCTGTCAGTTAGAGGCCAGACTGCTCAGAAAGGCTTTTAGGCTCTGATACGCTCTACAAAAGAGCAATAAAAGCCCCTCCATCACGGCAATAGCCAAGGCAATGCCCCCAATTACATCATCCTCCCCTCCAGCCTGTCTCCTCTTCTGTTTTTGCCCTTTCCAATCATTCTGTCTGTTTGTGATGCCCCTATTTCATCTTTCCCTCTCCCTCTCCCTCTCCCTCCTCCCTCAACCCCCTCCTTCTAGAGTGATGTCATTTGATATGAGGGGAAAATGTGGCCCACTGACCCTTCAGACGCAGCTCGCCTGTACTGAAATGAGCTCTTTGTTTCTGCGGCTGCCAGACGGCTGTGTCTCAAACACACAGCTCTTCATCACTGCATCTGTCAGGCCTCATGCCAAACCTTTTAGTGCTCTGTGGGTAGAAAGTAATTCCTATCCATTTTGCATCTTTGTGGGATAATATATATTATTTTCCCTTATTATACACAGGGAAGGAGAAAGAAAGATTATTAACATTAAAGTTTATTTGCAGCAAACTTGCAGTTACTATGCAGCAAAGTTTGCTACAAAAAGCTAATTTGCATACAACAGTTTGCCACATTGGCTTTCCAGAACACTTTTTCTAAGGGTTTTGTTATTCTGAGCCTAGGATTTAACCCTGTAAAGCCTGACATATGAAATAATCGCCCAAAATCTTTTAGACAGAATCGTAAAAATGAATGCTTTGTTTTGTTGATCATATATTTGATACATCAGGCATTTATGGCTAGTATAGGAGAATATGTATTTCAAGAGGAAAAACATCTCCCAAACTATATATATAATGCAGTTGCTGATATTTATATGGCCAAAAAGTAATTCTGAAAGCTTGTAATGCAATGAGATTCTTATAACAGTATAGCAGGCTACTTTCATAAAATGCACATAAATATCAGTTGTTGCTCTATATCTCCAATAATATGAGTAATGTGATATTTGAATGCTTAGCTTTTATAGTTAAAGCTTTGTAGTTTTTATTGTGTGGGGCAAAACATATTATGCAATGAAATTCAATACAAAATAAACATTCCTCAAAAGCCTGCTGTATCGATAGTCACATTTTAACATTATTTTTTAATAATGATAAATAATAAAGTAAGCCTAAATTGCTTTAGTCCAGTAAGTGTTCATCTTGAAATATTACTGACAATATAAATGTTATTATGATGTTTAATGTATAAAAATCAGTAAACATTTCATAGCAATATGCTAAATAATCCAATATTCATATAGGGACAAATTATATATTTTTGTAATAAAGATAATGTGAAATATAATATCATTTCGGGTAAGAAATATTAATGAGCGGTCATGACCATTGGCAAGTTAGAAGAAACATTATTCAAGGGTGTAGTTAGTCTTGTTAGTTTGGACCAAAATCAAAATCTCTGCATGGTCTATTTTTGCCATCTTTGTTTTATAGGTATTAAGTGTTTGTAATCATGTAGCTAAAACAACTGCCAAGGCGCCACTTAAAATTTCTGTTAATCGCCCACCTAGTATGTGCAGCATCCTTCTTTCGGGTCAGTTAAATAATACCTATTTCTTTCTCACTCACTCAGTTTTTCCAGAGCCTAAGGGACTATAGCATCATGCACAGCCAGAGTCAGTTTATTGTTAATTTATGAGTCTTCTCGTTGGCCCAGTGGCTGTTTGTGGCTGGGTTTAATATAGCAACACATTTTGGGTCGTTGGACGGCAGTGTGGCAGATTAAGTGCGGGCCTTGTTTTAGTTCCCTCTGACTGCTCGGCAGATTGGATCAACAGGCGTGCATTGTTTGAGAGGGTGTCAGATACACTCAAGAACCCCCTGGCCTACTGCCCCCAATTTTGTCCTGAGTGCTTTTCCACCCTCTTGAATTGTATCTGGAAGTGAAGGACCTTGCTGGTGTTCGCTGTGACATGAAAAGTTCTGACATGGCAAATTATACACCACCATCATTTGTCTGTCAAAACTGAGTGTGCCTCCAGTAGATGTTGTGTCTCAAATAGTCTTTGTCTGTTTAAAGGAGTGGAAATTGGATTTAAACTGTTTAAATGTATGTTGATGCTACTAAATATGCTTATATGACCTTAAAGGACCCTGTGTGCTAGTATTTATACTTGTAGCATGTATTTATTTTAAAGGCCCTACTTATATCAAAATGCCCGGATGACCAGTATGTCTCTGAGGGGCTCTTTGCACTCACGTCCATGACACTTTTTCTCCCTGGCCGAGATCCAGGGTCCTGCAGGGTCAGTGTAGACTTGTGCAGCCTGGTGGGTGTTCCTGCGTGGGGGTGATGGAGGTCACAGCCCAGTAGGTCTGGACTGTGTCCAGAGCAAGTGTTGTTGGGCCCACTAATTTAAACAAAGAGAGACAGACGATTTAGATTTATAAATGTGTGTGTATGTGAGTGTTTGTGTCCTGGTGAACCCTATATTATGGGGACAAAATGTCTCCACAAAGATGGCAATATCCTAAATCCTTGTCCTGGACATTTTTTGGTCCCCGTGATGTGTAGGTTTAGTGGTAGGTTTAGGGTTAGGGGATAGAATATACAGTTGTGAATGTACAGTATAAAACTCATTACCGTGATAAATAAAACTTGAAAACCGTGTGTGTGTGCGTGTGTGCATGTTTATATGATTTATGAGGACACAAATTTGTATAATGACATGGGTATTACACCGGTATTGCCACGTAAACGTGGTTTATGAGGACATTTCCTGTGTCCTCATAATAAAAATAGCTTTAAAAACATAGTAAACAATGTTTTATTAAAAATTAAAAAATGCAGAATGTTTAGGGGTAGGATAGAATGTACAGTTTGTACAGTATAAAAACCATTATGTATATGGAATGTCCTCATAATGATAGGTGCATCAACGTGTGTGTGTGTGTGTGTGTGTGTGTGTGTGTGTGTGTGTGTGTGTGTGTGTGTGTGTGAAAGAGAAGAGGCAGAACAAGTCCACAATGTGTGGTTAGATTTAAATAGAACAAGTAAAATATTTTTGTGGTAGAACACTGTTTCAGTTCCATTTTTTGTACAGCTGTTCACAAATCATTACTTTATTAGTTAATATAAAGGATAAAACAAGGTGTTGCAAACACACTAATGGTACCTATACACTGACAGAAATAGAAAATTCTCTTTTACAAATAATGACTTTGAATTGCTTTGTGCATGTCATGGTTGCATGGATCTATTTTAAACCTGCAGGAGTAGAGCAATCAAAACTATACTGTACATAGATGGGAAAAGAAAGAATTGAACCAAACAGGGGGTAAAAATACCCAGACTGATGCTGCATTCATGCCATATTGTAATTATTATCTTCTCTGAGCAGCTCACATCCTTGGACTTGGAATTATGCATTCATGTGGTAAGACTATAAGCAGCAAAATTAACCTGCAGCGGTCAGGTGGTACAAAGGTCACATGGTACAAATCAGAGTTCTCTGAAAATTACAAGTTTACATGTTACGAGTTCTACAAGGATGTGAACGCTCTTTCCCAGTTGGAATCTCATAATTACGCTAAATACGGCATGGCGTGAATGCAGCTAATACAAGAAACAGGAGGCTAATCAATGAATGAGTAATTATGACAGCTAAACACAGGAAAGGAAACTAAACTTAAAGAACCAAAACAACACAGATGATACATGACAGTTCACTTGCTATCGGTGTGATATAAATATAATTTCTGTCAAAGTTTATAAAAAATAATTGAACATGTGTCTTGGTTGTAAATAATTTGCATTTATTTAGCCTACACATATTTACTGTTTACTAGTTTTACTATTCTGAGAAGGAAACTTATTTATTTATTAAACTTATTAAACTTATTTATATTTTGCTTTGTTAAACCATTTAAAACTCAAACTCAAAAAAACCTCAGAACACCTCAGTGACACATGTCATTTTAAATAGATGCGTGTGTGGTTTGGGTTTCAGAGATGTTTAGATGACTATAAAAGAGTTCACATGTTCCCTTGAACATACAGCTATTAGATCTATTTATTTTATCTATTTACTTCAGTGTCTTGGTTGTAAATAAATTGTTGTAAAACAACATTAGTTAACCACAATAGTTACCAATAACTAACAATGAAAAAACGTCTAAAGCATTTATTCATCTTAGTCATTGTTAGTTTTAACATTTATAAATACATTATTCAAATCAAAAGTTGGATCGGTTTACATTATTTAATGGACCTGAGCTAACATGAACTAACAATGAACAGCTGTATTGAATTGCTCATTATTAGTTACTTTTTAGCTAATGCATTAACTAAAGATAATAGTAAAGTGCATCCATTACGTGCTATCCAATATCGTATCATATGAATAGGAGGAACACATTTGTTGCTGGTGTCAGGGAAGGGGCAGTCGTGTCTTTTTAATTATGATGTGGGTGGGGGAAACATAATACCAGAAAATCATCATAATCTCATCACTTGATGTCTTTAGCTATAGACAGTTTCGCTAATAGACACGATTTGAGTGTGATGCAGTCATTGTGAAAATCGTTTGTTAGACTTGTTGGGAGAAATTAAATATTTAGGACCAGTTTAGCACTTAGTCTTATTTCAACCTTTGAGGAAAAGCGTAAGCACAATAAACAGACTGTTCTCAGACTGTAAGCACACTTACTGTGGATCTCTGATTCTCAAAGGATTCAGCCACTTTAGATGAATTTTTAATGAGCTCAATGTCATTAATGGAAAGAGACTTTACACTATCGGCCATTTTCTGCATAGAAATCCTTTGAAATACTCAATATAGCCAGTAAGGCCTCTTGGTTTCTTCTCTCCAAATGACCTGCATCTGATAAGTGTTTAAGGATTCATGTGTGACCCCAGAGAAGGAATGGAAACAAGTTTGAAGTGTTTATGTTATCCATTTATGGAAATGATGGAAGCTGTCTGGTTAAACACCAGCTGTGTGGATTAAGTGTATAGCTGAATTATATTGTCTTTTTTGTGTGTTCTTCTCTAAGGGAGCTGTTCTCCTCTGAATATCAGGAAATATGGTACGATCCAAATGGAAACCGTCAGTTTTCCAGGCCTTCCAACAGGGTGAGTGCAAGAGCCATTCCAGAATCATTTACTTATAAAAAGCATGTGAATAGTTCATATTGTCATAGTAATCTTATGATAAACTATGTTGTCATATACAGTAGGCTATATATATATATATATATATATATATATATATATATATATATATATATATATATATATATATATATATATACAGTGGTTGGACAATGAAACCGAAACACCTTGTTTAGGTTTAGGGCCTCCTTTTGCAGCCAATACAGCATCAGTTCATCTTGGGAATGACAGATACAAGTCCTTCATAGTGACCAGAGGGATTCTGAGCCATTCCTCTTTCTTCACAGTGGCCAGATCACTGTGATGTTGGTGGAGGAAAACGTTTTCTGACTTGCACCTCCAAAACACCCCAAAGTGTCTCAATAATATTCAGATCTAATGACCGCGCAGGTCATGTGAGATGTTCAACTTGACTTTCATGTTCAACAAACCCCTCTGTCACCAGTCTTGCTGTGCGTATTGGTGCATTGTCATGTTGATACATGGCACCCCCTTCAGGGTGCAATGTTTGAACCATTAGGTGCACATGGTACTCCAGAATGGCGGTGCACAGCACAGTAGGGAATGCCATGATATTGCAGCCCAAAGCGTCACTGATCCACCCCGTGCTTCACTTTGGGCACGCAGCTGTAGCAACAAAGCTTCTTTGGGGCTTTTCCACACCGTAACTCTCTCAAATGTGGGAAAGACAGTGAAGGTAGACCCATCAGAGAACAATACATGTTTTACATTGTCCACAGCCCAAGATTTCCTCTGCTGGCACCATTAAAATTGATGTTTGCCACTGGCACCACTGACCAAAGCGACCATGAATATTGACCCTGTGGAGATGTCCCGACAAACAGTTTTGGTGGGAACAGGAAATTCGAGGTGCACATTTATTTCTGCAGTGGTTTAGGCAGCTTCCCTTCGTGTTGTGTAATGATCGTTTAAAATTTTGTTGCTAACATTTAGGTCAAAAAACACTTTGTGAAACTTTTCATTTGGGTTGATATAATCCCTATATATTTGTGACAATATCTTGCAACTGATCATGCTTGAGTCACACACAGACTTCAACATTCAGCATGCAAAACACAACAATGGTAGCTATACTAAGTCAAGAATAAATCTAAAGTTTATGATCAAGTACTCTCTACAGTTCTTTTGTAGTTACTAGAAGCATTTTTCAGCACAACATACTATTCCTATTTAACTTGGGTTGTTTTTAAGGCAATCGGTTTGCATGCTTTTTTTAATTAAGTCTAACTAATTTGATTTGATTTTACAGTGTACTTATATAGCGTATAGTAATTCAAAACCAAAATGTTATACTTATATCATGTCATATTGGTTTCAGGATCACTGTTATTATCATGGGACAGTCAAAGGGATCCAGGGGTCGAGTGTCGTCATCAGCACCTGTGCTGGATTCAGGTATGTTTTTATCTTGCATGCTCAATGGATCTTTAATCTTTAATTTAGAAGCTTGTAATGTAATGCTTGTAAATAGAAACATTTTTATTGGAAGAGCCGCACAGTACTTGGCTTATTTCATTTTATAGTGACAACAGGGATGCAATCATTGGCAGATGTGAGGAGTTTGAAAAGTATATATATTTTTGCAATTCCTTTTTGTGCCACTAGTGGTTCAGAAATGACACTCTCCACCTTAAACCAAGGTAAAGTCATAACTCATGGCGTCTTGTGAGCTATAGCTTCATTTTCTTATTCATACATGATCTTTTTCCGAACAAAAAATATTTTCTTTTATTCTTTAGTTTATCAAATTTACATTTTATAGTATTATTATCATGCAAAAATGTCTTTTATGGTTAGTAATTGTGACTTTCACAAAACCATTTTTAGTTCCATTTTGCTAAAAGCTTTCAGATTCTTAGAAAATTCAGCTCTAGTGATATGACTTTGCATCATGAGAACTTGTCTTTGTTGTGCAAAAGTTTCAGTTTATTAGCCCAAGAAGTGAGTTCAGCGAGTTCATTGTAGCAGCATGGCCGGGTCTCTGGGTTTCTGAGTGGGCCGAGGGTAGATATATAGAGTCCTGTTGAGCTCCAGCTCGTTCAGAGACTCCATTTCCTGTCTGAACAGACACACATTGACTGATATCCAAAAAGATCAATGAGTATATATAAGCCAGCACAGCTTGAGTGTGTTGTGTTTGATTGGAGATGGGGAAAGCTTGAGCATTGTATAGAGTATACACATGTCCTTCCAGATGATTTTCACAGCTGCTTTGTACGATTCCACTACATGAGCAACATGAAAACATTTTGTCTAGAGTTTTATGTATCATATAACAGATGTGTTAACATGTCTTTAGTTGCATTCAAGAACTCTTGTTAATGTTATTGAGCATTCTTCAACTTTGCAGGATGCCTGTTCCTACAGAAAGTAGCAACTTTCTCCATTTATAGATCGTTAACGTTCACATAATATTGCCATGAAACTGTACATCTGTGAAGTGTTGTGTGTGTAACTAGGTTTGTGTTTGGGGAATACTTGGATATCCAGGAAGCAAGGAAATCTGTTTTTGCTTAAATAACCCAGTTCAGAATAAACACAAGCTGGCTATCAATTCACTTTTATTCCCTTTTTTCTTCACCCTCCCATCCGGGATAAAGATCATTTTGTGTGGTGAAGCTGCTCTGCTTCCCGTGCAAAACCCAACTGAGAGGTTTCCATCCTGTCAGCCAGTTTAAATGTCCATGACTCTGATTTTCCACATTATCATTGAATCTCACTGTTTAAACAGCCCTGTGATTGACACGTTGTCTTCTCAACCCTCAGGGGCATGATAACGGTCAATAACAGCGTGAGCTACATGATCGAACCGCTAGCTAACCAAACACACTCTCAGGGACATGCCGTATACAACGCTCAGAGCCTGAAATTGCCAGCGGGCACCTGCGGACACCACCATGGAGACGGAAATCACACGGAAAGCCTTCAAGAGCTGATTGATGTCATGGCAAAGCCTCAGCAGACCAATAGGGTGAGAACATGGGGTTGCTGTGCAGGAACCTTTGACCCAAAGTCAAACTAGAGATCCTCCTGGATCAGTGTACGTTTTATTTTGAAGAGGTTCATTGTCTAACTTTTGATTGCTTCACCATAAAAAAAGTTCCAACAGCACTTGCTGTGACTATGGTACATTTTGGTGCCCATTTTTTAAAGCATTTGGGGAACATTTCCTGTTTTTTTTGTTGTGCACTGTATTGTAGAGAAACTAATGTAACATAAAAATTAACCTATAGCATAAAAAGTAGCTAGTTTTAGAAAAAATAAGTATCAGTGTAAAATGGTGAATTTGGCCTGTACCACCTCAGAGGTCTTGACCTTATATATAACAAAATATTTTGATATTTATTACCATCTGAATCTGAATATATTTTCACATACATTTTTAAATAGTCCTACAAAATATACAAAAATGGATTTTAAAATATATTTGCTTACATTTTATTAGAGATGTTTTATCTACTTATACTGTATTTTCCAGTATATATATATTATTTGGCCGTGTGTATACTTTTTCAGTGTAAATATATTTTCTTGCAAAATGGGGATTTCTTTGCCCCTTGAAGTATATTTTGCAATATGTTTGACATTTGAAGGTTTAAATTAAGTAAATTGTTCCTAAATTAACATATATTTAGCTTGTATGTATTTGAAATATATTTTGGCCAGATCCAATTTTAGATCCCAAATTTGGTATAGGCTAAGTGTTGCAAAACCTTATGAAAATGAATGTAAAATAAAACAGCCCATATTAAAATATAGTTTAGCCTCCTAAACTTGACAGTGAACATTTCCTGAAGGTTAAGCACCTCTTTTCACTGACGATTTGTTGAAAAAGAAAGAAAAAATTAGCTCATTTTTTAAGAGTTCAGGCTCTATTTTGTACCCTATTCATGGAAAGTACCAGATAATAAAACTTGTTATTTAAATAAATGTGAAGAGCTGACTAAAGTGCTACTAAACTAAGGACACATTGTTCTTTGCATTGGCATACATGAATAGAGTGTCTGTCCCTGACTGAAGACACAGGATGTCTCAATTAGTCGTGTCTCACAGCGTTTAAATTCATAAAATCAGGTTTTGAGGCAGTGACCCAGCACTTCTTCTGTAGTATATCAAATTAGCCTATGCTCAGTCATATCTTATCTATCTCGTCCTGCAGGAAAGAAGGGATGTCAGCAGTAGCATGAAATACGTAGAGCTGATGGTGGTGGCCGACCATGCAGAGGTAAAATCACTTAACTTCAGGCATCTGCTGAAAACCTTCTTGAGGAGCTTCTTTGAGAGACAAGAGATAACCGATAACTCATTAAACTGTTTCAAACTGCTGACGTTTTTGTTGTTTTTGACTGATACTTTACAAATGTACACTACCGTTCAAACGTTGAGTCAGTAAGTTTTTTTTCCCCTTTTGGAAGTAATTCATAATTTTATTAACATTTCTAATATATATATATATATATATATATATATATATATATATATATATATATATATATATATATATATATATATATATATATATATATATATATAGATAATTTAAATCAATAGATTTCTGAGATTTAAAATAAATGCTTTCTTTTCATCAAATAATCTTGAAAAAATGGATCAGTCTAAAAAAAGCAGCAAATCAGCATATTAGAATGATTTCTGAAGGATCATGTGACTGAAAATGCAGCTTTGCCATCACAAATTACATTTTAAAATATACTCAGTTATTTAAATTTGTTACGGCTTTCTGGGTGGTTGCCAAGGTGTTGCTATGACTTTCCAGAGTTATGAGTGGTCATTAGCATGTTGCTATGTGGTTGCTAGGGTGATCTGGGTTGCTAGGTGGTTAATTTTTGAAGAATAGCTCTTTAGCAAACACCGCTAATAATAATCAGTATTTATTTCTGTGATTACAGGATTTAGACAGTCTGTCCTTGGTTTTTATTGGCATGTTTTTGTAGGATGTTCTTATTATCACAGACATCATGAACATTTTGCGCCAGGTGGTTGCTTTGGATAAAAGTGCCTGGAAAAAGACAATGACAATTACCAGACACTTCTGGAGCTTTAGATCAGTCTTGTCTGTTTGTTGACTTCCTCTACAGAACGGCTTGTTTCCTGTCATGACTCAGAATAACTGTCCTCTGCTCTGATAGAGTCATCTCTGATCACCACCTATGTGACACAAAGATCATTTCAGTCATCTAAGTCAAAGATGCATCCTAATCGTGTCTCTTTTTCAGTTTGTGAATCACGGTCGGGACTTTGAAAGGACCAAAAGGATGCTGATTGAAGCAGCTAACTTTGTAGATAAGGTGAGATTGTTGTGAATTGTACTATTAAACAAACCTTTTTATTACACATCTGGACTCTAATATATTATGTGACTTTATGTTGCCAGTATTACAAAACGCTGAACATCCGTGTGGCTCTGATCCAGTTGGAGATCTGGAACGATCAAGACAAGATCAGTGTGACCGACAACCCCTACAGCACCCTGAGTGCGTTTCTGGCCTGGAGGAGGAAACAGCTGCCACAGCTGCCCAATGACAACGCTCAGCTAGTAACGTCAGTCTCACTGTAGCTCCTCCCACCTAATTAACATATGAGCAGATAACAATGATCGCTGATAAGGATCCCGTTTTTAAAAGGATAATTTGTATATACTGTATTATCATTTACTCACCCACTTGACGTTCCAAAACTGAGGAACGAATTTCAGCAAAATGTTGTGGTCAAAAATGTCTGTTGTCCTTTGTCAAGTGCGGGTAACACCCAACAACCCGCCGCCAAATGCAGGTGGATTTCATTAGTGGCGTGTAACGCAGTCACTCCTACTAGCCACTTTGGCTGGTATGATATATAGGATACATTTTTCAATTATAGTCTTTTAAAAAGGAATCTGAAATAATAAACTAAGTACTACGTAGTGTTGTCAAACATATAGATTTTTCAATACATACTGATACTTAAATATCTGAAATGCTTCCAAACGTTTATTTTTCGCTGCTTATTGCGCTTAAACAGTCAAATACACTATGTTTACAAATACACAATATGTTTTAAATGAACTTAAACAGTTGAGAAAGAAAATGCATGTGTAATAGTATAATGGATCCGTGCATCAGGTCTTAAAGTGACAGCAGCCTAATATTCCTGCTGCCAAATTATGAGGTAATATTAAAAATATCTATATGGCAGTTTTTCCCCATGGCTTTGTCAAAATTGTGGAAAACCAGTAGCCACAGTGGCTGGTGAGCAAAAAAGTTATTGTCAAGCCCTGGTAGCATGAAGCTTTCTGTTGATCAACATGGCAAATCTTTCGCCCTTATAAGAATAGGAATCGTATGGATTCTTGAAAGGACTGGATTTTGCATGCAAATATTTGCTGAACAAACCCAGCTAACAGGGAATGTTAGAGACACAAGAGCATTGTGACAATATTCGTTGATCAAATGTTTTTTTTTTTTTTTATGTTTTAGTTCCTCTAACATTTTTAAAATGTTACTACTTCTTTCAGAATGTTCAAATGTTGTTTGCAAAATGATAAAAATGGAATGCTCCTTTAATATTCAATCAAAAATAAAACATTTAAAAAACTTTTGGGATTTTCAGAGAATGAGTAATAACTTAGTTCTTAGAACATATTATTATTAGCTGGGATGGTAAATGTGACAACACTTCTGTGGAACCCAAAAGGAGAAGTTTTGAATAAAACATACAGGCTCGAAAGCCACAAAAAGGACATAAAAGTATAATAAAACTAGTCTATGCCACCCATGCGCTATAATCCAAACCTTCTGAAGTGATATGATATTGTAATGCGAGAAACAGATGTTTAATAGTGCTTCCTCTTCTTTTGTGTTCCATGTAAAAAGGTTTGGGAGGACATGCAAGGGTGTAAATGACACAATATTAATCTTTAATTCAATCTTCAAATATCCCTTTAAATATGCCTATATCTGTTCAACTAGTAAGTGCATTGGTTTGATTTGGTTCTGCCATAGCTTTATTGGTATTTGAACAATTGTTTTTGTTGTATTTGTAGGGGCGTGCCGTTTCATGGCACCATCATTGGTCTTGCACCTCTTAAAGCCATGTGTTCTGAATACCAGTCTGGTGGAGTCAATTCGGTACATTTACCTACAGTGTTATTCCATTGTGTTTTTATTGCCAAGCACGTCCCTTTATTGGACTCACCTTTTTTGTTTTGTCTGCCTCTCTCTGTAGGACCACTCTTACAGTGCTGCGGGGATCGCTGCCACCATGGCTCATGAGATGGGGCATAACTTTGGGATGAGCCACGACAGTCAAGGTTGCTGTCGTGCTCAGGCCGATGATGGAGGCTGCATCATGGCTGCTGCCACAGGGTGAGAACCAACGTAAAAATGGTGTATAATTTCAAACCTGCAAGCCTTCTCATTTAAAATCGACATCAAATAAAAGTCAAAGTTGTTCTTCAGGGCTCCATTCCCTTACGTCTTCAACTCCTGCAATCAGAAGGAGCTGAAACGCTACCTGAGCTCCGGCGGGGGGAAGTGTTTGTTTAACCTTCCCAACACCAAGCTTATGTACGGGGGCCAGCGCTGTGGAAACGGATACCTGGAGGAAGGAGAAGAGTGTGATTGTGGAGAAGTGGAGGTCAGGAGAGAGTTTCATTGCTTCCTCTGTCTCGTTTTCTCCCACGCGGCGGTTCATCTTTCATGCTCACATTTTCCGTTTCTGTTTCCTTTACTACAAAGGAGTGCTCAAGTCCCTGCTGTAATGCCAACAACTGCACGCTGAAGATCGGTGCTGAGTGTGCACATGGAGTTTGCTGTCATGAGTGCAAGGTGAATCCCTGCCAAACTCATCTCACGCTTTCTGTCTCAACCACCTTTCCTGTGGTGCTGCATCAGAAAAACTTTAATTTCATTTTTAAGTGAATTTAAATAAATAAATGAATAAATGGGTTTTAAAAAGATTTTAGTATGAGTTTTTGAAAGTACTCTTTAAAGAGTTAATTCAACCAATAATGAAAATTCTATAATTTACTCACCCTCATGTCGTTCCAAACCCATAAGACTTTCATTCATCTTCGAAAATACAAATAAAGTTATTTTTAATTAAATCAGAGCGATTTCTGTACCTCCATTAACAGCCTACGCAACTACCACTTTGACGCTTCAAAAAATTCATAAAGAGATCATAAAAATAATCCATATGAATGGAGCTGTCTAGTCCAAATTTTCTGAAGAGACTTGGTCGCTTTATATGATGAGCAGATTTAATTTAGGCTTTTATTCACATATAAACGTTCATCAACTCACACATGAGTTCTGGTAAACAGAAGCTCAAGCATGTTCGCTTGATGTGCAAGAACCAATGAGGTTCATTCTTGTGTTACACAGCATGTTTGAGCTTCCGCAAGAACCAATGAGATTCATTCTCGTGTTACGCAGCACGTTTGAGCTTCCGCAAGAACCAATGAGGTTCATTCTCGTGTTACGCAGCACGTTTGAGATTCCACAAGAACCAATGAGGTTTATTCTCGTGTTACGCAGCACGTTTGAGCTTCCACAAGAACCAATGAGGTTTATTCTCGTGTTACGCAGCACATTTGAGCTTCCACAAGAACCAATGAGGTTTATTCTCGTGTTACGCAGCACATTTGAGCTTCCACAAGAACCAATGAGGTTAATTCTCATGTTGTGCAGCACGTTTGAGCTTCCGCAAGAACCAATGAGGTTCATTCTCATGCGTTACAAAGCACGATTGAGCTTCTGCAAGAACCAATGAGGTTCATTCTCGTGTTGCGCAACACGTTTGAGCTTCCTCAAGAACCAATGAGGTTCATTCTCATGTTACGCAGCACGTTTGAGCTTCCGCAAGAACCAATGAGATTCATTCTCGTGTTAGGCAGCACGTTTGAGATTCCGCAAGAACCAATGAGGTTCATTCTCATGTTAGGCATCATGTTTGAGCTTCCACAAGAACCAATGAGGTTCATTCTCATGCGTTACACAGCATGATTGAGCTTCCGCAAGAACCAATGAGGTTCATTCTCGTGTTACGCAGCATGTTTGAACTTCCACAAGAACCAATGAGGTTCATTCTCGTGTTACACAGCATGTTTGAGCTTCCACAGGAACCAATGAGGTTCATTCTCATGTTACGCATCACATTTGAGTTTCCACAAGAACCAATGAGGTTCATTCCCGTGTTGCGCAGCACGTTTGAGCTTCCGCAAGAACCAATGAGGTTCATTCTCGTGTTACGCAGCACGTTTGAGCTTCTGCAAGAACCAATGAGGTTCATTCTCATGTTACGCAGCACGTTTGAGCTTCCGCAAGAACCAATGAGGTTCATTCTCGTGTTGTGCAGCACGTTTGAGCTTCCACAAGAACCAATGAGGTTCATTCTCGTGTTACGCAGCACGTTTGAGCTTCAGCAAGAACCAATGAGGTTCATTCTTGTGTTGCGCAACACGTTTGAGCTTCTTCAAGAGCCAATGAGGTTCATTCTCATGTGTTACACAGCACGATTGAGCTTCCGCATGAACCAATGAGGATTATTCTCATGTTACGCAGCACATTTGAGCTTCCTCAAGAACCAGTGAGGTTTGTTCTGGCACGTCAAGCAGGTTCGGTTGAGCTTCTGTATATATTCGCTGATCAACGTTTATATGTGAATAAAAGTTTTATGATCTCTTTATGAACTTTTTGAAGCGTGAACGTGGTAGTTGCATAGCTGCCAATGGAGGGACAGAAATCTTTTTTATTTTTTATTAATTAATCTCGATAATAGACCAAACTTTTTATATTCAAGTTGATGTCTGCTAAATGTTTTGCTTTCAGAGAATAGTAAGACTATTATTAAAACATAGACATGTATTTTAGGATATTATTTTCTCACAAATGTCCACAGTTAAAGTGCCTGGCTCTATTTTAAGAAAAAGCTCATTAAATTAATACAAGTTTGTTCTGTCGCACTCTTGACCAGCTGAAGAGTCCGGGAGTGATGTGCCGTCCACCTTCAGGCTCATGTGACCTGCCTGAGTACTGTGATGGGAAATCAGAGTCCTGCCCTGCTAACTTTTACCTGATGGATGGCAGCAGTTGTGCGGGTGGCAGTGCCTACTGTTACACGGGCATGTGTCTGACGCTGGAGCAGCAATGCCTCTCTCTCTGGGGAAAGGGTCTGTGTCTGCTAAAGTCTGCTAAAAGTAACATAATTTAAAAGTAACACCATAAAACCAAGCACCCAGTATTTCGTAAGTCACAGTTTTCACAAAAAATGTTAAGCAGCACAACTGTTTTCAACTGTGATAATAATAAGAAATGTTTCTTGAGCAGAAAATTAGCATATGATAATTAATTCTGAAGGATCTTGTGACATTGAAGATTGGAGTAATGATGCTGAAAATTCAGCTTTGACATCACAGGAATAAATGATTAAAATATATAAACATAGAAAACAGTTCTTTTAAATTATAATAATATTCACAATATAACTGTTTTTAATGTATTTTTTGAGTGATGTAGGCTGAGGGTCTTCTCGTGGCTTCATGTTTTTTCTACCATGTTTTCACATTTTCCGGTGGAAATCCACAGTGGATGTACTGTACTGTAGTTTACAGTAGAACAGATACTGTGTTTGGCTGTGATCTTAGTCTCTGAATGTGATGCCATCTGCTGCTCTCTGCAGCTATCAGAGAAATCAGAGTCCAGCTGAGATATACTACATATTTTAACATTCACAGAACCAGTAACTTGTGACATGAGTAGACGTTTCTATTCTCGTCTGTTCTGTTTCTTCTGCAATTTTTCTATCTCTATATCTTAGATGCCCGTCTTGCTCCTGAACTTTGCTTCACTAAAGTAAATGAAGCTGGTGATTCATATGGAAACTGTGGCAAAGACATCATGGGTGCATACAGGAAATGCACCGAAAGGTGAGACTTATTTACTCAACAAAAAAAATTACACTACCCATCAATATTGGAATAAAGATTTTTTTTAAATGTTTTTGGAATCTCTTATGCTCACCAAGGCAGTAATATTGTGAAAATTGTGAAATATTACAGTTTAAAATAACTGTTCCTATTGTAGTATATTTTAAAATGTAATGTATTCCCGTGATCAAAGCTGAATTTTACAGCATCATTACTCCAGTCTTCAGTGTCACGTGATCCTTCAGAAATCATGCTAATATGATGAAGACTGGAGTAATGATGCTGAAAATGATGCTCAGCTTTGCATTACAAAAATAAATACATTTTAAAACATTGAAATAGGAAAACAGTTCTTTTCAAGTTTAATAATATTTCACAATATTACTGTTTTTGGTAACACTTTTGTTTAGGGTCCAGTTCTCACTATTAACTAGTTGATTATAGCATGCGTATTACTAGGATATTGGCTGTTTATTAGTACTTATAAAGCACATATTAATACCTTATTCTGCATGACCATATTCTACATCCCTTAATCCTACCCAATACCTGAACTTAACAACTACCTTACTAACTATTAATAAGCAGTTATTAAGAGTTTATTGAGGTAAAAGTCATAGTTGATAGTTAGTTAATAGTGAGAATTGGACCTGATCTATAGTGTGACCCTATTTTTACTTTATTTTTGATCAAAAGAATGCAGGGTTACACTTTCTTTTAAGGTGTCATTGTTACAGTGTAATTATATATAAGTACTGAGTAATAATAATTAACTACATGTTCTTACTATAGGGTTAGGATTGGGGTTTTGGTTATTACTATGGTAAGTACATGTAACATGTAACAAGGATACTGTATTGTTACCAAATGCAGTCTTGTTGAGCATAAGAGACTTCTTTGAAAAACATTTTAAAAAATCATAATTATTCCGGTAGTTTAAATCATCATTAGTTGAGCCACCTGAAGACATGCTGTTGGTTCTCTGTTTAGGAATGCTAAATGCGGGAAGATTCAGTGCCAGAGCGCTGCCAGCAAACCAATAGAATCCAACGCCGTCGCCATAGACACCAACATCTATAATGGTCAACAGAAGATCCTGTGCAGAGGGACACATGTGTACCAGAACGGTCACGATAAGCACAACCAGAATGACACCCTAGACCCGGGCCTGGTTCTTCCGGGGACCAAATGTGGGGAGAATGCGGTAGGTATTGGACACATACAGATCTTGTGTCCTCTTCAATCAAAGTTTTGTCTTTTAGTCTTGTCTCACCAATAGGTTTAAGCCACTCAATAGCTATTAGTGTATCAAAGGACCTCTTCTTACATTCACTTTTCACTTCATTTACTATCCAAACAGATCTGTTTCGAAGGGGAATGCCGCAGTGCATCTTTCCTGCAAGCAGATGGATGCAGTGCCAAATGTCATGGCCATGGAGTAAGTGCATATTGCTTATTTCTGCATAGAGCTGGCTGAGCTGCAAATATTTGGTGTGATTGTTCTGGTGCATTTTCACACGATCAACAAGGTGCATGGAAAGGTTATTTCTGGACAATACCATCAGCACTTGTGACGTTTTATAACACTTGTGAGCTTTATACATATATGGCCATTGCAGAGACTCAGCGTATTTCCTGTTTGAATCATTTCCTCCTAATAGTCAATAAAAAAAAAAACCTTTACTATTCTCACTATTAATCATGTAGGTTATTTATAAATCCATCTGATTCCAGTATGAGTTGTCCATCTATTGCCACCTTGGAATTATAAGGTTCTATCTGCATTCTGAATGGTTTTGAGATATTGAAGTTTTTGCATCCCATTCGACTATGTGGATATAACCATTTTGTTTTCTAAATAAAAAGTCCCAAAATATACAAAAACATCACATAATGAAAATGAGTTGTCACAGAATAAGAATATGTGAATAAAATTTTTTGACAATGTCAGATAGAACCTAATTCCAAGGTGACGCTATATCATTTTGGCTAATTCAAGAGATGAGTTCAGTTAAAGGTGCACTATGTAACTTTTCCATCCGCTAGAGGTCGCCTATTCAAAACAAAGGCGTAGTTTGATGACGCCAAGTTTAAGCGCAGAATCTTGGGACATGTGGTCTCCACCTCAGCCGGTGGAAAAGAATCGGGATAGGACTCGGGCAGAAATCAAGTTCATGGATGCGATTATTAACATTACTGTAGTATGAAGCAGATCAGGACCGAGTGTTGTGGGAGCTGAGCAAGGTCGCTGGAGCGATTGTTAATAAGATGAACGCAACACACGCCTCGTGAGTAGCGGAACTTTTATTATGCCACAGTCGCGGCGCCATTTCCGCTTTTCCATGAGTATGAGGTAACGCAGCTCTGTTTATCATATGAGATACATCTGAGTGTGTTGAAAATGATGTTATGACGTGCGTTCACTCGGCGGCTGCTATGACACTTGTTGCACACTGCAGTGAGAGTAAAGCGTTTCTGGTTTCAGTCCTGTAAAATGTGTAGGACATTTGCATGCGTGAAACTGAGTTTTATTTTTGGATGTGCTAAACTTACATCAGACTTCAATAGTGTAATCAATTCCACTGAATGCAGGTCGCTGTTATGTCTGACTTTATAATGTATTGTGTTACTTTACAATACAAAATGAATATCTGTATTGCGAGTAGGGTTTAAAAAAGACAATTTGTCATCATTTACTCACTCTCATGTTGCTCCCAACCAGTGTTAGTTTTTAATGGAATATTTTTGAAGAATCTTTAAGCAACTTTTTTCCTGTCAAGGTTCTAAAAGAAGAATTGAAGAATTATAAAATTAAATGTTTCCTTCATTCGCATAACCATAATTTGTTTTTGTTTTTTTGTTTTTTTATGGACATTTTGAAGGTTCAGAGAACATTCAGAAATAACATTTTATTAATAAAATGTTAGCAAAACAACTTAAGCAATGGAATAAAAGCTTGTTTTTTTTTTGTTGTGTTTCCCTGCAGCTTTGTAATAATAACCACAACTGTCATTGTAACTCTGGTTGGACCCCACCATTTTGTGAGATGACGGGTTTAGGAGGCAGTTTGGACAGTGGGCCTGTGATCACGCACAGTACGTCAACAGACCCCTCATAACCTGAATATTTCATTGAATGTTATCTGCGATACTTCATGTTTTAAATTGATGATTTTTTTGTTCTTGTCTTATCTTGTGCAGGCAGCCTTTACTTTGTACTGGGTCTCCTTGCCCTTTTTTTTCTTCTGGTATTGGCTATCTTTGGCGTCTGTTGGTGCCGTTGCAAACACAAGCTCCTCCCCACCAAAGGCTCCGCCCTTCCTGCTACTCAAACATGCATCAAGTAACTGCTAAACCTAACTGTTAAATGCAAACAAATACATGCAGAGATCTTCATGTTTTTGGCTGTTATTAAGTTAGAAAATGTGTTGTTTCTCTTCTTGTCAGTGTTCCAGACACCCCTGAGACTAAAAGTCACACGACAGGTCACTCCAACCCAGTGTTCCAGCCAAAGAAACCTCACGCTGATGAACAGGTGTGAAGTTGTTGTGTTGTCAGCGTGTGTTCGCAGCATGTCCATCCAATAGCACGGTTCTGTGCATCATTGGCTTTGTTCCGACAGGATGGCAAAAATCTGCTGTATCCAACTCCATTTATCCAAATCCATTTAGTTGAATGTTGTCTGAACATGAAAAAACACATGGAACCTAAACCCATCCATATTATCGTTACCTAAAACTCTATTATCAATTGTGAGATAAAAAGTTGCAAATATCTTTGAAAAATTTTTATTCTGTGGAGGAAACAAGCTACTATAGAAACAAAATATGAATATTAGATGAGCATCTTCTAAAACAATCTAATAAAATTCTTCATACAAACTGAAATGGAAATGAAAACTAAAAACATAAAATATAAATGTTCATTCAAAATATTAATAAATAATATATATATATATATATATAAACAATACTATAACACCGATCCATGTGTGTTTTTAAATCCAATTAAAATCAGATTTTTGGGAATGCACTTCAGGTCTGAACAGTAAGATTTGATTTCAAATTGGGGTTTTTTTAACAATAGAAATTAATAACATTTAATATACTTAAATGTGTGGGCAAAAAGAGACACGACATGAAAATCATTTCCAGGAGTTAAACATTGACCCTTAATAAAAATGTTCATTGACATTGGTGGAGTTTTTTCACAATGACAGCAAACCTATTACGTCTCTTGGTTTTCATTCATTAGCAACTGATGTAGAAATATAGAATATCCACTGATTGGTTGATGGAAAATAAGTGATTTTTGCAATTGTTTTTGACAGAAGATGCATATAAACAACAGTTTTTCCTTCTTCAGGCCAGTGCTCGAGCAAGTCCTACAGGTCCACCGAGATCTAGACATTCTATCGTTCGGCCCACTGTGAAACCACCTCCGATCCCAGCCTACACTGCACACAAGCAGAGTTTACATCATTCAGAGCCGTCCCAGCCTTCTCCATCAGCACCCCCCAGAACAAGACCGCTACCACCCAAACGACCCCCTCCACCCTGTCCCGTGACCAAACCCTCCCAGCCTGGAGGGGTGAGTGTTTTCCTCTCATGATGTGTCCTCCTGAACAAATGCAAGTCTAGATCAGATAAATAATAGTGTGCTGTTTACTATAAAATATTTGCTGTGCTCATCCAGGCGCTTCCTAAGAATGGCCTGCCAGTGGCACCAGCCATGTTGCAGAAAGGGAAATCCAATCTGATGCCCCCTACTGGCCACTTCCAAAACGTCAGGTAATCAGAAGAAGCTGTATGCTGTGAAACTTTAGTAATAATAATAATTTTTTAATCATAAGTAATAATGTGTGTGTAATAAGGTGCGCTCAACTGATAAGCATGTTCTTTATAATGGTTTTCTATGTAAAATTGCATGAGAAACTGCATGTTGCGTTTGTATTCTGGGTTTAACTGCTTGCCAGTACAATGTGCTTCAATAAAGGTGTATATTGAATCTGGTCTTTTAAAGGAACACGCTGACTTTTTCGGACTTTAGCTTATTCACCGTATCCCCCAGAGTTAGATAAGTCCATACATACCATTCTCATCTCCGTGCGTGCCTCAACTCTGTCTGACGCACCCACCACTAGCCTAGCTTAGCACAAAGACTGGAAGTAAATGGTACTGCTCAATAAGTGACAAAATAACGCCAACATTTTCCTATTTACATGTTGTGATGTGACAGTTACATTGTGTACTAAGAACGATGGAAAATTAAAAGTTGCGATTTTCTAGACCAATATGGCCAGGAACTACACTCTCATTCCTGCGTAATAATCCAGGAACTTTGCTGCCGTACCATGCGTGCAGCGGCGCAATGATATTATGCAGCGCCTGAAAATAGTCCCCAGCACGCTCTCTGTGCAAGCAGGTTGTCACGTTGGTTATGTTGACGGAAGTTAGCCTATTTTCAGGGCTGCGTAATATCATTGCGCTGCTGCACCCATGGTACGGCAGCAAAGTTTATTGCGCAGGAATGAGAGTGTAGTTCCTAGCCATATCTGTCTAGAAAATCGCAACTTTTCACTTTTCTTAGTACATGATGTAACTATACACATCACATGTAAATAGGAAAATGTTGCTATTTTGTCGTTATTTTGTCACTTATTGAGCAGTAGGCTAGCTGGAGCCGCTTACCTCCAGTCTTTGTGCTAAGCTAGGCTAGCGGTGGGTGCATCAGACAGGAGTTTGGCACGTATGGACTTATCTAATTCTGGGGGATACGGAGAATAAGTCCCAAAAAGCATGTTCCTTTAATATCACTAGTACAAACTAGGTGTCTAGTCTTACTAGTACAAACTAGGTGTGCGTTCCTATAAGGGTGTGATGTCACGTGAAATTTGAATTAGAGAGTAATACTTTATATGATTGTGTTTTAGGTTCCAAAGGGAAGTTTCTGGAAAGAGCTGAGTTGCAGTGAAGCTCAATGAAGTGCTATATCGATCAGCTCTGCATCTTTAAGATGTTCTTAAGAGTGACTAATCAAACTGCCTCACTCAAAGTGATGCCCGCCTTATTGACTTGAACACAGAATTAAGTATACCTGCAGTGTTTTTCAGGGGGTGCATTTCCGCTACTTCTGTGCCATATGCTTTTTATGTCTATTTATTTCAGAGACCTCAGAGAAAAGACGAAACAAAAACAAAAACAAAAACGTGAAGTATGGCATTATAATCCAATAAGAGCATGGGACATCTGAAAGCATATCTTGCACCAAGAATATGAAATGTAGATTTTTGCACGCATTAGTAACACATTGTACATTATATGCATAGTGTGAACTGTGAACAAATGAATCTGTTGCTTTGTCATAGATTTGTCAAGTTTTGAACTAACTTGCACTGTCAGTACAATTTAGTTTAGTACTATGGCTAATCTGTACTCAGGAAACAGCTCTCGAAAGGGGAAAAAAACAAGAAGATTGTTTTCATAGCAATAATTCAGAAACTCGGAACTGTATATAGCACTGGGCTCTTTTTTAGGTTAAATCCTGTGTAGTCATATATACATTTTATATTATGTACTGTATATCGCAAGAAGTAAAAAATAACCTGTCTTAAAGGATGTTTGTGATGATGCTGGACAAGAATGACTTCCCTTAAAAATCCCTTACTACCTTTTTTTTTGATAACGCTTGATTATATGTTCTTTTCAATAAGGGCATTAACCCAGGGAATGTATTTAGGTTTAAATAACCTATAAACATGTAAATGTGTATCTTTGTCAGTCATTTGGGAAAAAATCTCTGGACAATTAAGTCTCCTAAACTATGACCAATGTTCTGGATTTCTGTCATATTTGTCATGTTGTAGTTAAATGTTGTAGTTATTTATTCATAGTGTTAAGATTTGAAATGCAATGATGCCTTAACAAAACTGTTTTTTACATGAATTTTATTATATTGATTATAATGTTTATCATTGAAATGATTATGTATTGTGGATGTAAAGATGGTTTGATATTGCAGATTGCATAGGAAGTCAGAAAAAAACTCGCTGTAATTTTATTTGGCTTAATTTCAGTTTCTTTCATAAAAAATGCATTATTATAAAATGCTTTATGCAAAATATACTGTAATGCAGTGCCTTCCATGTGGCATCAGAAATAAATTTCCATCCATAAAACGTATTATTTTTGTTATTATTACTTATTCTAGTTATGATTTAAAATGAGAAACTTGAAATCATATTTTGCTCTTTTTGTGTCTGATTTGCATGTTCAAATGGACTACAGTATACTGCTCATATTCCTGTAATGTAGACTTTGATTAATGCAAAGAGACCACACACACACATTCACTATTAGTGAGGACATTGCATAGATTTTCATGGATTTTATTTTAGGTTAATGATATTTTCTATGGCCTAACCCAACCTCTACCCATCACAGAAATGTGCAAAAACGGGTTGGGACTTGGGCCCCACCATTTTGTGCGATGACGGGTTCAGGAGGCAGTTTGGACTGTGTGATCGCGCACGTACTGTCAACAGACCCTCATAACCTGAATATTTCATTGAATGTTATCTGCGATACTTCATGTTTTAAATTACTTTCTTTTTTTTCTTATGTTGTGCAGGCAGCCTTTACTTTGTGGTTCTCCTTGCTAGATTTATATAAAAACATGTTTTGGCTGATTTATAAGCCTTTACACTCTAAAAAATGCTGGGTTAAAAACAACCCAATTGGGGGTTGGGTTAAATGTTTGCTTAAGACAACCCAATCGCTGGGTTAAAACAACCCAACCACTGGGCTAAAACAACCCAATTGCTGGGTTAGTCCATTTTTAACCCAACTTGGGTTGTTTTTAACATTTTTAGAGTGTAGTGAGGACCAGTAAAATGCCCTCAGTTAGTTGTCGTATTTCACTATCATTACATTAGGCCCTCACTATGTGCGTATACACACAAACAGACTTTAAAACATAATTTAGTATTAATCCATTTCCCTCGTGGGGACCTCACAATTAAAAAAATATATATATATATATAGTTATTATTCACTGGCGGAAAAAAGCTTCCATATTACTGGATAACCTTTCTTCTCAGATATTCTCACACACTAGACGTATGTAAATATAAATTGGGTTGTTGAAGCCTCAAAACAGTCCTGTTGCGGTTTCATTGGGCTGCACTGGAGGTGTGTCTGGAGTCAACGCCCTCATCAGACACCTGCATGATGGGACTTTTATTCTGAAACATTGAACTTCCTGTCCGTCATTTTAGCTCTGTAGTACGCGTTGTTCCTAATCGCTATTGGACATCCCTGCGCCAGCTTGGAAAAATCAATTTCAACGACGTTTTTTCGGTGTTTTCCCGAATTCTTCAGCATATCAACAACACATATTTAATTTAATAAACATGGACCAAATGGAAGACCCCGCTGGATCGGATAAACGAGCTATAGAGCGGAAAAGGTTAGTTCTGTGTTGTAAACAACGGCCTGTTTATCAGCGTTCGGAAGCTCTAATGTTTGGATTGCAGCAGTTTAAACGCCACAGAAGCGAGATTAAATTCAGTCGATCACATATATGTGTCAAGAGAGCTGGATTAACGCCACTATGTGACATTTATTATATTGCTATCAGCTGTTCAATGTTTCACGCGAGCTGTTGTGAACAGTTAGGCGGTGTCATTTGACTGGCGTGCCGTTACAGCACATACTGCGAGGTCTTCCGTTTTTATGTTTAACGTTACTGTTGTTAATTTCGTACGATTTCTGGGTGGAGATGGTTTACTGTTAAAGTGTCTGTTTAAAAGAATTTCAGTTCAGATTTTTTTTTTTTTTTTTAAGATATCTGAAACCTTTATTATGTTTTTGAAGTAACGTTCGTGCTAGATGAATAGACATGCGTCAGGTTGTTTTGCTATGCTGCTGTCATTTATAGTACTATAATAATAAAACTGCATTTTTATGACACACCACTGGTTACATATTAAACTGTTATTTTCTTTATCTTTATAGGAGTTGAAGATGCCAAGCGAGGACTTCAGAGAGGACAAGCTTTCAACATCAGCACCGTCCATCACTTTGTCCCTCCCCTCATACCCTAAACATCACACACAGGTGGAAACAGTTTCACGCGCATGTTTTGTGCTTCTAGACTGTTTAAATTCATAATTGGATTTGTAAAGTACTATAGAATGTATATACTGATCATATTTATCTTTTTTTTATTTCTTCCTCCCGTTAGGCGCTGGTTTAGCCAGAGTCCTCACCCCTTATACTGTCTGACTCCAGCAGTTTCATCACAAGCATTTCGATGGGTGGTAATGAAGGAGGTGGACGGGGAGGAGAGCGATGGAGCCTCTTCGGGGTGCGGCCCATCGTGCAGAAATCCCCCACTGACCCAGGATCAGAAACCAACACACCTGGCAAGAACCTGTTATATGGCTCTATTGTTCTAGCTTTAAAGAGGCCTAATTATAACTTCAGATTTGTTTGTTTGTCCTTTATGCTATATTTGGTTGGAATCAAGACTCGGCAGATATGTGAAAATATTGAGACTGGATTTTGGTACCAAGTTTTGAGGAATTCACAATAAGACAAGAAATTAAGTGCCCCTATGCTTTTTCAAAGATCAAAGTTATTGTCTCCTAAAAGAAAGAACCGATGCTGATCTGCCTGAAACGAGTCATCAGTAATTTCAGTCTTACTTCCTGCTCTTGCCTACATAGGTTTGTTACAAATTTGCATAATTCCAGCCTATTGTCTTCATTGGCTGCCTGCGAACAATGCCTACTTTGGCCCGCCCTCAAAGACTGTATCTGCAGCTGAGACTGGGAGAGTCTGGTTCGTGTTTTCGACTCGTCTAGAAGACGCTGTTTTCTGCACTGCGAACGCGAATCCATTTTACATGAACTTCCTGAGACTTGTGCTTGAATTGATACAGTAAAACTGATGCCATTGTTACTGTTTGTATCACTGAAATTCAGATATGGTAAAGAGCAAAGACGTGCTGTAAGCGGTACACCAATCACAACAGACTGGGCCATCTGGCCAATCAGAGCAGAGTAGGCTCTCAGAAAGGCGGGTTTAAAGAGACCGAATCCTTTCTCGGGGTGAGAAGAGAGCTGATGCTGTAGTGTGTATTATGATAAAATAAAATTTTGATATTGGAAACCTGTTGTAGGAGACTCCAGAACAACTTTTAATATAGCATAATATAGGCACCTAAAATGTAAATGTTTTTTTTTTTCTGCTGTTTCTATGACTACAGGGGGATTCACACTGCAGTCGTACTTTGGGATTCAGAAGTCCAATACAATGGATGCCATAAAGACCAAGATAAACCTCACTGTTGAAGATCCTGCCAATTTCAATTCTCCCAAGATCGAGATGGGTGGCGAGGAGGGAAAGAAAACATCCTGTCACAGACTGAGACACCGAGACATGAACATTCTCACTCCCTCCGGCTTCTGAACTCCACAAGTCCTCAACTCTCTTAAGCTTCCTCGCCTTTTATACACACATTATAGCACAAATTGACAGATCTGTCACCTGCCATTTTTATGGTCTCTTGTGAGTAACCACACACAAACTTAAACAGTTTCCCTATATAACTTTAATAGAATTTCCCTTTAAATTAGATTAGAGACAGAATCTCTTACATTAGTGCCAAGCGTCAACGATAGTAGTTTTTATTTGCACACACACACACCCCTTCCCTGTCAAAATGTACCACTTTTTCTTGAACGTTTTGAATGTTTTTTTTAATTAGCGTGTGCTATGACAGATTACTTTTGATTATTACGCTAAAAACCTACATAAAATTGCAGTGAAAATATGCATAATCACCAATATGCTTCTGTGTTTTTAGGAATGAGATGCATTCATGAGTACATCTGTTGACAGTAAATCTGAATTTTGTGGACCGTTTTGAAAAGCTTTTGTGTTAAACCTGTTTCAACAGCATTTTCCGTTATATATTGATGGATTTCATCAGTGACAGAAGCACATGTTGTAGTTATAACATACTGCTGCGTGCGTCTGTTGCCACTACGTAACATGCAATCGTAGAAGTCAGATTTGACAACACAGTCAGGTATCCGTCTTTTTACATAGTTGAAACACGTTTAAACGCCATTTTTGTGACTTAACTGAACTGTTTATTTAGTTCAGATTACTAATTTAATTGTATTAATCAATGACAAGATATTGCTGTGATTATTTTGTCATGTGTGGTGCCCCGTGTGCAATAAGCTACAGCATTGTTTATATCAGCATGCTGAAAGCGCCTCATTCCTATCACTGGGTTTCACAAGACGTTTTTTTCTTTCTGTATAGTTTTGTATTGTATTATCATTTATCGCACACAACAGCCGAGTACTGTTTTGAAGGTTTGCTGTGTATGCTGAAGCTGGAATCATTTCACTGATGCCGTTTTGTACATTTGTAGTGGAAATGCTTTGGCTTTGCAATATTCCACTTTGTGCTCAACTTTACCTGTTGTAATTTGTTTTCCATAGTGCTAGAATCTGTTTTTAGTGTTGAGTTATGAAAGAGCGAAGTGGCTTTTGCATCTCAGGCCAAACTGTCTTAACGCAAGTCACGTGTTGTATCACATATTACCCATTCATAATGCTCACTATGGGTATTTGATTCCTATAATAAAACATAGCTGTCAAGCACAATTAACAATTTTATTGTGATATTTATTTTTTTTAATGAAAGAAACATGATTTTATGTGATACCACTAAAATAAGCAAAGGACAAAGTGTTTATTCAACCCTTAATTACCTTGGCATTTAAAGTTAACATGAATCTGCACCCTTATTACTTGTGAAATGACATATTTCCAAGTGAAACGGAATATTCATGCAATCACGAAAAAAGTGGGATACATCAGGAATTGATTGGACCGTGAAAAGCGTCAGAGTAATACCCACCGACGGACATGCGCAGTGTTTACATGGGTTGTAACCAACTGCGCATGCGTCGAAGGCCTATGTGTAAAACGAAGCAGATTGTGGAGAGCTATTAAAACGCCCCCAGCACCCATCTTTTTGACCAAGGCCAAGGTCAGAGGAAAGGCAAGTTAAGATTACTAGTAACAAACTTTAATTTCTATTTTATAAAACATCTTCAAAAGCAAATCAATGCACGTAATGGCTGTCAGGCAGTAAGGTTTGCTTTGCTTACCTCATATCAACTATTAAATACAAATACTGTTTCAGCAGCAAAATCTTTCAATCTCTTCAAAATTAAACATACTTTGCATTGAGAAAAAAAAAAGAAAAACTATAAAGAAATTTAAAATAAATGCTCTCGAAATGTCCTCCCATTTTGTTTCTAAAATGTCACTATAATACTATTGGTCAATCCATTTGATTACAGTTAAGTAAATCACATAGTTATTCAGAGCATTTTGTCAGCCAATTAACACCAAAGACAGGCGTCTAAAAATTCAAATCCGTTATCTGTAAATGCATACAAGATTCCTTATATAAACTGGCCACCGGATATTTGATTATTAACAATAAATATTAGAGAAAAGCTTATGTAGAATGGTTGTAAATCCCTGAAAGCGGGTACACCATAATGGAAATGTATGCTGAACATGCTTAACATCTCTTTTGGATGTGTAAAATCTTGGAAAAACCAAAGAAACAAAATGAGATTGATAAAACGGAATCTCTAATATTTTCTTTGCTTCATGCTATGAAATATAATAAAGCAATATTTCGTCAACAGTCTTAAACTTGAGTCCTCGAGATGGTTGAACTGAGGTTACAAAAACACCAGTTTTGCCATCTTCAAAAAGCACATTGGTATATACCATAAATTACTATGAACAATAATATGGAATATGAATTGTGACGTTAAAAACAACGGCAGGTAGTTACAGTTAACATAGATCTCATACAAAGTATCACAACAAAACATAGATGCAGTAGTATTAAAGAAATAAAAAAATAAACCGGTACAATATAACACATTATCCTCGCTCACTATGATGCTGTGCCGATTTAAATCTGATGCAGTATTCATTTTATTATTCTATTGAAAATTATATGCATTAATATGTAAATGCTTGCCATCCGAAAGTTAACTCTTTGGGCGTCAAATCCTGATGCTTTGTGTTTTTGCTTATGAGCTAAAAACTGCACACACACAAAAAAAACAAAACAAGCATAAAACAGTAACATAAGAAATAAATCATTATAAATTACTGCTCATTAATATTCTCAAAATAATGATCTGTTCTGTATCACCTTCATGCCAACGCCTCTTATTTCAGGCTGCTGTTACTGTCCTATGGAGTAACTGCATCCATGAGGCCAATCCCTGATCTCTCATCATCTCCAAGAGCTCAATTGTGTTCCTCCATGAAAAATATTGACCATAGCGAGGGTTGTTTGCACCCTCATTCGACCTGCACATTGAGGACAGTCAATATTAACCAATATTATTGAGATACCGTCACTTGGGTGGGACCGTAAAGTCATTGAAACTCCTCGGGTTCTTGAAGAACATCAAGGCTGGGAGAGACGTTTCCTCTTGAGTTTCTGAAGCATTCCCTGCTCCTTTAAAAACAAAAGGGGATGTGATGCAAAATTCTTGTATCGGCACCAGTTGAGCGGGTCGGTCCAGCATGCCCATGCAACATTCCCCGAGCTCATCAGCTGATTGTGAACAATACTGTCTTTGTATGCTC
This sequence comes from Paracanthobrama guichenoti, assembly GCA_018749465.1. NCBI lineage: Eukaryota > Metazoa > Chordata > Actinopteri > Cypriniformes > Gobionidae > Paracanthobrama > Paracanthobrama guichenoti. Next base: position 26,468,923 of record CM031956.1, read on the forward strand.
CAGGAATAATAATAATAAAGTATAACCAGAACATATAAAAAAAAAACAAAAAAAAAAAAAAAAACAACTGCATCCACTATTTGGTCAAAAAAAAAAAAAAAAAAAAAAAAAAAGGTTTAAGAAAAAAATTTTCATGAGTGTTCATCAAAGTCTCTTGTCTTCATAAAATGTAAAAATATTTAAAAAGTGAAAAAGCTGTATGAAATTCCAATATATATCACATCAATATGTACAGACGACATGCCTCAGGTTACACATCACTGCAAAAAAACAACAACAAACAAACCATATTAGGCATGAGCAAAACCAAATCCAACATAAAACAGCTATGTGGCATGTGTACTGAAGCACACTGCAGTCAATTGTTAATGTCAAAGTCACACACATGAACTGTACAGGCAGAGTTATGGTATATTCAAGTGTCAAAAATGCATTTTTACTACTGACCTTGTGCCAGCAACCTGATATAGGAAGTCCATCGGGACCCTTGGAGAAAAAACATAAGAATAACAGTGTAAGAGCAATTTTCAATCACAATTTTAATGAACAAATTAATGTGGTAAAATTAATTTATTTATGTGTGTGTGTGTGTGTGTGTGTGTGTGTGTGTGTGTGTGTGTGTGTGTGTGTGTGTGTGTGTGTGTGTGTGTGTGTGTGTGTGTGTGTGTGTGTGTGTGTATAAATTGCCATTTAAAATGGTATTATTGCCTGCAAACATACACTGCACACATAATTCTGATAATTGTTTTTGTTATAATTCTATAAATGATAAATAGAAGACATCAATCTAAAAACTCAAAGCAAAGGATCCCACCACCAAGACATGCTTGCCAAACTGATCACAATAATGCTTGTGTTATGAAGTTATGAACACTAATAAAATATTATCAGATCATACTTGATGCTTATAGATCATAATGCTTGATAAGTTACAATGTTTCTTGTCAGTGTTAGTTCATATTTTATGAATCCGCTTTGGATTTTATAACACTTACATAAAAAGTTTGGGGTTGGAAAGGTTTTTGAAAGAAGTCTCACCAATGCTCAAGGCTGCATTTACTTGATAAAAAAAAAAATCAACAGTAAAAATATCAATACAAATATTTTTTATTTAATATGTAATATATTATGTTAATATGTTATGTATATATATTTGATTCCTGTGATGCAAAGCTGCATTTTCAGCATCATTACTCCAGTCTTACACCAGATCAGTCACATGATCCTTCAGAAATCATTCTGATATGCTGATTTGATGATCAAGAAACATTTATTATTATTATCAGTGTTGAAAACAGTTGTGCTGCTTAATATTTTTTCTGGAAACCGTCAAAAGAACAGCATCTTACTGACCCCAAACTTTTGAACTGTAGTTTATGTAAGTGACAGACATGGGATAGTTTAAAAGGAGTAGTTAAAAAGGCGAAACAGGAAGTGTCAGAAACGTGGCAGAGAGGGAGAGTAGAGCAGGCAGATATACTGTACCAGTGGGCAGGGGGCCTCAGGGGCCGGCTGCCCCATTTCCACTGCCTCTTTTTTACATCCATCAGCTCCCTGTCAGCGAGAGCACACATACAGAATATACACTCCTATAATGACTAAAAACAAACAATACACACACACTCTGGAGAGACCAATCAAAGAGAAACTGAAAGTCTATAGAAACATACAGAAGAAAGGCGAGGAAATGTGGAAAAGGGAAAAAAAGATGTCTGTGATATGTCTGTGCTCCCAGACGGGCACACTTTGTTGTTCCTGACAGAATTACCCGGCATGTTTTTTGACCTGATTTTCAGCAGTATGTATCTGTAAAACATCAACACATATAAACATTCAAAAGTAGCAATAGCACGCACCACGGGACAGGGCTGGTCCAGACCCGGCGGTCCCTGTTCGCCTTTCTTTCCCTTGAGCCCTCTCTTTCCAACAGGACCGCGATCTCCCTGTGAACAGGACAAACCAACCGGAATGAATTAGATCACTTTAAGTAAAGGACTATGGAAATGAGTAAATGAGGACTTTTTTTTGAACCTATGAAAATGTTATTGATTCTCTGAGGTACAGTACCTTCTCTCCTCTCTCCCCACGCTCACCCCTGTCTCCTTGAATTCCAGGAAAACCCTGCAATACAAGAATATCAAAATTTACAAGATTCCCTACTGATGGATGGATGGATGGATGGATGGATGGATGGATGGATGGATGGATGGATGGATGGATGGATGGATGGATGGATGGATGGATGGATGGATGGATGGATGGATGGATGGATGGATGGATGGATGGATGGATGGATGGATAGATATAGATAGATAGATAGATAGATAGATAGATAGATAGATAGATAGATAGATAGATAGATAGATAGATAGATAGATAGATAGATAGATAGTTGCTTACATCTAATCCAGGTTCCCCTTGTTTTCCCTGTGAAAGAAAACACTAATATAAGCTACATTTATATTTTATGTGTGGTTTATCGTGAAAATAAACCAATGTCATATTACTTTACAATTAGGTTTAGGTTTATTTTTATTTATTTATGAAACACTTTAAAAACCCAAAGTCTACCAAAGAGTACCAAAAGATGTACAATTAATAAAAATAAAAAAATAATACAGTAAAATACAATAATAGAAATAACTAAGGTTAGATTAGAGAAGGAGATAGTAATAAAATAAACAGCACAAATACATCTGCTCAAACCTAATGGTCATTACAAATAGTGATTAGTTGAACTTGTGATTAGTTTACCTTTTCACCCTTTGTGCCGGGTAGACCAACTAATCCTGTTGCTCCAGGGGGTCCTTGAGGACCCTGAAGGCCCTATAAAACATAATACTAAGTATAAACCGTCGGATATGATATGGTTATAACTTACAGATATTATGAGCATGAGAACTTCATACTCATAACATCCACAGGTCAGTCGTACATCTATGTGAATATGGCTTTTGCTTTTAAATCCTGGACTAGATGATTGTCTCACTTGTATTCCTGAAGCACCGATTTCTCCCTTCTCTCCTTTAATGCACTCCCCTGGATCACCCTGCGAGAGATTCAATACAGCATTAGAAGATATTTTAAAGAATAACCAGAAAGTTGACGGTAGCAATGACTCCCATAGTATGGAAGTCAATGGCTACCGTCAACTGTTTGATTACCAACATTCTTTAAAATATCTTCTTCTGTGTTCAGCAGAAAAAAGAAACTCATACAGGTTTGGAAAAACTTGAGGGTGAGTAAATGATGACAACATTTTCATTTTTGGGTGAGCTATCCCATTAAGTTAGGTTTATATTTTTCATGTCAGGGTAAAAAGTTTGATAAATCCCTACATTTAGGAATCCACAAATGAATAGATTTTGTTTAAAGTCCAAAAAAATAAAAAATTTATAAATAAAAATAAACCTACTTTGGAGCCTGGCATGCCACGATGACCCTAAAACACACATAATAACGTTCACAAACTTTCAGTGATGTTATTATATCTCTCTTAAAATCATGATCTTGCAGATGGCATTACAACTCCATAAAAAAAGTTAACATATTGTCAGTCTAAGTACAGTTTGGTTGCATATGTGAATGTGATACAGATAAAAATCGAAGGATGATTCAATAATTCATTCACTGATTCATTCATTCCATTTTATGGCAGTCAATTCTAAAAAACTTGTAAAATTGTCAGTAGTCATCATATTTGCTATCAGATATCACCGCATTAACTGAAAGTAAAATATCATATATGTCTAAAATGTGTCTCACCATGTATCCAGGTGGTCCTGGTGGACCTGGAGGCCCTGGTGGTCCCGGCTGCGAAATCATCTGAACCTGTAGATAGTCATAAAAGCACAGCTGAAGATGACTGTATTCTTGACACTAGAATATTAATGAATGAATCAATAATCAATAAATGTGAGTGCAATTGTATTAACCAGATTGTCTTCTAGGATAGAGTCTCCTTTCTCTCCTTTCTGCCCATCCATTCCCTATAACACATTTGATTAATATTAACAATATGATACAAATATTTAGGACAAAATGGAGATGAAGAATTTCTTATCATCTCTTTGAATACGTACAGAGGGACCAGAGAGGCCCATTTCTCCTTTCTCCCCCCTCTCTCCATGTTCACCAGGCTCTCCGGTGTCTCCCTTATCACCCTAATGATCAAATTAATCCAAATATTGATGTGCAGTTCATTTGCATTAGCCTCAGAGATGTCCATGTAGAACACATATAAATTAGTCTTTAACATTTAATGAACACAATTGTTCTAGTCCTTGTAAAACTATGTATATCAAATAAAGTAAAATAACTGATATTCTTCTAAATGGGTTGAAAAAATTATCACCTTTTCACCATCAACACCACCAGGCCCAGGCAAGCCAAGTTCACCCTGTTTGGATGAATGAAACATACTGAGAGAAGTACAGAACTGATTCAATTTCTCATTATGCGATTAATTAGTTCAAACTGAGTGACCTGCACAGTCTCTGACAATGACATGTTCAACTGAGCCACTCATTTTGATACAAATGTGAATGAAATTCACCTTTGGACCTTCTTTTCCTTGTGGTCCCGGGGGTCCAGGAGGGCCAGGTGGTCCCTATTTAGGAAGCAAACGAAACAAACATAATTAACGCTTATAAAATGGTCTTTTTGCAAAACCCACTTTGCATCTTGAGAACCACAAACCTCTGATAGACCTCCTTTTACGACTGTTATAAAACAAGAAAATGACGTTCCAATACCACTCAATGTGTAATCAACCCTGTGGGATCTGAAACTTTTGGAGTATGAAAACAACATCCTGAATGATGCTTAACACTGTTGATGGCATTCTTTGAAGGAAATATTGCTATTCTTTAGACTTATACAAACCATAATTATGGCTGATCTTTTTTTAATTTCCCTGACACCATATTTCAATGTATCTCTACAATGTGCTTTCAATGTTTGTGGTTCGATAAACATTTCAGACTGATTACACAGTTGACAGAGATGACCACAAAGCCTTGCAAATGTCAAAAATAACTAATTTCCTAATTTTTCCTTCTATTTCCCAATTGCCGTGTGACAAAACAGACTTTCAAAGGAGGGCATCATCCAGAACATTTAAACAGACGTTATAAATGTAACCACAAGAACCATTCTTTAAACAACCCTGATACACATTCTCAGAACAAGAATATGCACAATAACTTGCTAATTGCATCTATACAAGTAAAATTATTTTGAATTTTATTTTGTCAGTCATGTTTACTTCACTGTCTTATAACGTAATGTTGCATGCACGCTAGTAGTAACAATAATTTATAATACAAAAAAAAAAACATTATTTGCATAGGTAACACAATAAACAACCATTATTGAAACTCATATTCATTTATTAAAATTAATTAATAAAATTTTTTGAATTCACACACAGATAATGTGAGTATTTGTTAAGGATAAGGATCAGGCTGCATATTCAAAAAAAAAAAGCAGAAATGGCAACCCATGCTACAGTACGGTTACCGAGACACTGATGGTTTTGATTGCCTGCCAGAAGAAAAAAAAAATCAACTAATGTCAGATTTCAAAACACATAGTGGCATTTGGTTTTAATACAACCATGAATTTATAGTCATCTGAGGCTTACATAATTGCATTACAGGAAGTCTAACCAGTAACATCAAATTTACATGATTCCAGATGACCGATTGGTAAAAATAACAGAATTTTTTTTTTTTTTTTTTTTTAGCAATTATCATTATATAATCACAACTCACCTGAAAGGCATCTAAGAGTTTGCCATTAAAGTCAATGATGTCACCAGATGCTGATGTGCCTTTCTCACCGGGGTGGCCCTGCTGGGAAGAAAGCAACCATTACACAACTGATCACACAAATGCGCAAGTATTCTCAGATGTGGAGAGTTGTTTCTCTGGTTTTGTTTTGTAATAGTAGCCGAACTGATTTCTTTCTGACATTATGTTTTAATGTTATTTCAAGTACATTATGATAAATACTTGTTACATATATGTGCAACATTTCAGCCTTAAATAAATGATATATGTTAGCTAAATTATGTTCATTATCTGTCTTGCGATGAACGTTTACGCTGAAATATAATTAAATAATGTTTTGTATTTTAAAAAACATCTATTGTGTAGTGAGTTGGTTGACTTGATTTATGTTTCATGTGTCAGAACTTCCGTTAAAGCGACATAAAGCGAACATCGATCCCTGGTTTTCACGATGCATGTTGGATCTTTTAAAGGAATGAACGTTTCAGTGCACTGGAAGCATTTTGCGATTGAGACAGCCTTTAAAATGGCTGACTTCCTGATCAGAGCTCTGGCAACTGAACTAGGGAGCTGATTGAGACGATCATGGTCAAGAAGGCGATCTGCTGAAGTTCAAACTGAGCATCAGAATGGGGAAGAAATGTAATTTAAGTGACTTTAAACATGGCATGGTTTTTGGTGCCAGATGGGCTGGTATGAGTATTTCAGAAACTGCTGATCTACTGGGATTTTCACCCACAATGGTCAGACAAAGTGAAAATACCCAGTCAGCAGCAGTCTGAGGGTGAAAATGTCTTGTTGATGCCAGAGATCACAGGAGAATGGCCAGACTGGTTTGAGCTGTAGAAAGGCAACAGTAACTCAAATAACCACTCATTACAACCAAGGTGTCGAACCTTAAAGCAGATGAGCTACAGCAGTAGAAGACACACCAGTGCAACTCCTGTCAGCTAAGAACAGGAAACTGAGACTACAGTTCACACAGGCTCACCAAAACTGGACAATAGAAGATTGGAAAAATGTTGCCTGGTCTGATGAGTCTCCCTCGACACCCCTCCCAGGGAATGGTCCTCGAGAGAATTTTGCTGCTTTTGTGGAGTGGGTGCTGGTGAATAATGGATTGGTTTCACTATCTGCCCAGCGAAGAACATCACCAGCCCCCTTCAGACCCAGAGCCCAGCCAGCCATCATCCTACTGCACAGATATGATGCCAGAGCCCATTGTAGACAGAAAGCCCAAGCCTGCAGCGATGCATGAGCCAGTGCCAGAGAAAAGGACTGAGCCAACCTTCACCCCGGAGCCCGAGCCCAACAGTGAGTCTGACCAGGTGCATAAGCTGGCAACACCAGTTCCTCCATTTCCAATTTGAGGGAATGGAGGAAGACCCTGCCCACACTCCCACCACTGAGGGTGAGCTGCTACTGACTACTGCTGAAGGTTATTTTGAAATGGTAGAGGATGTGTTGCTACAGCACAAAGTCTCCTGTGTCCCCACTGGTTCCGTTCCCACCCAGCCTCCCTCTCCCGCCTCCTCTTCCAAAATCAGCCAGTTCCTTGGCCTCACCTCCACTGGTTCCCTTCAGTCCCTCGACTCCTCCTCATTCAAACTTGATTGCTTGAATTTGCCTCAGGTTTTCCAGTCTCCAGCTCCGCCTTGTCAAGAGGATCCCCTGGCTTCGCCTCCAGCAGTCGATCCCATCACTCCAGCAGTCGGCTTTGCCTTGGCTCCTCCCTCCCTCTGCTCTACCTGGGACCATCATCCTTATGACTCCACCGTGGCTCCTTTGTCCCTCCGGCTACACCTTGGTCAGATGTCACCCTGCCTGTGTCATGGACTTACGGACCTTCAGCAATGCTTAGTCCCTCCACCCCTTCAGCTCCGTCTGGCTCCACCTTCCCTCCGGCTTCGCCTTGGTCCTCTGTCCCATTGACTCTGCCTCAGTCCTGGCACCCTGGCACCCTGGCTCCACCTCAGACACATGTCACTGTGACTCAGCCTCCAAGACCATCGGTGTCACCCGGTCTTGTCAGCTCTCTGTCTGCATCCTGGTCTTCTCCTTCATTGGCTCCATCTCTATCAGTCATTATGTTTATCTCCAGCTCCATGTCCTCCACTTGAGCCCCCTCCTCCGTTTGACTAGTTCTTAGTTAGTTTCCTTGGTTGTTAATTAGTCCCTCACACCTGTTTCTGTTCAGTTTGATTACCCTCTCCATGTATTTAGCCCTGTGTTTTCTTAGTTCCTTTGGTATTGTCTTTATTCAACATGGTTGTGTTATGTATTCTCATGTGATCTCCTGAGTGTTCATTGTTTATTTTATTAAATACTGTTTTTTGTTCTCCATCTCTTCCGTTGTGCACACGTGACACTTATCAGACAGTGCAGATAAAAATGAACTTTTAATAAATGTACAAATAAACCTTTTTGAAAATAAAGGCTCCAAAAGTGTTACTGACACAAACATTTAAATAAGTTTCCTTGGCTGTTAAAGATTCTTCATGGAACCATAGATGCCAATAAAGAACCTTTATTTTTAAGTGTATGATGCATCATTCCTCACCGCTTCACCCTGGGGTCCTTGTTCTCCAACATCTCCTTTATCTCCCTGAGAAATACAAAACCCAAATCAAACCAATACAACCAATCACGCTGATGTTAACCATTTACTGTAAGTCCTGTCTTTGTAGGAATCATATGTATATATATATATATATATATATATATATATATATATATATATATATATATATATATAAAACAGGAATAGTTTCACCCAGTGCTCACCTTCAAGCCTGGCAGACCATCGGTTCCTCGGTCACCCTGAGGACCTGGCTCTCCCTGCTCGCCCTGCCAAATGTACACAGAGCATTTAAATGAATATAGAACAGATTGCAGAGAATGAGAGCGCAGCAGAAGATGCAGAGCAGTCGGATCCATATGAAGCCCATTACTCTATGAAATCATTCTTATTACACTGCTAATGATTAAGTAATGGTCAGGCTATGGTCAAATTGAGCATATGATTAAACCCCAAAAATATGCTGCATGGGAGGATTGAATGAAACAAAATGAAAGAGTGCAAAACAGATGATAAATACACAATAAACGAATAGGTAAAAATGATTATTTGACGTCTCATTAAGTCTCATTTAATTACAATATTGGAGGAAAATGACCCTGAAAACAGTATGTTTTTGGATCATGATTATGATTTTTTTAATATTCTGGTGTCAACCAAGAATCTGACCTTTGTCCCTGGGGGTCCCTGTGGTCCTGGGTAACCCTGATCACCAACTTCACCCTGTAAAACAGAAAAATATCTAAACGTACATGGACACAAACACTTAATTTCTTATGTCACTGCTTTCAAATGTGTCAAAACCACTGATCTATATAAATGACTGGAATGCTCATTGCTTTCTAAACTGCCAGCAGGCGGTGAAGCCATCGGAAGTGTTCAAGCAGCCATCTTACTATTCCCTACCAACAGAGGGCATCATTGACTTACAGTCAAAACCTTGACCTAATATCACCCGCTTTGCAGCATATCAGTCGCACATAAATAGATTTAAAGATATATGTATGTACAATTAATTACATTAATACTTTGAACGTTATTTGTAATGTTTATGGTCTTTCCGGACAGGATAAGCGATATAGAAATCGTTAAGATGGGTGTGTCTTCTACACACTGCCAACATAGGTAACTGAACTTACACACGTACGTATGTATGTAATTATGCAGTAAATATTAAGCATGAACATTGAACAGCATAAATTGATTAGAATATACATTACATATTACAATACAAGCCCCTATTATTATATTGCACTATATTATGAAAAAGGTTTACTATGCATCATTTTGCTCAGAACGACAGTTTAAATGCTTGGAAATAAAGCTTCATGTCTTTAAATCAGTACGCAGTCTGTGTCATTTCTCTGAATAAGTTGTGAAGAGTCTATATTATTTCCTGATGTTTTTTTGCTGACCACCATCCACTTGGCAATCTTGGAAAATGCCACAGGTCAAATGATATGACTTTATATTGTTGAGCTAATTATTCATTTAACAAACGTTTAAGTCGTTATCTTTACTGCTTGAAATACATGCTGTTAATTAACACGCTGTTTAATTATTTACAGTTACAGTACGAATAAATACAGTATTCTATAACATAACATAATTAAATAACCAAAGTGAATAATTGTGAATTAAGTTGTATGCGCATGCCTTACAAAGCATAAATCTGTATTCAGATTTCAGAAGAATCATTTTGACATTTGTAATACAAATGAATGTAACTTTTAACAAGCAGGAGAAATTCCAGACTTTAAACAAAGAACCATTGTAACCGTTGTAAGAACATACAGAGAGACTAACACACATTAAGTAATGTTTTCTCATTAAAATCAGACGATTTCCTATTAATTCAATAGAATGCAATAAGATGTCATGAGCAATCCAGTCATTTAGATAGATCAGTGGTAAAAACACAATTAATGATGTAATGCAAGATCAACCCTGTCCATGCTTTTTCAGCACTCATTTTTCATTGAGTGTCTTCAGTAAATCCTGACAGTCACCTAAAGGATTATTAGAAATACCATACTAATACTGTGTTTGACCCCCTTTCGCCTTCAGAACTGCCTTAATTCTACGTGGCATTGATTCAACAGGTGCTGAAAGCATTCTTTAGAAATGTTGGCCCATATTGATAGGATAGCATCTTGCAGTTGATGGAGATTTGTGGGATGCACATCCAGGGCACGAAGGTCAGTTCCACCACATCCCAAAGATGCTCTATTGGGTTGAGATCTGGTGACTGTGGGGGCCATTTTAGTACAGTGAACTCATTGTCATGTTCAAGAAACCAATTTGAAATTATTCAAGCTTTGTGACATGGTGCATTATCCTGTTGGAAGTAGCCATCAGAGAATGGGTTCATGGTGGTCATAAAGGGATGGACATGGTCAGAAACAATGCTCAGGTAGGCCATGGCATTTAAGCGATGCCCAATTGGCACTAAGGGGCCTAAAGTGTGCCAAGAAAACTATTTGTAGTGGAGATGAGTGGTACCCGGTGGGGTCTTCTGCTGTTGTAGCCCATCTGCCTCAAGGTTGTGCGTGTTGTGGCTTCACAAATGCTTTGCTGCATACCTCGGTTGTAACGAGGTGGTTATTTCAGTCAAAGTTGCTCTTCTATCAGCTTGAATCAGCCCATTCTCCTCTGACCTCTAGCATCAACAAGGCATTTTCGAGTTTTTATAAATGTGCTTATAGGCTATTTTGAAAAAATACCTGCATGTAATTAAAGCTGTAATTCATTTCTGTAATTAGATCAATAATTTAGAAAATGTTCTAATTAGAAAATAGAATTTCCATTCCATGCAATCTTTATAGTCAAGATGAAAACCAAGTTTTACTCTATTTACTTTCTTAATGTCTTAGGGCCAGATTAACTAAACAGGGCAAATTAGCGTGAGAGTGCAATTCCATAAAAGCACTGATGGGAGTGGAAAGATCTGCACGTGATGAAGACACATATATTAAAGAACACAGCTGGATCATTTCAGTAATGGCCAGTGCAATCTACCAAGAGCAGTGCAAATTAGCATCTGGTTTAAAGGGTCATGAAACCCTAAACCAAATTTTCTGAGATTTTAACAGAAGTATGTGTGTTGACCATCATGGAAGACAATGTTACCATCTGTTAGTTTTGAATGTGGGAGAAAACTAGTTCATTTTAAACCTTTTTGCTCAATTTTCAACTTCCTAAGTTCGTCTTCATGTCAACGTCATAGGTTGTGATGTTTTCTCGTACTATAGTACAGCGATGACTCATCGGTGTCTCATAATTATTCATGAGACTGCGTGTCTTTACCCTATGAGAAGACGCGTTGCTTAATTCATGACAGCACGCGCTTAATTATTCATGACAGCACGCATTGATAGGCATATTCCTCTGACTGGCGCTTCAAACAGTAAGATCGTATACAGTAAGTGAGAGATGCATTGATCAAAAACGAGTGTTTTTTTCCGTTTTGTATGAGTTTCTGCGTTGCATACGTTCACTTCAATAGATCCTGAGTCTTCACACAAACGCGATTCATCCATGCTGTGTATGTAACCGCTCTTTACGGCCATTTAACTGACCAAACGGCATATAAAACTCCACAAAATAAGCCTCATAAGTTATGCAACAGCGTGTTCATATATATTTTCGATGCAGAGGACAAATTGCGAATGGCTGTGCATTTAATTGTGTATTGAGTTATAGCTGTCACAGGATATATGTATTTGTGTAACGGTGAGCTTACAAATCCATGTGTATATTGCGTTGCGTGTAACTTAATGGTCATTTGCAGCATGCATTTGTCGGAAGCTTTGATGCTTTTAATGAAAGCGAAATAAAATAGTCTGAATCAGAAGCCGTTGATTTGCTGTCAGCCTCCCCTCATCCCCCTCCTCTCTGCCGCTAAACCACGCCCTTACATTTTTCAAAACTGTGGTGAGAACTGACTGCTGCTGAAACAGGGGGTTTCATGACCCTTTAAGATGATTTTTGGGTGGTAAATAATGGCACAAATACCAGTAAATTTACAAGTGCAAACCTTAATAAATCACCTTGCATGATTCATTTAAATATGCAATAAATGTAAATATGTACGATAAGGTCAGCCACAAAAATAACTGTGTCCAAGCCTTTTCAGCGCTAATTTTTCACTGCGTGTCTTTAGTAAATCCTGACAGTAGAGGATTTGCACTGGTGCAAGCTGTTAGTAAATCTGGCCTTATCTAAGGTCTTATTGGAAACACTGCATAATTTCACATTATTCTGAAGAAAGATCTTGGTCTTGGTACTAACATATCAATGTAAAAGCTTGCTTTAGCTCTGAAACAACTTTCCTTTTCGGCTGATGTCACCCTCCCCTTCCCTCCAACCACATATAAACCACTTTTCACAAATTTCACAAATTTTCACAGATTTTCAGCTCTACATTTGTCTTATATCCTGTTTCACTTAGAAATAAATCACATTACTGAAAGTAAAAAGGGTTGCAAACACCATTTCATTCTGACTCTATGCACAACAGGCCCATGTGGCTAAAACACTCTGCCTAAGAACATACTCACATGTATGTTTCTCATCTTAGTCTCTCACTCACAAACATACACATGTACTAAAACAAAACTGATATTACACATTAAAAATCATTTCATTGAAAAAGGCAGAAAATAATTCAAGACATCATACAGATGTCAGTACAACCAGACATCAGTGTGTTTAAAGACAGCTGAAGTCAGCAAGCACTTACCAGCACAAAGGACAAAACACTCAAACATGCTGTTCATATTTATGCCAAGAGGAAAGAATTTAGTCTTTCATGAAATTGCGAAAGCAAGACATTTACCTAAAAAACAAGAAACATCTTGATCGCAAGGATGAGCACACACACACAGAGTTCGTGTGTTTTTATCTTACCGGTTTTCCTGGTAAACCTCTTTGTCCCTGCAGAGAGAGAATACATGTTTGAAAGAAAGTAACATACACTTATAATGTAAGCCATGAAGTCCATGAGCATGATGATCAGAAACAGCACTGCACACTCACCTCTATTCCATCTCGTCCAGGCGCACCCTAGAGAGACAGAAAATATTTAAGAGTTAATTTAATACACCACCAAACTTTCAAGATGTACCGTCCATAAACATACAATCAGCGTTTGATTGATGCCAGAGCTCTTTTTTGAAGGAGACCAGCGCTAAAGAACCAAAGGTCATATGTGCCAGTCATAAACTGCATCATTATTAACATTAAACTACTTGGGTTAGTGGTATGAGTTTCACATTAAATATCAAGTTAAGTCAATTTAAATAGCGCTTTTAGACATTGTTTCAAAGCAGCTTTACTGAAAATCATGACATTAATATTTATAATATCACAGATTAGAGCTGGGGAATAATATAGTTAACATTTTGTTACAATACAAGCAATCAAGCAGTTTAGATATGCTATACAGTATAGTACACTGTGTGCAGAATTATTGGACACGTTGATATTCTGATCATATTTTTTTTCCAGGCACATTTGACCAATTCCAGACCACAATCTTAATAACTACTATTAATTTGGGCACGTTGATATTTTGATCATATTTTTTTTTTCAGGCACATTTGACCAACTCCAAACCACATTAATCTTAATAATTACTATTAATTTTGTATTTTATCATTAATAAGTGATATATAATTGTTCATGAAGGCTGGAAATGAAAAACACCTTATGTTCAGGTGTGCAGAATTATTAGGCATGTTTTCTTTTACAGATAAAATGAGCCAAAAAAGAGATTTAACTCTTAAAATGATTAAATGCCCATGAGAAGGATACAATACTAATGCAATACTAGACATTGCAGTTAAGGCATGACCATTGGACAGTCAAATGCTCATTGGGTCAGCAGGGTCAGACAAAAACAGGTGGTGAAGAAAAGACACATGTGAACCGCAAAAGAATTAAGGTGAAGAAAGGTGTGAAACCATCAGGAACCCTTTAGTCTCCAGTGCTACCATTTTCCAGAGCTGCAACCTACCTGGAGTCTCCAGAAGTGCAAGGTGTCAGGATCTCAGGATCTTCAGCTTCAAAACAGTCTTCTTTATTCACAAAACACATATTGTGATTCTTATTAAGTGGGGGTCATTTTTTAGGATTCTTTACCTAACTTAAGTCTCTGAGATCCTGACACCTTGCACTTCCAGGTAGGTTGCAGCTCTACATTTAATCATTTTAAGAGTTAAATCTCTTTTTTGGCTCATTTTATCTGTAAAAGAAAACATGCCTAATAATTCTGCACACCTGAATATACGGTGCTTTTCATTTCCAGCCTTCAAGGCCAATTATATATCACTGATAAATTATTAAATACAAAATTAATAGTAATTATTAAGATTAATGTGGTTTGGAGTTGGTCAAATGTGCCTGGAAAAAAAACAAACATGATCAGCAAATCAACATGCCCAATAATTCTGCACGCAGTGTATACTATATGTATGCAGATAACGTTGTTGATAATTATATATGCAACTTTATAAAGAGTTGGGGTGATAATATAGTTACATTTTGCGAGATATGCTCTGGATTCACATCTCAGGATGGTATACATATTCTTTTAAAGGGATAATTAACCCAAAAATGAACATTACCCCATGATTTATTCACCCTCAAGCCATCCTAGGTGTATATAACATTCTTCTTTCAGATGAATACATTCAGAGTTATATTAAAAATGTCCTGGCTAATCCAAGCATTATAATCGGAGTAAAGGGCATTCCAAACCTGTATGAGTGTTTTTCTTCTGTTGAACACAAATTTTTTTTTATTTATTTTTTTTATTTGAAGATATTTATTTTTTTCCTACTATGGAAATCAATGGCTACCGACAACTGTTTGATTACCAACATTCTTCAGAATATCATCTTTTATGTTCAACAGAAGAAAGAAACTCATACAGGTTTGGAACAACTTGAGGGTGAGTAAGTGATGACAACTGTATTTTTTTTGGGTGAACTATCCCTTTCATACGGTCTGTATAGAGACTGGTGTGTCAGTTATTTAACCACTAGGGGGCAGTGATGTAAAGCTTTGGTTATTTTGGTTGAACGTTCACCATCATATTTTGGGCACAAATAGCAAACACCTTTTCATCACTGAAACAAGGTTATCATTTCTTCTTTTATAATAAAAATCAAGGTCTGTGTGCGTTTGTCAGATCACAGAACGAGCGAACACAACAGCATGCATCTCGTGGAGGATGCCCTGGGTGAATGTATTAAAAACTCCTTAGGATGTCAATTAAATAATGTTTTTTCATTTTGTAATCGATATTCTTGTCCTCATTCTGGACCTAAATTATCTACAGAACGATCGAAGACATGGCGCCCATACACACAGATGCATACACACACAATCATGTCAAATGTAGTATTTTATGTCAAGCAGACTTCAAAGCCGGTATTCAGCCACATTACAGAGGGACATCATTTTCTGTTCCCTGTCAAAAATGAGCAAAACCAGAGGAAGCGCTAGGGAAAATCAGAAGCCCTGTGCTGTTCGCTTTCCCCCGTTCTTCCTTCAAGCTGTGCTTCTTAACAAGGTGGTTTTGCAAGCAAAAAACACAACAATGGAAGATAACTAACTGGTAAGTTGCTATGTCAAGGAAACATCTGTGGCCAACATGGTGCAGAATTTCATAGATTTCATAAAACGTTTCTTTACACACAAGCTTGATGACAGAGTTGAGCTGTGCAAACAGAACATGTCTTGTTTTATCCACAGGGCTCATAAAAAGCTACTTCTGCCAGCACAGACACTCTCTTTGTGTTTGCATTCTATGTTTTTGAGGCTCATCAAATTACATCAGAATTGTGTTACTCCAGTGCTTGAAGTGACGTATTAGATTAATTAATAAATAAATAAAAAATTAACAGTTAACCTATTATGACACTTTTTCCCCTGTGTGATTCCTAAAGACTGGCCATAATGTATATAATATAACAATGTATAAATACATTATACTGTCTAATATAATATCCTATTACACAGATATATATATATATATATATATATATATATATATATATATATATATATATATATATATATATATATATATATATATATATATATATATATATTATTATTATTATTATTATTTAGGAACACCATACTAATACTGTGTTTGACCCCCTTTCGCCTTCAGAACTGCCTTAATTCTACATGGCATTGATTCAACAAGGTGCTGAAAGCATTGTTTAGAAATGTTGGCAAATATTTTTAGGATAACATCTTGCAGTTGATGGAGATTTGTGGGATACACATCCAGGGCACGAAGCTCCCGTTCCACCACATCCCAAAGATGCTCTATTGGGTTGAGATCTGGTGACTGTGGGGGCCATTTTAGTACAGTGAACTCATTGTCATGTTCAAGAAACCAATTTGAAATGATTCAAGCTTTGTGACATGGTGCATTATCCTGCTGGAAGTAGCCATCAGAGAATGGGTACATGGTGGTCATAAAGGGATGGACATGGTCAGAAACAATGCTCAGGTAGGCCGTGGCATTTAAACAATGCCCAATTGGCACTAAGGGGCCTAAAGTGTGCAAAGAAAACATCCCCCACACCATTACACCACCACCACCAGCCTGCACAGTGGTAACAAGGCATGATGGATCCATGTTCTCATTCTGTTTACGCCAAATTCTGACTCTACCATCTGAATGTCTCAACAGAAATCGAGACTCATCAGACCAGGCAACATTTTTCCAGTCTTCAACTGTCTAATTTTGGTGAGCTTGTGCAAATTGTAACCTCTTTTTCCTATTTATAGTGGAGATGAGTGGTACCCGGTGGGGTCTTCTGCTGTTGTAGCCCATCTGCCTCAAGGTTGTGCGTCTTGTGGCTTCACAAATGCTTTGCTGCATACCTCGGTTGTAACGAGTGGTTATTTCAGTCAAAGTTGCTCTTCTATCAGCTTGAATCAGTCGGCCCATTCTATGTAATAGAATATTTTGTCATACAAATATATACATTACATTTGGCATATATACTGATATATTTTGGGATATATCATTCAGAATTTGGTCACCAATTCTGCGGTTATTTGATCAGAAATACAGTAAAAATAATGTGAAATATTATTACAATTTAAAATAACTGTTTTCTGTTGTAATATAATTTAAAATGTCAAAATGGGATGTCAAAGCTGATTTTTAGCAGCATTACTCCAATCTTCAGTGTCACATGATCCTTCAGAAATGCTGAAATATTTTGTATTATCAGTGCTTAAAACAATTGTGTAAAACAATTTTTGTGTAAACCTTGATTCTTAGGTTAATAGAAAGTAAAAAGTTAAGTAAAAAGATAAATTTAAATATAAATATTTAACATTATAACTGTATTTACTGTCACTTTTGATTAAATTATTACATCCTTGCTGAAAAAGTAATAATTTCTTTAAAAAAACAAAACAAAAAAATTCTTACTGATCCCAAACTTTTGAATGTATAATGTAAACTATACATATTCATGACATCTAAAGTAAATTACATCTCTCAGATGTTTGCCAAACCCCTAAATGTCATGTAAAATCAAGTAAAGTGAGTCTAGTAATTTAAAATGACAGTCAGACAGCCTCTTCATATATGAATGAATGATTTTTGGCCAGAATAAGCTATAATATGCTTCTGATTTAGTGCCGACAGTCAAAATGTTGGCTTGTGAAACTAACAGTCAGAGCGAGAGGACAGACAGTCTTATCGAGCTGAAAAGAGAATGTGTACTGGCTTTCTCATAACCTGCCGCTATGCAAGAATAATTCCTGGTATTGCAAAAATAATTGACAGTCTAGTGTGCCGGAGAGAACCAGCCCAGTTTGAGCTCTGGCAGAGTAATTCTTCCATGAGTTTACTAAAGTTCACGTTTAGTTCAAATTAAGCTGCCTTTATGATAAGACACTATAAAGGATGAACTTCATTTGAAGGGACCTAAGGCAAAAAATGTTGGGAGAACTGTTCCTGGATCTGGACTTGTGCCATATCTCTT
The DNA here is from genome assembly GCA_018749465.1 of Paracanthobrama guichenoti. Lineage (NCBI taxonomy): Eukaryota > Metazoa > Chordata > Actinopteri > Cypriniformes > Gobionidae > Paracanthobrama > Paracanthobrama guichenoti. Next base: position 26,487,318 of record CM031956.1, read on the forward strand.
TTGGGACACTCAGGAACAGCAGAGCTTGTCAAAAACACACTGTGGCCGTGTCTTACCCAAACCAGATGAGTCTTGAGCCTTAAAATCTATATTTGGTTCAGCTTTAGGTGAGCCGCAGTGCTCTGGCATAGGCTGCGGTTTTCAAACGCCCCGTCGGGGGAATGATGAACTGGATTTGCCCCCTTCCCCTCTAACCTCTCCCTCTCCATCACCTTTGGCTGAACAAAACACAACCGTGAGATGACAGAGGCCAGAGCAAAGTAACGCTAATGCCTTTAACCTTTAAAGTACAACCTGTAACTGTTGTAAACCACAGGCTGCTGTAGTACAAAAACATCTTCAGATAATAAATCCAATTGTACAGTCAGGGCCCCCTCAGTAAACATTGCTGTTTGGTGCCCCCTTGATAGTTGCTGCCCTGCGCTGTTTGTTTAAGCAGCTTGTTCAAATTACTTTGTTAAAATGAGCTGAAGCAACACAATTCTTGAAAAATGTAATTTCATTATGTTCAATCCATTTAAATATGATTAATTTAAGTTAAAGTAATATGTGTTGTTGGCACTACATTAATAATTTTTTGTTGACATAACTAAGGGTGCGTATTAATCAGCTCCCTAGGCTGTCCCTGAATCAATTTATGGTGTACTAGTAAAGAAGGACAGTAAGGACCCTGGCTCACTACACATTACAATGTCACTACTGGAATTTATGAACAACAGGAATTATTTAAAGTAAATTATGATAAATACTTTGTAAATAGTAATAAATACATGTATGTCCTGTATACCTGCAACATTTCAGCCTTGAATTCATTATACATGTTAGCTAGATTATGTTCATTACCTGTCTAGAAATATATGTTTATGCTGAAATATGTACTGATCAGGCATAACATTATGACCTAATATTGTGTTGGTCTCCCTTTTACTGCCAAATCAGCCCTGATCTGTCGAGGCATGTACTCCACTAGACCCCTGAAGGTGTGCTGTGGTATCTGGCACCAAGATGTTAGCAGCAGATCCTTTAAGTCCTGTAACTTGCAAGGTGGGGCCTCCATGGATCGGACTTGTTTGTTCAGCACATCCCACAGATGCTTGATTGGATTGAGATCTGGGGAATTTGAGTGCCAAGTCAACACCTCAAACTCGTTGTTGTGCTCCTCAAACCATTCCTGAACCATTTTTGCTTTGTGGCAGGGTGCATTATCCTGCTGAAAGAGGCCACAGCCACCAGGGAATACCATTTCCATGAAAGGGTGTACATGGTCTGCAACAATGCTTAGGTAGGTGGTACGTGTCAAAGTAACATCCACATGGATGGCAGGACCCAAGGTTTCCCAGCAGAACATTGCCCAAAACATCACACTGCCTCCGCCGGCTTGCCTTCTTCCCATAGTGCATCCTGGTGCCATGTGTTCCCCAGGTAAGCGACGCACGCGCACCCGGCCATCCACGTGATGTAAAAGAAAACGTGATCCATCAATCCAGGCCAACTTCTTCCATTGCTCCGTGGTCCAGTTCTGATGCTCACGTGTCCATTGTTGGCGCTTTCAGTGGTGGACAGGGGTCAGCATGGGCACCCTGACTGGTCTGCGGTTATGCAGCCCCATACGCAACAAACTGTGATGCACTGTGTATCCTGACAGCTTTCTATCAGAACCAGCATTAACTTCTAGAGCAATTTGAGCTTCAGTAGCTTGTCTGTTTGATCGGACCACACAGGCCAGCCTTCGCTCCCCACGTGCATCAATGAGCCTGGGCCTCCCATGACCCTGTCACCAGTTCTCCACTGTTTCTTCCTTGGACCTCTTTTGATAGATACTGACCACTGCAGACCGGGAACACCCCACAAGAGCTGCAGTTTTGGAGATGCTCTGATCCAGTCGTCTAGCCATCACAATTTATCAAACTCGCTCAAATCCTTACACTTGCTTATAACACATCAACTTTGAGGACAAAATGAGGACAAAAAATTATATTTTGCAAATCAATTGTTAATGTGCTGTTATGCAGAGTTAGACAGACGTCTGTCACCGATCACCAAAACACCAGCCACCTTTTACAGTTCCTCCTGAACCAAAACAGCAAGCTTATGCTGCGTTCACCCCATAACTATTGTAATTTGGAAGAGATTGAAACCCGTGACGTGACGTGACTCTAATTTATGTGCTTTAATGGCGACACTATCAACGCCGAAATGAATCTGCAGCAGTCAGGTGATACAGGTCAGTGCTCTTTAAGATGTTTATGTTCATTATTGTTGTAATGTTATGTTCTTTGAGATGTGAGGTAGTTTAACGCTGTCCCTCGTGACACTGTGTTGTATGCGTTCATGTGTTTTGAAGGAGGCGTGGCTTTGGAGAGCGCTCTGAAGGGAGGGTGGGATCTTATGCTTTCAAAGCTAGCTCTCTATTGCTAGCCTCTCCGAAAATTGCCTACCCTATTTTTAAGGTATCAGAAGCCAGTAAAAATTATTGAAGAGTCTTACTGAATCTCCTTGTGGGCCACGAGGGCCATCCTTCCCAGTGTTTCCTGGGGGCCCTCTTGCACCAGGTGCTCCAGGAGGGCCTGGAGGTCCAGGTGGGCCAGCTTGTCCTTGATCACCCTGATAAAAAAACAACAACAAAAAAAAAACATACAGAGATGTGATATACAGTACAATAAACTTCTCAAGTAAGACACAGGAAAAGAGACAAACATAAGCACAGACAACATTCTCTTGAAGTACATATTTCGTTTCGTTTTATCTGAAAAAGTGAAAGGACTAACTATGATGTTTCAAGTTTCATCCGTTGTTTATTGTATATAAGTCATTTGGCTTTTCTGAATAATAATACATACATATTAACAGCAATTATTATTACAAATACGTTTTTTTTTTTTCAAAATTTCATATTTAATTCAATCCTTGCTGTTTCTTTGTAATTATTTGTGAAATTTACTAGCAATTTCTGAGTGAAAATTTTAATCATACACCATTTGTTTTCGGTGTAAGGGCACAATTTTGTCACTACAAGGTGGGGATGAATCTCAGGAAGAAATTTTCAGGACCATTATTTTTTATTATTATTATTTTTGCATTGTGACATTATTTTGCATTAAATTTCCTTATGCAAAATATAATTTCTAATTAAAAAAATATATATATATGGGGTAAAATACGATACAGATATTTTTGTTACATTCACCCTGAATCAGCCACATTCACCGAAGCAGCAGCTTGCATGCAACTCTCTGATCCTTCACACATGGATGAGGTTATTTAATTGTAAATGTTGAAACACACAAACAATAACACAAGCAATCACGCTACATGACATAAGTTAGAAATGAGGAAGATGAAGATCTAGTAAGGGAAGTGTCTGCACATGCCTTGCACACATGCTACCTTCAGCATACGCCTCTGGAAACTGGGCTGATCGGCCGAGATGTAGCCGTGATCGTAACGAGGAAAGACCATCTGTGCATTTGAGTCCCCCATAGAAAGAGATAGGTCCCCAGAAAGACAGATGGAGAAGGAAATGACAAAGGAGAAAGTTGAGGAGAAGCAATACGAGCATTAAAAACCTCAGACTGAGGGATAGTGAGGAAACTGAGCAAGATCTCAGGGGCCATGAAGGGAAGACGACCTTCCTGGACATGAGGCAGGTTGGAGATGAAGGCTATGGCAGCAGAGAAGGGACAAACCTTAATGAGAATCTGATTACTATGCAGACCTGCATGAGTGCCATGACCCTGCGAGAGGAACAGGATGAACAGAGGAGCAGAGATACACAGACCAGTCATCAAAAGAGCTTTGAAAGAGCATTTCACTGCCACTGGAATGGGAAATATCAAACCCAGTCAAGCACCTTGCAGGATTCTGCTCAAATTAGCTTATTAATAACGTTCAGACCAATTATTTGACTGATATTTGGCTATTTTGAAATGTTCAATGTCAACCAAACGATTAAAAGATCTGTTCCAAAATTTACCAACATCCTTGTCAATGGATAACATACTCTGCCATTCAAAAGTTTGTGGTTAGTAAGTTTTCTTTTTAAAGAAATGTATACATTTTATACTTATATTTTACTTTTGATCAATAAAAGTATACAGTTTGTAAAGAAATGTATTCAAAATATTACAGAATATTTCTTTCCCTTTCAGTCGCTCACATGCGATTCCCCATAACCTCGTGACGTCGACATAACGTCTCTGCTCCCTCCTTCAGGGAACGAGGGTTACATACATAACTGAGACACTTTCAAATAAACGCTGTTCATCTATTCATCAAAGACTCTTGAAGAAATAATGTATCACAGTTTCCACAAACATATTATGCAACACAACTTTGATAATATTAAAAGAATTCTTCAAATCATCATATCAGAATGATTTCTGAAGGATCATGTGACACTGAATGGAGTAATGATGCTGAAAATTCAGCTTTGATCACAGGAATAAATTATATTTTAAAATATATTACAGTAGAGAACACAATAAACAGTTTTTACTGTATTTTGATCAAATAAATACAGCCAAGAGACTTACTATTTATTATTAAAAATTATACTATTAATTTGCTGTAATTAATATAACATAACATAATATAATATGATATGATATGATATGATATGATATAATATAATATAATATAATATAATATAATATAATATAATATAATATAATAATAAGTGCTGTCAAATTGATGAATCATGATTAAAGCTCATCTAAAATAAAAGTTTGTACTGTATAATTATTATGTAGGCCTATGTATAAATACACACTCATTCATGTATATATTTAAGACAAATGTGCATGTATATACTATATTTTATATTATATATAAATATCAATATTTTATATATAAATATTATATTAAATTATATTAAATAAAATTCTTAAATATTATAAATATTTATATATACATAATTATACGCAGTACCCTCTCCTTGAACTGTCACCTTATCGTGGTGGAGGAGTTTGAGTACCCGAATGACCCTGGGAGCTATGTTGTCTGGGGCTATATGCCCCTGATAGGGTCTCCCAAGGCAAACAGGCCAGACTAAGAGCAGTTCACAAAACCCAGTATGAGTCTAATTAAAACAGGCCCGGGGTTGGGGCTCGTATGCGAGCGCCTGGTGGCCGGGCCTGCCCCCATGGGGCCCGGCCGGGCTCAGCCCGAACGAGCGACGTGGGGCCACCCTCCCGTGGGCTCACCACCTGCGGGAGGGATCATATGGGGCCGGTGCATAGTGGATTGGGCAACAGTCGAAGGCTAGGCCCCCGACGACCCAATCTCTGGACACGGAAACTGGCTTTAGGGACATGGAATGTCACCTCGCTGGCGGGGAAGGAGCCTGAGCTTGTGCGGGAGGTTGAGAGGTACCGGCTAGAGATAGTCGGGCTCACTTCCACGCACAGCTTGGGCTCTGGAACCACACTTCTTGAGAGAGGCTGGACTCTCTACCACTCTGGAGTTGCCCATGGTGAGAGGCGGCGGGCTGGAGTGGGTTTGCTTATAGCCCCCCAGCTCAGCTGCCATGTGTTGGAGTTCATGAGAGGGTCGCTTCCCTGCGTCTTCGGGTAGGGGATAGGTCTCTCACTGTCGTATGTGCCTACGGGCCAAGCGGCAGTGCGGAGTACCCGGCCTAATGGGGTTTCTGGGAGGGTGCTGGAAAGTGCTCCAACTGGAGACTCCATCATTCTACTGGGGACTTCAACGCACACGTGGGCAGTGACAGTGATACCTGGAGGGGCGTGATTGGGAGGAACGGCCCCTGATCCTGACCCAGTGGTGTTCTGTTATTGGATTTCTGTGCTAGCCACGGCTTATCCATAACGAACACCATGTTCAAGCATAAGGGTGTCCATCAGTGCACGTGGCACCAGGACACCCTAGACTGGAGGTCGATGATCGACTTTGTGGTCGTCTCATCTGACCTCCAGCCGTATGTCTTGGACACTCGGGTGAAGAGAGGTGCGGAGCTGTCAACTGATCACCACCTGGTGGTGAGTTGGATCCGATGGTGGGGGAGGAAGCTAGACAGACTCGGGAGACCCAAACGTACTGTGAGGGTCTGTTGGGAACGTTTGGCCGAGCCCCCTGTCAGAGAGATCTTCAACTCCCACCTCCGACAGAGCTTCGACCAGATCCCGAGGGAGTCTGGAGATATTGAGTCCGAGTGGACCATGTTCTCCACCTCCCTTGCCGACGCGGCTGCTCGGAGCTGTGGCTGTAAGGTCTCCGGTGCCTGTCGAGGCGGAAATCCCCGAACCCGGTGGTGGACACCGGAAGTAAGGGATGCCATCAAGCTGAAGAAGGAGTCCTATTGGGCCTGGTTGGCTTGTGGGACTCCTGAGGCAGCTGACGGGTACAGGCAGACCAAGCGGACTGCAGCCCGGATAGTTGTGGAGGCAAAAAATCGGGCCTGGGAGGAGTTCGGTGAGGCCATGGAGAAAGACTATCGGTTGGCCTCGAAGAGATTCTGGCAAACCGTTCGCCGCCTCAGGAGGGGGAAGCAGTGCCCTACCAACACTGTTTACAGTGGAGATGGGCAGCTGTTGACCTCAACTGGGGATATCGTCGGACGGTGGAAGGAATACTTTGAGGATCTCCTCAATCCCACCAACACGTCTTCCATTGAGGAAGCAGTGGCTGAGGGCTCAGAGGTGGATTCATCCATCACCCGGGCTGAAGTCATCGAGGTAGTTAAAAAGCTCCTCGGTGGCAAGGCACCGGGGGTCGATGAGATCCGCCCTGAGTACCTCAAGTCTCTGGATGTTGTGGGGCTGTCTTGGCTGACACGCCTCTGCAACATTGCGTGGCGGTTGGGGACAGTGCCTCTTTTCAAGAAGGGGGACCGGAGAGTGTGTTCTAACTACAGGGGGATCACACTTCTCAGCCTCCCCGGGAAAGTCTATGCCAGGGTACTGGAGAGGAGAATTCGGCCGATAGTGGAACCTCAGATTCAGGAGGAACAGTGTGGTTTTCGTCCCGGTCGTGGAACACTGGACCAGCTCTATACCCTTTCCAGGGTGCTGGAGGGTTTATGGGAGTTTGCCCAACCAATCCACATGTGTTTTGTGGATTTGGAGAAGGCATTCGACTGTGTCCCTCGTGGTGTCCTGTGGAGGGTGCTCTGGGAGTATGGGGCCCCTTGCTTACGGCTGTTTGGTCCCTGTACGACCAGAGCAGGAGCTTAGTCGCATTGCGGCAGCAAGTCGGACTTGTTCCCGGTGCATGTTGGACTCCGGCAGGGCTGCCCTTTGTCACCGGTTCTGTTCATAATTTTTATGGACAGAATTTCTAGGCGCAGCCAAGGGCCGGAGGGTGTCCGGTTTGGGAACCACATGATTTTGTCGCTGCTTTTTGCGGATGATGTTGTCATGTTGGCCTCCTCAGACCAGGACCTTCAGCGTGCACTGGGGCGGTTTGCAGCCGAGTGTGAAGCGGCCGGGATGAGAATCAGCACCTCCAAATCCGAGGCCATGGTTCTCAGTCGGAAAAGGGTGGCTTGCCCACTTCAGGTTGGTGGAGAGATTTTGCCTCAGGTGGAGGAGTTCAGGTATCTTGGGGTCTTGTTTACGAGTGAGGGAAGGATGGAACGGGAGATTGACAGATGGATCGGTGCAGCTTCTGCAGTAATGCGGTCGATGTACCGGTCTGTCGTGGTGAAGAAGGAGCTGAGCTGTAAGGCGAAGCTCTCGATTTACCGGTCAATCTACGTTCCTACTCTCACCTATGGTCATGAGCTGTGGGTCATGACTGAAAGGACAAGATCCCGGATACAGGTGGCCGAAATGAGCTTTCTCCGCAGGGTTGCTGGGCGCTCCCTTAGAGATAGGGTGAGAAGCTTCGGGCATGTCCCACCGGGAGGAGGCCCCGTGGAAGACCTAGGACACGCTGGAGGGATTATGTCTCCCGGCTGGCCTGGGAACGCCTCGGGGTTCCCCCGGAAGAGCTGGAGGAAGTGGCTAGGGAGAGGGAAGTCTGGGCGTCTCTGCTTAGACTGTTGCCCCCGCGACCCGGCCCCGGATAAGCGGAAGATAATGGATGGATGGATGGATATACACAGTACATACAGATTATGTAGACACAACTTTTATTTTGGATGCAATTCATTGTGATTAATCATTTTGACAGTACTATATTATAATTTAATATGATAATATAATATAATATAATATAATATAATATAATATAATATAATATAATAATATTATTTTGGATATATTATCATTGGATATGACTGGATCCGTTATTAAAATTCATGCCATGTCATACTTTTTTTTTTTTTTTTTTTTTTAATAATACATGCAACTTGCACTAAATTCAGACCAAAAAGGGCAATGTGTCTGGACTGGCTAAATGCAACTAAGATTTAAATATTTTTTTTTTTTTTTTTTTTTAAGTCTAAAATGGTTGGGCTTGCCACCTTGAAATAACACAGGACAAAAACCATGGTTTTATTTTTGCTGTCTTAAATCACATCGGTCTGGACAACATATTTATGTTTGCTTGTCTCTGTAAACCACATTCGGAGGGCTGGACTGTGCTGACAGAGAGCTGTACGAGAAGCACAGCACTTTCTGCGTGCCACAAGAGATTTGAAATAAGGCTGTACCATGGAGGTGAGGACAGATGTCACTTTCTGTCTCTGAAAAAAAATTGAGAATGGAAGCAGACAAAAAGTGAAAAGTGTAAGGATTATTTATTATTATTATTATTATTTATTTATTTAATAGCTATTCACCATCATGCTAAATTGTGTTGCAGGAAAACAGGTACATGGCTAAGAATGAACGTTAGCTTCAAAAATCGGAGAAGTAAAGGCTTGTAAAAGAGAAAGAGAAAAGCGAGCGAGTGACGCAGCATGTTGATGCCAGTGTGAGCATGAGGGTTGAGTTAGCAGGGATGTGGTGACCTGAGGGATGGTTGAGGTTTCCCACACTGCTGCTTTACTCAGCACTACACACATGCTCAGCTAACTAAGCTTCCCATTGACTTCTATTGTTCTTATGCTATATAAATTACGCTAATTACATTTACTACAGACTAACCCCAACCCTAAAATAAAACTTGTGGCATTTTTAGAAGAGAATAAAGACATTATTTACTCTGTATTGTTCCTTTTCAGGGAGGGCTTTCCAACAGGGAGGATTGTTAAGCTTTAGCTGAAGTCTGGAGACATTTTTTATTGTTTTTGTGCTCTGAAACATCTCACACACACACTCTAAAAAATGCTGGGTTAAAAACAACCCAAGTTGGGTTGAAAATGGACTAACCCAGCGATCGGGTTGTTTTAACCCATTAAATGTTTGCTTAAAACAACCCAATCACTGGGTTATTTCAACCCAACTTGGGTTGCTTTTAACCCAGCATTTTTTAGAGTGCACTTATTTGAAACAGAAAAAGTACATTATTATCCATTGACAAGATGTTGGTAAATTTTGTAACGCACGCTCAAAAATCAACACTTCTTTGGTTGAAGCTGGTCATTTCAAAATAATCAAATATCAGCTGAACAATTTTATGTTTGGATTGGAGTATGACAACAGCAAGTGTGGGCTTGCCCAACCCAATAGAAAATTAAAAGTTATTTGGATTTTATTTCTTCCCATATTTTTACTTTAATTGCCCATCTTGTACATCCACATGCACATCCTAACAATGCCACTTCTTTGAATGTGTGTAAGAAAAAGAATAAAGAAAGATGAAGAAAATATGAGAAAGAGAGAATATATATTAAAAGAATTCAGCCTTCTGTCACACACAGTTCAGCCTTCCAATCCTGGTTTATGATGCATCAATCTTCATAAATGTGATTAACATCCACACTCTCAGAAAAAAAGGTACAGTGCTGTCACTAGGGTGGTACCCTAAGGTACAAAAGTGAAAAGGTACATCTTTGTACCTTACTCACCCCTAAATGGTACATATCAGTACTTTAAGAGAGCGTATTAGTACCTTAAAGGTACATATCAGTACTTTAAGAGTGCGTATTAGTACCTTAAAGGTACATATCAGTACTTTAGGAGTGCGTATTAGTACCTTAAAGGTACATATCAGTACTTTAAGAGAGCGTATTAGTACCTTAAAGGTACATATCAGTACTTTAGGAGTGCGTATCAGTACCTTAAAGGTACATATCAGTACTTTAAGAGAGCGTATTAGTACCTTAAAGGTACATATTAGTACCTTTTCGGTTTTGTACCTTAGGGTACCGCCCCAGTGACAGCAATGTACCTGTGACATTCTGATTATCTGATTGTAAGGGAACATTTTAATATATAGATCTATTCAAAGTGACACAAATATGCAGATACTGACCCTTGGCCCAGTGTCTCCTTGGTCACCCTAAAACACATAGACAAGAAATACAATTAGCAACACAACTCTATATAAACTAGAGTAAAGATTTTTCTATATTCTGAAAAAAGTTGAGTGGTTCTTGATTGTGTGGATGGTTGCTATGGTGTGTTATGTGGCAGACTGTGACTGTTGCTATATGTGGTAGCAATAATAAGCTACTTTTGTTTTAGATGTAAGAGAAAGTTTCCTGACTCACTTAGCTCATTTAAACATCCTCATTCATAATATGTGTTACAACCTGTTTACTGTGAGTAGTAAACCATCTATGTAACAACAAGAGAGCAGATAAATGAAATCAGGGCAGAGAATGAGCATAACTCTGTTTACTAATGACTATAAATGAGGAACACTGATCTAAGAGAAAAAGCATCACGAGGCTCCATGTTTGTGTTTTGTTGTGCTTTTTTTATAACTGCAATCAGGAAAAGACTTCAAGACGGTCTTCGTTTACCATAGGTTTCTTGTTTCTCTAATTTGATGCCTGACACAGTCTACATCCCCTCCAAAACATGTGTTTGAAGACAAAAGCCAATGCAAATGAAATTTGTGAGTTGTTTTAGAAATCGGAAAACATCTGCTTGCTGGGAAGCTGAGATCGGAAACAGAACTAAACTGCCCTGTGTGCGTGTGTGCCGCACAATTTAGACAAAAAAGATACTAAAGGTACCTTATCTCCTTTTGGTCCCGGCAGCCCCTGGAAATAAATGAGTTGGGTGCGTTGATTAGACAGATTGTTCAAAATGAAATATTGATATGGCAAAAGTGTGCAGAAAACGCAGCGCAGTTCAAAAACATATCTAAAAACCATGTGAACCATAATTCATTCACTAAGAGTCTTTAGTGTTTCAGTGTCCTAACTTTCACATCACATGTACCTCATAGGCAGCACCTCACATCTGCACTAGATATAGCTGTAATCTTTGATCTTAAATGTTACTTGTGAATAACACGATCAAAAGTCTGTGAATATGATGGACGTGCAACTGACTGAACATAAAGAAAATGCTTTGAGGGAAACTGGAAATAAAAGAGTATGAGTCTACATTTTCATTTTCAAATATGATTTTTTTTATGAGTTGTTCACATGACCTTCTCACTGTGACCCATATCAGACACTGGGCTGAAGCAACAAGGCTCCTACACTGACCTACATGTTTAAAAAACTAATTGTAATAAAGATATAAATAATATATGTGCTGTAAAGAAAAACTCCAGTTAAAATGGATTAATATGTAAAACATCTATTTAAAAAAAAGGAAAAAAAAGAAATACAGTTTCAACTATAAACTATTTTAGTTTTTATATTTAGTGAGTTTTGTTGGCTCAAAATCCTAATAAATAAATGCACACATACAGTATATACATATGCATTTAATTATGAAAGTGGAAAGTCCGATTCAACCAATTCAACAGCAACCTCTCACTCATTTGACACGTAATATTCTATGATGCACATCAGTGCATCACAGAATCCCACATTTTCCTGCCTGATTGAAACCTACTGTAGGATGACCTTTCATGCAAGTCAAAACAAAACAATTGTCTTTCACAGGAAGCGACAGACGAATGGCGCTTGGAGGTGGTCTGCCTTCCAGAAGAAGTGGTTTACGTTACATTGGACAAATGGGCTTCCCTTGGCAGTGCTAAAGAGCACAGCAGGGTTTATAAACCACCGCCTATTTGTAAGAGCGCAAGCTAACAATGATGAATTCTCTCTTTTTGGTGTGTAATCCATTATTTCCATCTCATTTGCAGATGGACATACATGGTAAAAGGCACTATGTGGAGTGTGACACTATATCTGAGGAGATAAATGGCCTGGAAACATAATAAATGGCCATGCAAAAATAAAACCATAAATTCTCATTTACACAGTACAAATGAAAAGATTTCAGATGTGTGTAAAGGTTGGTAACGTCCATAAACCTATTATAAACTGCACTAATTGGTCTACAATGTTAGATAAGGCACAGTAGAGATTTTAAATTGTATTTACCTGGCTTCCTTTAGGTCCAGGAATACCCTGCAAATAAACAAATCAATTATCATTTAAATTTCTAGTTAAAAATAGGTTTAAAAAGCCCACCTCCAAGTCTCTATAATATTCTGGCCTCTAGATATGGCCTCTCAGGTCCCTCTTTCAATGTAAGTCTATGTGATTGTTTCACTCGTTTTGCCATCCACAAGTCAAGACTCAATTCTGATTGCTTAGAAAAGTTACACAACTGAGCCATCATTCATGTCCGTAGCACAAACAGTTAGTTGCACACAAGAGTTTAAGAGCAATAAAAGTTAAAAAAACAATAACAATAATCTTATGTAATCAAATGAAAGGAACATCTGCTTTGTGGCCATTTGGGTTACAAGCTTCTGCAAAAAAGTGAGTTATGTCACCCATAATGTCAGGTAAACATACATACTTCTTTGAAATGACAGATTATGTCATTAAATGTCCAGTAATGTGTCTAAAACCTTGTTCAGACTGTCAGTCCAAATCCAATTTTTGTGCATCTCCAATAGCCCACTACAGATCCCCTAAAGGTACATGGTGATGGGAAAAAAATGGAAGATGGGAGGAAAAATTATGTCAATGCTTTTGCGTTCTCTCGCAAGTGTTTTGTGTTCCCCCTAGAAACTTTGCGTTCGCCTGCAAAGAACACAAAAGTTTTGCGAGTGAATGCCACGTTTCTAAGGTGTGTTGCTGTCAATGTGCAGGTCACGCAGAAAATTATAATAAAATGGAGACTTCTCCGTGAAGTCTAGTGAAGGGGTGCCTGTATTGCTGGTTATAACATTCATTCACAACTTTTCTTTTCAAAGTGTCACACTCAGAGCATCTTTTCCACACATCATTTTTTAAAGCTGGGGAATACTCACAGGTTTGCCATCCAGACCAAGTGGACCCTGAACATTGGAAAGAGAGAAAAACAGACGATTAAACCCCAGGAGTCCACCAGACAGCTTGTCATAAAAAGACTAAGTGAAAGGATAGACTCTGAAAGGAAGTGTGAGGGATAAATCAAGAGATGAGGATCAAGAGAGAAAGAGAATTCAAATGATCATATTGGGCCATGATGTCATTCCTCTATTTTTAAGATGAGGATTGGGAGTCAGACATGTTTTTTTGATTTACAACATAAGGCCTGGTTAAACCTTTGTTTAAACATTACTGGATTGCATCATGTGACAAAACAATGACACTGACATATTTTAAGATATGTCAGTGCAAGCTTAAGCTTTCATTAAAGACAGCTCAAAATGCATTTTAGTCGGGACTAGGCTTAAGTCTTGTCTGTGAAACTGGGCAAAAAAAAATCTAATTTCTGCAGCCAATTCCACCAGTGAGCACAGAGGTTCAAATCAAGATTAGTATTGTCATATTTATCAAGTATGTTTACAGTACATGCCAGACAGTTTTCATAGAAACTTGACTCAAATGCAAGAAGAGTCATTAGCTATGTTTCCATCCAAAATTGTGAATTTAACTTATGCACAAAACTGGAATGTTGCACCATGTTTTCATCCCATGTGTTCAAGAGAATAAAACCTTCACTTCCTGGCAAATTGGCGCAAAATATCTGTAATAAAAATGGAAGTTGCTGCAATCGGGGGAGCGGATGAAATGCAATAAACACTGTCATGCTATCTTGCGTTCGGAGGCGGATGCCTGGTGTTTGGGAACGCAATCGTGTGAAACAATTCTGGAAGTTAATTATACCAAATCATTTTGATGAAAGACTTTGGCTCAAGCATTCGGTCAGAAGGACTGAACCAACATTTGAGATGCTGTTGTGATGATTTTGGTCTGCTGGATAGTCCAGTTCAGACAGAAAAACAAGGTTTCACTATATAAATTGACCACATACGCATAGAGGGATTTATTTGGTACATGTGTTTCCATCATAGTTTATGTTCCTGTCTTCATATAGGATAAAAATAATCTGCCTCCATTGAGTGCATATGATTTTTATTCACATTTGTAGAATTTATGCAAAACTTGGTGTTTCTATCCAGCATCTTGTATGCAATATTCCAAACCTTACGTAAAAATAGGTAGATCAAAACATAGCTAATGACTGACTTTGGGCTATTTTAGAATAATAAAAAGTGTGTACAATACAATACTGCATTATACATATGGCTAGAAATAAGAATGAATAATTGTCAGATGTCATTTCAATATTTAACAAATAATAAATCAGTAAATTAAAGTGGCTGTGCAGCATGTCAAAAATAGAAAGGATGTTACATACTGGTAGCTTAACATAAGTTATTATTTGATTACTTTTGTGCAAAAAGTGACCTTATTTTTGTTCAGAAGGCCTGATGTCAAAGGTCAACCCTGATTTAAAAGTGTCATGAAGCACCTAGACTTGTTCTAAAAGCAGTGTCAAATAAATCACATACTTTTTTCATGAAGTTTGGGAAGTCATCAAAATGGCAGTGACTTTTGAACTCATTATCTGTATCTTTAGCCAAGGCCGTAACCATGGGGGGGTTGCGTGACACCTGCCTGACACCAATTACAACAACCTCCTCTCTACCTGCATAACCCAGAACACTGAATTTAAAATATTCCTCCCTACAGCTCAACAGGTGAGCCTATAGACTCCTTAATCACCTACGTCACTGTGACGTCACCGCTCTAGCTGTAGGCAAAACATAAGGAAGAACTCATAGCAGGTGCGCTAAAAGTTTGAGGTTTTGACTTTAAAATGTCGTCTTGTATTTTTGGCTGCCAGAATAGAAGGAGCAACACTTTTGGTTCAAAACTAAAGTTTTACATTCCTTCACAGAAATCAAGAAGACAATTGTGGTTGAATGCAATACGGCAATACGGAGATGATCATAAATAATACTTGTGTTTGCAGTGCACACTTCATATCAGGTAAAATAATCTATGCATATGTATCTATGGTTTTATCTAGCACAAATCAGCAAGTTTCTGTTTTATAGGTGAAAAGTCGTCAACCTTCAGCGCACTAACGTTAGCTACCTCAAATGTTAAACAAACAGTGATGGATGTGTGTGCCATCCTTTGAATGGTCTCTTAAAATAATCCACATTGCTAATCATAGTTAGCCCAGCGATAGGTTACATTAGACAATAAGCCTTGACAAAATTCCCCAAACCACCCAAAAGTAATTCATATGTTGTCTAGGAAATATCCAAAGCCTGGTTAAATTGTTTCTAATGAGAACAAGATACAAGAACTACACCAGGCTTAGCTTAAAAAAAAGAGTAGGCTACTTTAATGTTATCTGTAATGTAATTATATTTCGGTCAGTTAACCAGGTTGGCCAGTGAACTGAGTGATCAACAGAATTAATTGATAAATGTATGCATACGGGTCAGGCAGCCCTTTTTTAATTAGCGTTAATTAAAAAAAAATAGCTGTCATGGTCCCGCCGAGACAGTGACTGTACATATTCGGAAAGTTCCGAACCTTCTTCTGCATCCATGTTTAAAAAATCCCTCCAAAAACGTGCTTGTCAACATTGCGTCAAGCGCCTTTTTTTGCCTCCAGCTAAGCCCCGCCCACCATGAAACGTTGCAATGTTTACAAACTTTTAAGGGGTCTATATATAGAGCTTGATCAGCTCTCCAAACACTCATGATTTACCACTAGTGCTCACAATGATCTACAATCTCAGAAGACAAACTAATATTGAATATTTTAGGCTAGTTTGTTAAAGTCCCTAAGCATAAGCAACAGCAACAGTGATGCATATATTAGCAAACACCACTAACAAGTAGATCAAAGTAAAAATACTGTCTTCTCCACACAAGTCCATGTAGCTTCTCTTTTTAAAATTTCTATTTTAAACTTGCATTTTTGAGAAACCGCCTTAGAAATGAGTTCAAATTAAACCAGTGACGTATACATGCCCTGGGTTAAATTTGTCCTAAACCATACAAATTTGCAGGCCAGAGTTCACCAAATGAAAAATGCGGTGTTTGAAAATGCTCACGTTTGCGTGCATACGAAATGAACACAAGGTCTAGTGCCCTTCAAACTTCAATGAAGTGTCTGCACCCAAAAGTAAGGGAACATCCTGGGCTAAAATAACGAACACTAAGCTTCTGCTTTTGAATAAACAGACAAAAGATGTACGAGTCCATTGTGGACAATAAACAATCCCTGGTCTTAAGTGTTCCCAGAGGTATGTTAAGGACAGGACGTTTGTTTTGAGGACGTGCTGGAAGCTCTAATCATACATCTGGGAGCGTTTACATGGCCTGCTCGCTGTGGTGTGTCCTCATGGTGAGCAGACACCATGTGCACAGGTCAATGCCAGCGGACTTCCTGCAAGAGAAATGAATGAATCAGCTAAGACATCTAACTCTGATTTATGACCAGAGTACTCGGGGGTCTCAGACCCCTTAAGTTCATCATTGTGTGGAGGAGGTCGGTCTTCCCACTGGTCACTGTTGCTGGGTCTCAATCTGCTGACCCTCAAGGCCAACGACTCTTACATTTGTAATTGAATAATCCATCAAAATGATTGGGGGATTAAGGTTTTTTTCCTCTAAAATCTTGGAAACACGGCCACTGTTGACTTTGCATAGACAAACAGCACTCTCATTATGATCCAAGAATGTATCTGTTATCTGTATGTATCAATATGTTATCTGTCTCGCACCTGAAGGTCCATATGGATGCCACACATGAACTAACACAACTCAATTTATGACCCCCTGAAGAGTGTGGTAACCGTGAAAAAAATAAAATCCATCCGTTATTCCTACACCTGCTTTTCATTCTTCTCCTGCAACGTACTGAATGGCTAAACGAAGTACAAACCTCTCATAAAACAATTAAATGAAGATTAATCCTGGATATTGTGCGAATTCCAAGGAAGAACAGCAGGAAAGCATTCCAAAGTAGCACAGATTTACCACATAAATTTAACCACAAAGTGCAAAGGAGTGAGAAAGAGGATTCGGATTACCAGTAAAGCCACGGGAAAATAATATAATAATGACTTTTTTGTCTGTTGCCCTTTGCCAGCGTTGAAGTTTTTCAACTTTGCTATAAATCGCAAATTCATCACAGGGTAATCGAAACGCTTTGAGTTCAGGCCTACAAAAGCATTCCTGTTAATACTGGACTTCGTGGTGGGCTCAATGGTGCTGCGAGGGAAATCTGGGGGGATTGTATCAATGGGCCTTTCGAGTCAAATCAAGACTTAAGTGTTTCAATCAGAAGAATCTTTCACAGCTTTTGACTGCCTCCTGCTTAAGATATCGTGCTTGGGTTGGACAGAGTAGAAATTTCCTATCTTTCATTGCCAGTATCTAGTTTTGAGCCTTTAAATGCACTGCAACTTTTCCAGTAAAAATATCTATACAATATTTACTTGAAGAAATATTGCACACATTGAAGACATATCGAATTACATTTTATTCAAGATTTTTCTTACCCATTTGCAAATTGTTACAAAACAAATTGTTTTCGTTCTTCTCTTAGGGGTAAAACGAAATTTGAACCAGCGATATACTGTTAGCGAACATCCTGACGCAATCACTACGGGCCAATGGGAGTTTGAAGGTGTTTTCCAGCCAGAACAAACTTTTCCGGAAAGTTTGTTCAAACTCCTGAAACGAACACAAAATGAACTTCGTTCCAGCCTGATTTTGTTCGAAATGACGCTATATCAGTTCGTACTTCGATTTTGCTTGAAGTATATTGGGGCCATTAACCTCTCCAAATGTTTGATGAACAAGTCAGCATGAAATTCACCTTCTTTTTTGTGAAAGCATGGTGTAGATACCCAGCAAGCAATAGCCGTCATTTCACCGTCTCGATTAAATATAGACCCGATATAGTCCGGCTATGAGTAATCCACTTCAAGCCAAAATAACCTTGAATTTGGTTATTTGGTGTCGTTTTTGCCAAAATAACTTGTGAGATGTATGATATTCCATCATGTGAGCAAAGTAAACAGTGGTTACAAGATGTTTGGATTCATTTCTTTGACATGTTCATGCTCTAGATGACTAGTCTATTCTTGAGCTATGGTTAGACGGTTAAACATTTTCACTTTCTGCCTTGTTTTAGCCTAGACATCAGGGCTGTGTTTGGACGGCTATTAGACGTCTTGTAAACGCAAAATTGTTTGCTGGGTATTATTTAATCGAACTTCTCCAATCATTTAGTCCACTTAAACCCTGCCTCGTCACAATCCTTTATAATCGTGCATTCATTTTGGAGTGTGCTGTCAATACCAATGGACAGAATCATGTCCCCGTCCTAAATTTACAAATTTATTACAAACAGTTTCAAAAATCTGTTATACTCCTCACAGTATAAAAGAAATGAACTGTCACTACTTCCTTGTCGTTAGTTTCTTTAAAAGGGTGGTTGATTGCCCCTTTTTACAAGATGTAAAATAAGTCTCTGATGTCCCCAGAGTGTGTATGTGAAGTTTTAGCTCAAAATACCCCACAGATAATTTTTTATAGCATGTTAAAATTGTCACTTTTTGACAAGATGTTCCTGAATGGTTAGTTGATGAATTTAATGTAGCTGATGTGGAGTTAGCTATTACGGAGCCCTGCACATGACATGCATGAAAACTGAAACCAAAGTACTGGCAAAGTAAAGGACTGACTACCAAAGTAAAGGAACTTGAGCCCGTGGCATCCCTCAGTGCATCGGTGCCGTGGATGGGACCCATGTGGAAATCAGGCAGCCAATCATAGCGTGGTTTTGCGTTTTCATGCGGACAGAGATTTTTTTTTAAACCGTGCTTGTGTGGACGCGATTGTTTTTTAAAACGGAGGAGGAGAAACTCAGGTTATAAAACTAGGCCTAAACCGTCCACACGATTTACTAATTTGTTCCTGCAAATTGCTAAATCGTGGACACGATTTATAAATCGCAGGAACAAAATAGTCAATCGTGTGGACGGTTTAGTAAGTCGAGGGAATGAAGTAGCAAATCGTCCACATGATTTAGCAAATCGCGGGAACAAAATAGTAAATTGTGCGCACAATTAACTTTTTTTTTCTTGCACATCATGTGCGGGGCAGGGTTTATGTAAATTTCAGGGTTAGTGAAGTCACAAACCCAGGAGGAAGCTTGTGTAGTCCCTACCAGCCGTTTGTTGTAGTCCTTAAAAAGCAATTTCTTTAAAATAAAATATCTCCCTTTATTTTGAACTTTGAGCGTCGTAACTTTGCAGATATTGTTTATGCTCAAACAGCAACATTACACACTAACTAAAGTTAAAAAGTGAAATCATAATCAACCACCCCTTTAAGAATTTCACAGTGTTATTTTATAACAGAAAAATAACTCCATAATAGATATTAGTGACTTCACTTTGGCAAGATGGCGCCGCCGTGTTCGGTCGCCGTTCAGGTCGCTCCGCTAAGACTGTGCTTTTATTTATTATTTTACTCTGTTTACATTTCACTGCCGGTTGTATATTCTGTATATAACTGTGTATGTGACAAATAAAACTCTCTTGAATATTGAATCTTGAAATCAGCCTCAATGTGTAATATATATATTAAAATTCTTAAGGATTATGCATAATGAATAAAATTAAATATTCAATAAATTGTGTATTGATCAATGATTCAATTGTTTTTGTTTTAAATCGAGAAAACCGATTAGGCCAATTATATAAGACCCTGAATTGGATAACGGACAGAGACACATACGATGCAAACCCAGGTTTCCCTTTTCTGCATGAAAGAAACCCAAGAACCACAATCTCATCCCTTTGTAACTCTACAGGGAGAGATGAACCCTCATCTGGATCCAATGTCCATGAAGTCTCCACATCTCTCTGTTCTCCTTTCTTCTCGGAAGGGAATATCCTTTCTTGGACTGCTTTATACTTCAAGTACATGGAAATATTTTGGGATATGTGACATTCATTTCTTTCCCACCGGCCCACCAAGAAAGAAGTTCCTGGATTAAAAAAAAAAAAAAGAAACACTACCATGTCAAGAACATTTATAAAAAGTCACATTTTGACTCTGAAGTTCATTGACAAGAATTATGATACTATTTATTTTAGGTAAAATAGATTTTCTGAAGAAAATAAAAGTGGTGTATGTGGCTGTGCAACTGGATATTTCTTTTTCTAGGAGATTAATATTTCTTATAGGATATTAATCTCCTTCAGTAACTCAAACATGTAGCCTACTCTTCTCACAGTTTGTCTCGGACAAATCCAAAAGGATCTATATTGAAAGGGATAGAGCCATTGACAGTCTCGTGAGAGCCGTTCTCGGCCGCGTCTGCATGTAATACAGTCTGTTTACGATACTGCTAATCAAATCACGGCCTCAAATGAGCACCGACAGCATATGGGCACCACCTGAGCGTGTAAGAACAATGGTGAGGCATTTACGCACATGTTGCACTCATATATGCGAGTAACATTAACCCAGCACACTTAGAGTCCAGGTAGATCCAGGTTAATTCTGTTCTGTATCAAACGTATATATGTATGCATCCTGTTTGGCTCCTGTTGCTCGTCAGCTAAACTCCTCAGGCTTAGTGTAACAGTGTAAATTATATTTACTTGAAATCATCTGCTTTTTGTCATTAATAATCCTCGCCATATGACGCAAGTGAACTCAAACTGTCTGTCAAACCAGTTTACAAGAGAAGAACAATCATGCTGTGAGGGAGTAAAGGGGATTGTTTAAAAGATGGCAAATGCTGCTATTGCTGGTGAATGGAGTGAAATCACTAGCGTATGTTTCACAGTTGCTAGCCGAAAGCATTTCGAGATTGCGTTGTAAACCGTAAAGGATGTGGATTTGGGGCGAGTTCACACAAGCACCTGTCACACTGTTCCAGATGATACAAAGGCTTGGCAGATGCTAATGGACATGCTCCATTTAAGGAAATATGATCCACTCACAGACAGTGTATTAGCCTACTCTACTATTGAGCTCAGTGAACTTCAGCTTCATGCCAAACAAAGTTTCAGTGCACCTCGGGTGTTTTTGTGAATATATACATCAGAGACGTGCGCAACGACTAAACGTTTAAACAGGAATTTTGCAACCGACTAGTCTAACATTACGGCCGGAAAAATCGCTAGAAACTCATGACCATACAGTATTTGAGCGTATTCTTTTCGTTAGGATGTTGATATAGCAACTGTTCAAGTGTCAAATAAGTTTCATTCATGTTTCTCCTTTAATCCAATATAAAATGTCATACTGTATTGGTATTGTCCCACATAACCAGTAGTATAACAATATAAGCAAGCTTAATTGTTATATAGGATTATATGAAATTATTTTCTTTTCTGCTGCATATATACACTTTTCCAAATAACTGCTATTTACATGGTGGAATTTGCGAGCGGAAAGACTGAACGCTTCTCCAGGAATACTTTTATTTTTAAAATGTCTGTGTGCTGCTGCGCATCCCTGTGTGTGTACGCGCGTTGTGCACCCGCCTATAGGTGAATATTACTAATGCGCTCTTTAAATAACCCAAAAAATACTACGCTATTGACTTTAGACCAGGTTCTTGTTGGTCAATGGCGCAGTCATTTTCAGTTTCCTCAAAATAGCAACGTGCCAACAATGCGCCTGAACACACCTCGTTTTCAGACCATGGGCGAACAGATGTGCACGAGTGCATTTGCTATTTAAACAACATGAAAATGATAACTACTACAGGCAGAAACTAGCAAAAACACTTGTGTCGCACCTAGCGCCGCATTGCACCAGGTGCATATGATAGGGTCCTAAATGTGCAACGAAAAAAGGAAAACAACTAGTATTTTCAAGTCAACTAGCAGTTGCCACCACCAGTGTGCAAGGCACTTTACTCCATGTTGCTCCAGGGGGTTGTCCCTGTAATAAGTGCACTCTATGTTGCTTTGGGTGAAAGCATCTGCGAAATGTAAATTGACTAATCTTGCACATCCCTAATATACATTTTTACAAAATATAGAATTCCCAATAAATTATATATAAGATTGATGGATAGGTGGAATATGGATAGCAAATGTATGTTTTATATATATATATATATATATATATATATATATATATATATATACACACACTCACCTAAAGGATTATTAGGAACACCATACTAATACTGTGTTTGACCCCCTTTCGCCTTCAGAACTGCCTTAATTCTACGTGGCATTGATTCAACAAGGTGCTGAAAGCATTCTTTAGAAATGTTGGCCCATATTGATAGGATAGCATCTTGCAATTGATAGAGATTTGTGGGATGCACACCCAGGGCACGAAGCTCCCGTTCCACCATATCCCAAAGATGCTCTATTGGGTTGAGATCTGGTGACTGTGGGGGCCATTTTAGTACAGTGAACTCATTGTCATGTTCAAGGAACCAATTTGAAATGATTCAAGCTTTGTGACATGGCGCATTATCCTGCTGGAAGTAGCCATCAGAGAATGGGTACATGGTAGTCATAAAGGGATGGACATGGTCAGAAACAATGCTCAGGTAGGCCGTGGCATTTAAACGATGCCCAATTGGCACTAAGGGGCCTAAAGTGTGCCAAGAAAACATCCCCCACACCATTACACCACCACCACCAGCCTCCACAGTGGTAACAAGGCATGATGGATCCATGTTCTCATTCTGTTTACGCAAAATTCTGACTCTACCATCTGAATGTCTCAACAGAAATCGAGACTCATCAGACCAGGCAACATTTTTCCAGTCTTCAACTGTCCAATTTTGGTGAGCTCATGGAAATTGTAGCCTCTTTTTCCTATTTGTAGTGGAGATGAGTGGTCCCGGTGGGGGTCTTCTGCTGTTGTAGCCCATCCGCCTCAAGGTTGTGCGTGTTGTGGCTTCACAAATGCTTTGCTGCATACCTCGGTTGTAACAAGTGGTTATTTCAGTCAAAGTTGCTCTTCTATCAGCTTGAATCAGTCGGCCCATTCTCCTCTGACCTCTAGCATCAACAAGGCATTTTCGCCCACAGGACTGCCGCATACTGGATGTTTTTCCCTTTTCACACCATTCTTTGTAAACCCTAGAAATGGTTGTGCATGAAAATCCCAGTAACTGAGCAGATTGTGAAATACTCAGACCGGCCCGTCTGGCACCAACAACCATGCCACACTCAGAATTGCTTAAATCACCTTTCTTTCCCATTCTGACATTCAGTTTGGAGTTCAGGAGATTGTCTTGACCAGGACCACACCCCTAAATGCATTGAAGCAACTGCCATGTGATTGGTTGATTAGATAATTGCATTAATGAGAAATTGAACAGGTGTTCCTAATAATCCTTTAGGTGAGTGTATATATATATATATTAGCAGACTCCTACCTCTAGTAATTTTTCATATTACAAAATTTACTGCACTATTTTATAGTCAAATCTTCTCTAATCTTGACAAAATATTGTTGGTATTGAGGCTCAAAATATATCCAATATATAAGATGAATGCCAAATGTGGTGACCGAAATGTATTTAATTACGAATTACATTTTTAAAGTTAATCTATGATTTTTCATAACAATAGTAGTAGTAATAATAATAATAATAATAATAATAATAATAATAATAATAATAATAATAATAAATAAACAGGATGATTTTCATTACTTTATACAATAATGAAAATTATATATTTTTCTGCATAATTTATTTTTACATAAAAATACCTAATGGTCAAGTCAAGATAATGTAAAATAATTAAAAATAAAAACATATATTTTACTTATTTTGATTTTAGAGTGAAACAAACATTTCTTTGTTTCAAGAATGAGTGTGTGTAGCATGTACACACACACACACACACACACACACACACACACACGTCTATAATTAGCCACAGACTTTTCCCGGCAGACGTACAAATCTGGGAAAACCATGAGTGTACCTCTGATACTAATTTGCTGGGCATGACTGACCCAGCATGGCATAGACTGTTATCTAGAGGCTGATCTTACAGCAGATACGCCATGGCATATCAGTACAAACATTACTCTGATTTTAGAGGCGATAATAGGTAGAGACAGGAAGTGGTAATGTAATAAATAAATATCTGCAGTATAATTGGCTAAAGAGGCACAATAAGGCTTACTCAGAACTCCCAGACAAGCACATTCTCTATTGAACTCGTACTTCACGCCGCGAGGTGAGTAAGGCTTGTGAACTAAACATCTCTTGATATTTGGAGCCAAACCAACCAAACCAAGGGGTCCACAATTAAAGCCCAGACACAACAAGGTAGAATGCCTCATTCGCTTTGTGACTAACCACAATCTGACCCTGGGTTGACCTTGACATGTTCCAGAACAGCCTGTTGCATATCATTCCTCTGTCTGCTGTTCTACCGACAGCCACTAGAGGCCACCACACCACTTCTATAGTAGAATATACAATCATAACAATGATCCAATTAAATAAGAAAACAGTTTGGAACCCAAGCATTGATCTCATGTTTGTATCTACATAAACAAAGGTACTAGGGGAAAAAATGTATATAAACTGACTGTTGATTGTTTGACTGAGTCTTGTTTCATAAATTAAATACAAGATGCAATTATGAGTCACAGTTTACCAAGCAAATGTAGTTTTATTTGGACACAAGCAAACTATGGAGCTACTCTAATCAACGTCCAGTTATTAGAAAACAATCATCAGATGTGTGTTGTACTTTAACAGATCGGAGCACATCTGCCCATATGTCACAGTTCACATGTGATGTTTTGTCTACGCCCAATTCATTTTTAAACGCCCGACTGCTTTCCCAGTACTTTCCATTTCAGGGTTCAAGAAACCAGGAAATTATAAACTAAAAGTCCTAAGTGTCTCTGGCCTGCTGTCCCGGACACAGGTTTAGCCAAGGGGATGAATCTATAGCGGTTTTAAACAGAGAAACACTATTACCAACGTAATTGAGCCCAGAAGCGCTTTCGT
Source organism: Paracanthobrama guichenoti (assembly GCA_018749465.1). Classification (NCBI taxonomy): domain Eukaryota; kingdom Metazoa; phylum Chordata; class Actinopteri; order Cypriniformes; family Gobionidae; genus Paracanthobrama; species Paracanthobrama guichenoti. The sequence goes on from CM031956.1 coordinate 26,512,573, forward strand.
TCTTTCCAGGAAACGCAGCATCATTATCGTTCCATGTTGCAGAAATACAAGAGAAAGAGTTCATTCTTCATCACAGATTTTTCAGTAGAAGACTTACGCTACTAACACTTCTCTTTCTATATAATTCATGTTCCTTTTAAAAGATAATGAATATATATTCTATGAGCTGCACAGAGAGTGAGACAGAAAAGAGAAAATTGATACCAACAGCAAGTGAACTGGATGTGATTGAAGCAATAAAGGAATGAAAAAGTAGCTCAAGATGGAGAAGACAAGAAAGAAACTAGATAATTTAAAGAACATTTACCGGGTAACCGTCCCGCCCAGGTTTGCCCTGTGCAGAGAAAAATTAGGTATAATAAATAGAATAAAAAAATTACAAATCTCAAAGTTCCAAAAGGAGATTTTCACAGTGATGCCACAGAAGAAACATTTTTGGTTCCACGAAGAACCTTTCAGTTTTTGTCCAATTTTTCTAAGAAGGATATTTGTTAACACTTTATTTTACAGTGTCCGTTACACGTTACATGTACTTACTATAGTAATAACAGTATACATTATGCACAATTACATGCAACTAACCCTCAACCAAATCCTAACTCTATAGTAAGTACATAAAGGGATAGTTCACTCAAAAATGAAAAATGTATCAGTTTGAGTGAGGAACCGTTGCGTTTTTTTTTACCTCTAATACACCACTCAAGGCTGCTGGACATAGTGGTGTATTAGAGGTAAAAAATGACATAAATACTGTTCGGTTTCTCACACAAACCGATCGTTTTGTGTCTTAAGACATGTGTCGTCACAAGCCGCAGGGTTTAATTTGGATTTGTCTGTGCATGTTTTTTTGTTTGTTTACTCTCATAGTTCTCATGCATTATACAACTGACAGACTGCAACGGTTGGAGTTAAAAATCTTCATTTGTGCTCTACTGAAGAAACAAAGTCACCTATATCTTGGATGCCCTGGGGGTAAGCAGATAAACATCCAGTTTTCATTTTGGGGTGAACTATCCCTTTAAATATATAAATACACTGTAACAATGACACCTTAAAATAAAGGGTTACACTTTATTTTAAGGTGTCTTATTACAGTGTAATTATGCATTTATGTACTGAGTAATAATAATTATCTACATAGGGTTAGGTTTAGGATTGGGGTTTGGTTTAAGGTTAATTGCAAGTAATTATGCATCATAACAAGGACACTGTAAAACATGTACGTATATGTTCTTCAAGTTCTGACTGGTTAATCAGAATAGTTTTGGTATAAATTTGAATTTAAAAATATTTAGGTAACTTTTAGGTTATATTCAGGTTATAACCTAAAAGTTACCTAAATATTTTTTTAATTCAGTGTGATTATAAATATATACCAAAACTATTCTAATTAACCAGTCAGAACTTGAAGAACATATAGGTACATGTTTTAATTACTTCAATAGAGAAACAGTTTTAACAACCTGTCAGTAAATCTGTTGTTTGTTTATTAGTCGGATCAACAGCACTTTGTAGAATTGTAAATTAAAATGTTTTAGTGTTTCTTCACATTGCAATAGACTTTGGTGGACCTCTGCTCTTCCAGAAACTGAATGTGAAAGTTAGCAAACCAACCTAAAGCTGTCACACAATTTGACATCTGAAAACATTAAACATATCAATGAAATCTTCATGATAGCCTGCTAAAATACGGATTAGAAGCCACATATCTGCTTGAAAGAAGGTGTTGACGGCTTGATTTTAATCTAAATCTAAAGCAGGTGTCAGACAGTCTGCAACCTGTCGTTTCACTTTTGCTGGATACCAGTACATTAACATTGGTGTGAAGATTCTAGAACTTTATTATCAGAAGCACTGGACCTTCTAGAAGCTGATTTGCTTTTCAGAAAAATATTCCAGAATTGTATTATTTATTTATTTTTATCATTCTATAACTTTATCCTAGAATCTCAGAAGTACTGGTAATGCTAATTTCTTGGCTCATATGTGAAGATTCTAGAAATTGCAAATATTCCCAAATGTAAAAATTTCAGGAGCTATGAAAGATCCTAGAACTTGAAGGCAGGTTTTCTGCTTTTATGACTCACCGTTCAAACTTTTTGTCAGCCTTACCACAATACAGAGCTCATATCTGCTGCATGTCATTAATTTGAAGTGTGAGGACGGGGTACTTACTGGGGGTCCTGAAAAATAAAGGAAAAACAACAGAGACGTGTAAAACAAAGCCAAATGTCTTAAATGATTGAACTTAAATGATAACAAAAATACACTTTCACTCTTTTACCAAAAAGCCTCTAAATAAATATTTCCTGGTACAAAATGGCACAGAAACGCATGTCAGGTAAGTGTTATGACCCTCAGAGGAGACAAAGAGGTTTAAGGTTTTAAGAGACACATTGAAGTTTTATGAGGCAGAAAGTTGTTGGTATTTACTCACGTCTAGACGCTGACAGAACTCACTCCTCTTAAGCGTTTAAAGAAAAAGTTCACTCAGCACTCAAGCTCTAACCATTGTGAAAGAAACAGCTTCACCATTTGGAAAGCATTTACCCAGGCTAAACAATATGTTCTAAGAATGTTCCGTTAAGTTATGAAAATGTTATTTCTGAATGTTCTCTTAACGTTCAAAACATCCAGTTTTTAATGTTTTTTTTTAATGTTTTTATGTTTTTTCTTGGTTATGCAAACATTAAGGAAACATTCAATTTAACATTCTTCAAACGTTACTTTTGCATGAACATTCAAATAATGTTAGATAAATGTCCAACTAAAACATTTCAGGAAGAAGAAAAAAAACAGTCCATGAACGATGTATAAACGTTTTTGTGCTAACGTTTTGAGAACATAGACCACATAAATTTGAAGCTATTAAAGTTACTGGTAGAATGTTTCTTCATAACTTTGACTTTAACTTCATAACCAAATATACTTAGACTTTTCTGTCAGTATAGGTCAAGTATACTTAAGTGTAATTTTAATTGTAATAAATATATTTCTGAGAAGTACATAAGTAGACTGAAAGTATGTTTTCTTATGTCTAGTTTAAAAGAAGTATACTAACAGCACACGTCAATAAACTTCTTTTAGGGCATGCCAGAATGTTCTGAGAATTTTCCCTGTTATTGGGTAAGTGCAAGATCGTAAAAGTGAAATTAAAGAGTTTGAATGTGTGTGTGCTTTATGGCGATAACAGAGGACATCAAAATTGTTTCGTAAAAAGATTGATCTTTAAATTGATTAGCGTTCTAATTGAACGAACGCTTTTTAACGACTGAATTATCATGGACGCATGCGACCCGCCTAATGTTTGTGCTGATTAGCCTGCTAAATATCTTCCAGCTTTCCAACCACATTTTCTCTTTCACACTCTAGAGAAACAAACAGACTGTTGTGCAACAGAGAACCTCCTCCATCCATTTCCCCACATTCGACTCTTCCCGCCTGCATTACGACCCAAACTACAACAAGCAGGCACAGCTAAACAGAAACACATCTAGCAGACTTAGTGACAAAATGACCCACTATCTCTATGTAAATAAAGTGTTCTGCCAGTGTTTGAAGTTCCTCTCCCAGGGCAGCGGAGCTGGAACAAGTTTGAAAAACAGATGTAAAGAATTGTCATCCTGTCTAAATGCCAGTTGCATGGGAATGCCGCAATCCCAGATTTAATCAGATCTGGTCAGGAGGTGAATATAGGTTCTGCTGTACAAACTGTACACATTATCTTCAGTTCATGGATGTTTTCAGGCAAGACATTATCTGGACACCTTCTTAAACTTCATAAGCTCTACTGATGGCTTCTACGGAAAGTGACGTGACAATGAATCATTCTGAGTCTGGACCCTTGAGAGCCACATGTGCGTCTGTCACACAGCTCACTTAGAAATACATCAGCATCTTTATTTGTATGGCCGAGTCATCATCAGTCTGAGTTTAATACCTCTGAATCATCTGAGGATCGGTGAATCAAAACCACATTCAATGAGGATTTCCTCCCTGTCACATCTAATGATTATGAATTAAGCACATTAGTAACAATGTTTGTAGAAAGGCACTACAAACATCAAGCACAGGCAACATAAATGAAGAGATCACACTCACCAGGGTCACCTCTTCTACCCATCCGTCCACGTTTCCCAGGAGGACCTGAAGTCAGGAGAGGTATAGAATGACTTGATAAATATCTTACATAAAATGCATTTTTGAATTAATTTCATTACAGAGGTTTCTGAACACATGGATTCATTCAAATGATCTTCTGAACAGATGTTTGTAGAATCTTGTGTGTCCAACACAAGTCCAACGATGAAGAAAAAGGTACAAATAATATCAGTCTTTATTAAACATATACGCCAACAACTCGAAACAGTGTGTAATGCACAAACAATACTAAGGAACACAGGCAAATAGGTGATTAAACAGACTGATACAGATGGGCCGGTCTGAGTATTTCACAATCTGCTCATTTTTACACACAACCATTTCTAGGGTTTACAAAGAATGGTGTGAAAAGGGAAAAACATCCAGTATGCGGCAGTCCTGTGGGCGAAAATGCCTTGTTGATGCTAGAGGTCAGAGGAGAATGGGCCGACTGAATCAAGCTGATAGAAGAGCAACTTTGACTGAAATAACCACTCGCTACAACCGAGGTATGCAGCAAAGCATTTGTGAAGCCACAACGCACAACCTTGAGGCGAATGGGCTACAACAGCAGAAGACCCCACCGGGTACCCCTCATCTCCACTACAAATAGGAAAAAGAGGCTACAATTTGCACAAGCTCACCAAAATTGAACAGTTGAAGACTGGAAAAATGTTGCCTGGTCTGATGAGTCTCGATTTCTGTTGAGACATTCAGATGGTAGAGTCAGAATTTTGCGTAAACAGAATGAGAACATGGATCCATCATGCCTTGTTACCGCTGTGCAGGCTGGTGGTGGTGGTGTAATGGTGTGGGGGATGTTTTCTTGGCACACTTTAGGCCCCTTAGTGCCAATTGGGCATCGTTTAAATGCCACGGCCTACCTGAGCATTGTTTCTGACCATGTCCATCCCTTTATTACCACCATGTACCCATTCTCTGATGGCTACTTCCAGCAGGATAATGCACCATGTCACAAAGCTTGAATCATTTCAAATTGGTTTCTTGAACATGACAATGAGTTCTCTGCACTAAAATGGCCCCCACAGTCACCAGATCTCAACCCAATAGAGCATCTTTGGGATGTGGTGGAACGGGAGCTCCGTGCCCTGGATGTGCATCCCACAAATCTCCATCAACTGCAAGATGCTATCCTATCAATATGGGCCAACATTTCTAAAGAATGCTTTCAGCACCTTGTTGAATCAATGCCACGTAGAATTAAGGCAGTTCTGAAGGCGAAAGGGGGTCAAACACAGTATTAGTATGGTGTTCCTAATAATCCTTTAGGTGAGTGTATGTGGTTTTTTTATTTCATTAATACAGTGTATACTTTTTTCTTGATTTTCCCCCGAAAGAATGGAAGTAAAGTGTGACAACATGCCCCATAGGTTGGGTACACTGTAACCTGTGAGGGGCACATTGTAACATGACAAAATGACAGCTTAAAATGTTACCTGATATAATAAAAAAAAATATCCAAGTGAAACTAAAATATTTTGTCAATAAAATACAATTATTTATTTTTTTAAATAAAATGGCATTTTTTAATAATTAAAAATATACACATTTTTGAGTTTGACAACAAACACACTGCTAAACACAGCTATACAGCAGAGTTCAAAACATAATAATAATGAATAATTTCTGAACATTGACTCAGACATTATTCACCCTTTTCTCATGGTTTCTCATAAGAATTGATAAAAGTATAGAATATAATAGCATATTTCTAATAGGGGCTCATTGTAACGCAGTGTGATGCCCCACCTGCTCAACTGGGATTTAAACCCGGGCTCGTGTCTTCTGCTGTTAGATCAGCATTAAAGAACCATCTCAACTGTTAAATAACAGATATAAGATTACAATAATATCAGATTTGTCTTATTTTAAATAAACACAAAAAACAGAGATGAAAAATAAACTTAAGTAAGAAATTTACTTTTGCTATGGCTAAATAAATGTTCAGTGATATCTTCCAAAGATTTCTTAATTTTGGCACAATTTTTTCTCTAAGTAATGTTGATATGGCAACTAGTAAATACACAAAGTTTCGTCATTCTGGCATGTGTGGAAAGTGTTAAACCATGCGTGTTACAACTAACCCCGCGTTAGGTTGTGCCCCGCTCTCCCCTACATACGTGTTTTACATTGTACTTACATTTAAAAAATACCTGCATGTAATTACATCTGTAATTAATTTCTGTAGTTATATCTATAATTACACTGTTGACACGTCCCTTACACCTAACCCTACCCTTAAACTTACCCATACCACCACACCTGTCCCTAACTGTCCCGTATCCCACCTCAATATCAGCAAAAGTGTTTTCAATACAATATGAACACAATAAGTCCATTGTATTGTATGCTTTATATTCTTTATGGTAAATATAATTTCTCACTTTCTTTTTTTTTTTTTGGAGTGGAATACGGTCTGTACATTCCATGAGATTTTCATGAGATTCACGCTAACAAAAGTAAATATGAGCCAAATGGCAGTAACTTGACCTTGGCAGTAGAAAGGTGTAAAAATAGCACTGCATGTGTGATGCAGAAACCAGGACCATTTGAGTTTAAACTATGGAAACGATTAAGATTAGGTGCAAATCCATTGTTCACAGATAAATGCAGATGAAGTATGCATATCTGTGCATGAAGCATCTGGGCACATCGCATCACTTCCTGTTCGTGTATATGTAAGTCAGAACAAAGCAGCCGAGGGCATACCTCCCAGACGGTAGCCAGGTCCCCCTCCTTCCCTCCTCTCTGTTCCTCTGGTTAACCGATTAACCCCCTCCTTCTTTCTGTCCCCTGGGCACTAAATCACTTCCATCAACCTTTTTTCCCTCCCTTCTTTAGGTACTGTGAAATATAAACCATACCTGAGCGAGGCAGGAGAGGGGGATGCTGGGATGCTAACGAGCTCGGGTCACAGACTCACTCTTCTTGTTGGCATTATTGTTATTGTTCTAGGTTAATCAACCCCTGCTGGTTTAACCCCTATTAGAAAGATTGTCAAGAAAGGGTCTCATGGTTTCACTTTCCTGCTGTGGTTCACTTTACTAAATCCAGTATCCTTACAGGAATGTTCAAGGTTCAATACAACTTAAACTTTGTCGCATCTGTGCCATGCAGTCGATTAACACAGGAAACACATTCTACATGTCTCTGTTATTTATTTATTTTATTTAAAGATTTATCCTTTTATCATGATAGGACAGTGAGTAGACAGGAAGCAAAGTGGAAGAGAGAAAGGTGGGACAGGATCGGGAAAGGTCAGAACTCAAACTTGGGTCACTCAAGCTGCCCACAAGGCTATCAGTGTCGACGATGGGACATTATTTCCAACTTGACTGCAATGTTTTATTATACATCATTCAGTTCATATTGCCTGTACATAACTGAACCTTTATGTAATGTCATCGCAGATTAAAATCTATAAATCTAAATATTTATTGCATGTATGAATGAAGCTGGTTCAGCACCCAAGGCTCTATTGCCTATAGATGCATTGCTAAAATGCATTTTGGTCGATCGGATTACAAGTAAACAAGGGAGACACATTCCAGTTTACACCTGGTGTTTTAATTCAACCACTTCTGTCCTAATTTCTTTGAGAGGAGGGTCTATCTAATGGACAAAATAAGCTGGCATAATTTACATATTAATGCGCACAGAGACGACAGAAAAAAAACTGAAAAAAAGATTTTGTTTTTGCTCTGACAGCCATGGCGAACGCTGTGAGTGTGTATTAGAAATCAACATTGTGCTTGATACGTTCTTCGTATTTAAAGTTTAAATCCCGTATGGCTAGTGCGCTTTCCATAATGCTTACGCGTTAGGTCAGTAGATTGAGAGTAGGCGTGTCTTGTGTGTCTGTTCAAACACATGAGCGTTTACACTACGACAGCTATCCGGTCAAATGCGTTTTCAAAGTGATTGAAAGTGGTTGAAAGTGGACAAGCTGAAAACATTGTGGACCCCGTTTACACCTGTGTTTAGTGTCGTCAACTTGCATCTATCCATCATATAACTGCTCCAAACGGCTCCGGGGGGTTAATAAAGGCCTTCTGAAGTGAAGTGGTGCATTTGACCACTGCATTGATTTATGGTGAAAGAGTAACCCTTGACCCTTGAACCCTTGACGCAGGTGTATTGATGAACACGGAAGCGCAGAGGATAGAGCAAAACAAACCACCAGTCATGAATTAGAAGTCTAAAACGAGAATTTTTAAAGAGAAATGGCGAAGGATTTCGATATATAAGAGAGGATGGGCTTGAGTTTGTTGCCCAGCCCTATCCGCAAGAGGTGTCAAAGCTTACCATGCTCCTATACATTGCATCAGGGGTTACTCTTTTGCCGCAAGTCGACTTGCGTACGGCTGTCCGCCATGGTGGCATTGAAATCACATGCTTTGCTTTTAATAATTATTTTAACAAAAATTAGATACACATTACTGCTTCAAAAGTGTAAGTACAGAAGTGTACACACAATTTTTGTTTAAAGTTATTATCCATGGTAAATGACAGCATTGATGCTTAACTTAGAAACTCAGAACTTGTATACAACCTGTAACATTCCTTAGCAGAGTTTAAAGGTTGCTTCGTGCAAACCTGTCTGCTAAACCTGTCTGCTGTGATATCTTAAATGATTTTTTTCTGTAATCATTCTCTTTCTGTTGCTCTCTCTCTCTCTCTCTCTCTCTCTCTCTCTCTCTCTCTCTCTCTCTCTCTCTCTCTCTCTCTCTCTCTCTCTCTCTCTCTCTCTCTCTTATATGGTTTGATCTAATATATGGCTTTCAGCTCAACTTCCCCTACCATAATGACGTAGTGTTTGTGTATGATAACACAAATCAAAGTCAACATAGTGAAAATAGTGAGCCGTGGCTTCATCTTTAAGCTCTTCTGGCTTACTGCACTACACAGTATTACATTACAAAAGACCAAACCACAACGGCTATAAATACAAGTGTAACTATGTTCTTCACTAACAGAGCCCATAAACACCATGAGGAACTCTGAGACACTGGGGCTGACGGCTCAATGCTGAAGACGCCAATGAAAGGGGCCTCTCCTGCTTTTTATCTGTCAGCATTTGATGAACTGTCTCATGGACAATTATCATAAAAGTAACAATTGCAAGATTAAAAACTGGAATCTGGATGCAATCGAGGTCTTGAAGTTCTCTTATGTTCCCCCCTATAGCTGTCCCGCTATGTTAACATTAAGAAATCAGATAATTGAAGTGTATCATTATTCTCAGCTTTGACGATCTAACCGCTCACCGAATTCCGATCCTTATCCGATTGAGAAAATCTGGTTCTTATAGTCACGCATAGGCTTGATTTAGCTACTGTGACATTTTGACTAAAGCAAATGAAAACGTCATTGTTTTCCTCCGGCTTTGTGTTGGGCGCAACAACTGTTCGCAATAAGCGTCAGCAGTGAAATCACTAAATTCGATCCTCTCGGTTCCTTGACCACAACTGGGTTTTCCTCTCCAATATCCCTTGCTGACCAAATTAAATTCTAAGAATGGAAAGGAAATGAAATTAATACCAGAAGGTGTGTGTGGTTTGTGTGGGGGCATCACCCTTTGTCCCAGGCAAATGTAAACGTAATCTGATAGGAAGTTCACACATTATCCTAACTTTCAATTATCCAACATCGGTAATTCAATGAATTAATAGACTAAACTTGCACCAGTTTTTTTCTATACCTATAGAAAACCCAATTATGAACTAAGCTAACTTTAAATGAGTAGCTGATTAATAACATGTTGGGTTGAAATGGGGAAAAAAATAAATATTTTAGAGGCTGTAACTAGTTACCATTTCTTTTTCACATGTAAGCAGTCATGTGATGTGACAAATACATGTAATTTATCAAATTATGTATAAGAAAAAAATGTATAATTATACAAGAATTTAGCTAAATTGTTTACGTGCAACTGTTTGAAATGCCATATGTCATATATCAATTACATATTGATAATTGAAGCACTTTTCATCACTAGGACATTATTCATTGCGCTTTAATAAACTGCTTTCATGTTCATGCAAAATGCAAAAACAGAGAGAGTTATTTGGCTTTCTGCGATGTCTGACAGGTGGTTTATGTTGACTTGGGGGGGCTTGTAACAGAGCAGGAACTCTAACTGTCAAATCAAATGCTGCTGCTCATGAGAGATCACGAACAGCCAAATAACAGAGCCGAAGTCAACCGTTTCACATGAGGAGAGCGATGTGGGTTATCTGGACATTACAGTGTGTGTGTGAGTGTGTTTGCGTGCACTAGTACATGTGAGATGGTTCAAATGTCAGGTGTTAAAGTGCCCCTATTATGTTTTTTTGTGCAGTGTGTGATATAGCTGCTTGTGAATGAAGAAAAAACGCCTATACGAGTAGTTTGTATTTTGAATCTTACTGCACTGCAGTTCTACATCACTAGAAAAGAGTTCAAAATACGTAGTTTTGTGGTTTGTATTGTGTAAGTTTACGGCTAACCGGCTAACTCACGTTATTACTGTGTTACTGCAATACTTCTGCTAAGCAGATGTGGGCCACTGTTACGTAAAACTGTTTATTAATGCAGATTGTCTGTCGTTCTTACTACTTTGAGTAAAGATAAAGGATGGATTAAGATTTGTTTTACAAACGTTACATCAGTCATTCACGTTAGTGCTCAGCTAATGTGTGCACTGTGATAGTTCCTGCATGTGCACCACAATAAATTATATAATATACACATGGGCTTGTTGATGGACATTCACTTGTTAAAGCTGATGGTGAGGAATTACAGTTGTACTAAATATCATAATGTACCTCAAAATGAGTAGCGTATCACTGAGAAATGCCCTGCTCAAATCGTCCTTGCAATGGAGGTTCAGGTTGAATAACTAGTTCTTCCAATGTTTCATCATCGGACTGGCGCACAGATTGATATGGTAAAATCAATGTCATCGTTACTGTCTTTACAGTGTGTATAATCACTGAGCTTTAAGAAAGCCTCCGGACGGAGCTGAAGTTCAGTCATGGTAATAGCCGTTTAGCTTCCGAAACAAGTGCTGTACGCGGTAGACCAATCACAACAGACTGGGCCGTCTGGCCAATAGGAGCAGACTAACTCACAGAAAGGAGGGATTTACAATCATTTGGTTTGAGAATCATTGAAAAATGTGGTGATGTGCATGTATATTATGAGAAAATGAAAACTTTGATGCATGTAAACCTGTTGTAGGAGAGCTCCGAAACAAAATTAGGAACCTTTAAAATAGCTTATTTGGGGCACTTTAAATAGCAATTATATAGAAAGAGCCATCACACAAGTTTTGAAGCGATTTTTGTTTGTGTACAATTATAAATTAAACTGAGCATTCATGTCTTGAACACAGTTGCTTTCTTGTCATGCTTTGCATGTGATATTAAATGATAGTGCCGTTTTAGCATGATCATTCCAGTAAGCATGTGTTAATCTGTCATCTATATGTACAGAACCGTGCTGTATTGAATTAACTGCAAAAATACCTTACCATATTCCAGCCTTAAATATGATATGCAAGTGCACAGCTTCAATGAGTTTAGTCCTATTTATGTGGCTCTGTGGTGCCTGTTTTGTATTGTTTAAGCTTTGTTGATGAGCCAAAGAACAGCAGAGGAAACCTGGCCATCAGGCATTCTGAATTGAATGACCATGGACTATTCGCTCAAATGATTTTAATAAAATATGTATCATGTTTTGTTTTGTTTTTTAGCACATTTTAGCTTTAAACATTACAAAAACCGAAGATTTGTATGCATCTGCAGCATCTGCACACGTTTATTGTCCAAACCACAGCAAAACAAACAGGGATTTCACTTCCACCAAACACGGCCCATCTAACATTGCTTTGGTGCAAAGATTAAATCAACTATTTAAGCCCCACTGTACCAAAAAACATATGCAACCCGCCATTAGCATGTAAATGTAATGCGTGAGGGTTGGCGTTTGCCCATGTAAGTGCAGCTATTAGGAGTTTGGCCCTTGCGTGATGGAGTGTTAACTCTCTTGACCTCCAGATAAACAACTCTGTCCCTCCACCCCCAGCCGCCTGGCCTGGCAGTGAAACATTTCCATCTGTTTGTTGACGCTGGAAGTGTTGGTGTTTATGAGAGGGGCCGGCCTCCACAGGGTCCCAGGCACTCGTTGGGTGGCTCTCCCATTAGCACGAGTGATTATAATAGTGAACAGTGAGAGGATGTTCAGACTCACGCTCCGTCAAAACGCAGCACGACAAAAGTAGCCCCGGGACGTTATGAGATGATTTCGGATTTATTCAGTCATCGTGTAGCTAGGTTAAAAAGTCATAGCTACTCATTAAGACAGGTAAGAGGTGAAAGTCATTAATCACTTACAATTTAGTGCCACAGGAAACGTGACTGCACACAAATTGATAACACATTGCATAAACCTGATGTTTCCTACACGTTTTCAGTCATAATAAGCTCCATAATGATATATTTATCTTATCTGAAAATAAACAAAGACCACCATGCTGTTTCTAATGGATGCAAGTGACTGTTGTCTTCACACCACTCTGGAGCAAGTTGACTGCTAGACTGTAAGATTTTCCTAATACTGTATAAACATAAGCGGAACATTACAGTGATATAATCAAATCAGACCTGCTTTCTTCAGAGGTGTTAGAGCCATTAAATTAAATTACAGTTACAAAACAAGGGTCCGTGGTCCAAAATGAACACCCATCAAGTATGAAATGTAAAAATATGCTTTGTACAGTAACTAGGCTTTGTAGTGAGTAATTACAATGCCAGTTGGTCAATGATTAAGAACTGTGACACGGCACATGATGTAAATAGAATTGTGAGAACGATAATCTGACCCTCATATATTTCAAAGACATACAAGCCGTCCATTAGATCTGTCATGACTTGTGTACAACATGACATCTCAGGTTACAAAATCCTTTGACCACTTAGACTTACTTTACTTTGTTTGTCTTTAAATAAATAACTAAATAAAAATGTATATACATAATAGATTTATACATTTAAATATAAAAATATTTAATAAAAATAAAATACATGTAAATGAATAAATAAATATAAAGATGCAAATGGAAATAAACATTTATATAAATATTAAATATATAAAAATAAATCTAATAAACAAACATAAATATGCTTAAATTATATTTATTTAAAATTATATATATTTAAACCAATATACCCTCACCGGTTTGACTTTATTTTGATGGTCCCTTTAACATATTCTGTTGACTATAAGTAGCATTGCACCTACATGTCCACTAAGTATCATTAGAGTTAGTAGAGTTTTAGTAGAGTGGTAGGGTTAGGGTTAGAATAAGTTGACATGTAGTTGCAAAGTTACTTATAGTCAGTAGAATGTCTGTTGGAGGACCCTTAGAATAAAGTGTTAGCAGATATTAAGCAGATAGTCTACTAATAATCTACTAATACTAATACTATAATGAGAGTTAGTTGACATGTAGGTGCAAAAGGAAGAATGTTCAAAAGGGACCATCAAAATAAAGTGTTACCCACTCACCTAAAGGATTATTAGGAGCACCATACTAATACTGTGTTTGACCCCCTTTTGCCTTCAGAACTGCCTTAATTCTACGTGGCATTGATTCAACAAGGTGCTGAAAGCATTCTTTAGAAATGTTGGCCCATAATGATAGGATAACATCTTGCAGTCGATGGAGATTTGTGGGATGCACATCCAGGGCACGAAGCTCCCGTTCCACCACATCCCAAAGATGCTCTATTGGGTTGAGATCTGGTGACTGTGGGGGCCATTTTAGTACAGTGAACTCATTGTCATGTTCAAGAAACCAATTTGAAATGATTCGAGCTTTGTGACATGGTGCATTATCCTGCTGGAAGTAGCCATCAGAGAATGGGTACATGGTGGTCATAAAGGGATGGACATGGTCAGAAACAATGCTCAGGTAGGCCGTGGCATTTAAACGATGCCCAATTGGCACTAAGGGACCTAAAGTGTGACAAGAAAACATCCCCCACACCATTACACCACCACCACCAGCCTGCACAGTGGTAACAAGGCATGATGGATCCATGTTCTCATTCTGTTTACGCCAAATTCTGACTCTACCATCTGAATGTCTCAACAGAAATCGAGACTCGTCAGACCAGGCAACATTTTTCTAGTCTTCAACTGTTCAATTTTGGTGAGCTTGTGCAAATTGTAGCCTCTTTTTCCTATTTGTAGTGGAGATGAGTGGTTATCTCATCCTCGGTTGTAACGAGCGGTTATTTCAGTCAAAGTTGCTCTTCTATCAGCTTGAATCAGTCGGCCCATTCTCCTCTGACCTCTAGCATCAACAAGGCATTTTCGCCCACAGGACTGCCGCATACTGGATGTTTTTCCCTTTTCACACCATTCTTTGTAAACCCTAGAAATGGTTGTGCGTGAAAATCCCAGTAACTGAGCAGATTGTGAAATACTCAGACCGGCCCGTCTGGCACCAACAACCATGCCACGCTCAAAATTGCTTAAATCACCTTTCTTTCCCATTCTGACATTCAGTTTGGAGTTCAGGAGATTGTCTTGACCAGGACCACACCCCTAAATGCATTGAAGCAACTGCCATGTGATTGGTTGATTAGATAATTGCATTAATGAGAAATTGAACAGGTGTTCCTAATAATCCTTTAGGTGAGTGTATAAACATTTATCGTTTATTTATTTATTTGTTTAAAAATTTAATTGTATTAAAAATCATTTTTATTAAAATGTATTTTAAATTATTTATTATTACTTTTTATTATTAATTTTTAAATTATATAATCATAATAAATATTATTTAAAAACATATTTATGTAAATGTAAAATATTTATAAAACTTTTATATTTATTTACATAAACATGTTTTTAAAATTATATTTATTTATGATTATATAATTTTAAACAAATAACTATTTATAAAAATGTAAACATTTATTATTTATTTATTTTAACATTTCATTAACTAAAGAAAGAAAGAAAGAAAGAAAGAAAGAAAGAAAGAAAGAAAGAAAGAAAGAAAGAAAGAAAAAGAAAGAAAGAAAGAAAGAAAGAAAGAAAGAAAGAAAGAAAGAAAGAAAGAAAGAAGAGAACATTCTAGATAAGCTTGGAGACCCTGTCCTCTTTAGATTCATCTTATCGGCTGACAGTCAGTATTTATTCTGTATAAAATGGCCTGCACCTTATGTCCACCTGAATGTCATCTGGGGTAGATCGCTGGTATCTTGTGACAAACACATGTGAGAAGCTAACAGCAAACAAGTACATGATCAAGTGGTCTTGATTCCCAGACTACACACTCGTATGTTGGCGCCTCATTAAACCCTAGGCAAAACAGTTTGAATGAGCGTGCAAGATATGAAGGTAAGTCTTAAGAATCATCTCCCCAATGGAAAACTTGTTTTACTAGATCAGTGTTACTTATGATTGCCTGTTTTTACATATTGCTGACCAACTCTGAGAAGAAAAACATTCATAACTCGAGCGCTGGATGTTTTAAGTAGAGTGCTACTGCAGCCTGTTATCATTAAATCAGTTTCTGATGACTGTAAACCACAAGTTCAGGTTTTGGGGAGGCGGAAATCTTTTCAGCAGGTTTTATTATTGATGCGATAATCACTGTAACATGAGCCAAGATTTTCTTATTCCTATTTGAGGAAAGAATTTGTTTAACCATGCCTAGTGACCACAACATTAGTCTGTGGGTATCGCAATCTTAATGTATCCTTTTAGCTTTGCAGCCACTTGAGTTGTTCATTGATAAAACATGTTTGATTGTGTAGTATTTTCAGATTACCTACTGAGACCATAGAGGGCGATACTCAAGTCTCAAGTACGTTTATAAGTGGGGCTTTATCTTATTAAAGTGCATGAGAAGAAGATTGCAAGAGGAGAGGATAGGGGTCCAGATTGACAGCGCTTCCTGTGCATGCAGGGTGACCTTGAGAACATATTTACATCCATGTTGTAGCACTTGCGAAATCCTGCCAGATCACGAGCCTCTAAGCATTTCAGACATTTGGTTGAGCAGCCAAATACAGTCAGACAAAGATGACTGGCTATCATTTACACCTCTAAACACCTAACCCATTGATTCCACAGCAGAGAGTGCCAGAAGCTTCAGTGAACACCTCATTCCTCACAGGAAAACGGAGAAAGTGTGGAGAGAGTGAGAAAAAGAGAGCGACAGATAGAGGGAGAGAGATTTCACAGCACTTTGAAATTGCACAAACAGGCATTAAGAGTCACAGAGCATTACAGTCACCATATACTTGACCATTCTGATAAATATAATGAGAATATATTTTTTTAATAATATACGGTACTGTGCAAAAGTCTTAGGCACGTTGGTATTTTCACACAAAAAATATTTTTAAGCCAGTTATTTATATCTTTTACTGTAGTGTGTGAGTAGGAAATATCAGTTTACATTTCCAAACATTAATTTTGCAATTAATTGTAATAATCCAGTGAGATTGTTATTTTATTTAATGCACAAGAAGTCCGACAGCAGCCGGTATGATCTGATCTCACCATCACTCGAGGAAACCTTCCTGTAGAACTACAGGACTGTGAAAAGTTTAGGCATTTGTCAGAATGCTTTAAAGTGAGAATGCTGTCAAAAATAAAAACATAAACAGCTTTTGTTTATGAATTAACTTCTATTAACTAAATCAAATGGATATTTGGGGTGACCACCCTTTGTGTTTAATACGGCTTTTGTCACCCGCATCTATTCCTACACCTGTTCATGAAGTTCTGCAGGAAGGTTTCCTCAAGTGTCTGGGAGACGTTGCCACAGTTCTTCTGGATTTAGTTCTCAGTATCTCAGTTTCTTATGTTTCTTCATGTGATCACAGACAGACTCGATGAAGATGAGATCAGATCTCCATGTGGAGCATAGAGACTATTGTCAGACTCTTTAAGCATACAAAAATCTCACTGGATTATTAAAATTAATGGCAACTGATATTTCCTCCTGACACACCACAGCAAAACATATAAATAACTGGCTTAAACCCACTTTTTGTGTGTAAAAATACTAGCGAGCCTAAGACTTTTGCACAGTACTGTACATCCTTCTATATTTTAAATGGGATGTTACCATCATTCCAACAAACACTTTCCTGAACATTTTATCACACTGTTCATGACATAACATGAAAAAGACATTAGCAGCATCAAAAAGCCATTTAGAAACAATCACAAAACATCTACTTGGCCATCCTGATAAATACAATAAATAAATCTCTTTTTTGATAATATACATAATCGTACATATTAAAAAATACATTTTTAAGCAGGTGCAAAAAACATAATTTACCAGTTTATTTACAAAATATTAATCTCCAACAACATCTGCTCTCGTGTCAACACAACACGCATGCATCGTGGTGCTCTCGTGAATATGTGTTACAGATTCATATTTTGTAAATATAGTGGTAAAAAATTTTGCACAAAAAAACACTTGAGACACTTCATGAAATTAAAATTAAACCACTGGAGTAACATGGATTACCGTATATACCCGAATATAAGACGACCCTGAATATAAGACGACCCCCCCATTTTCCAGACTTATTTTTGGGAAAAAGGTGCTCGCCACCTCCGAACATCGCATTCTGTGACTCCAAATTTTTTGGCAGCTTTGCAATTATTAAATGATTCTGCCTCATTCACGACCATAAGTTTAAAGTTGGTGTCATAACTGTTTTGAACGTGTTGGTTTATTTGACCAACTTTTGAAGTTCTTTCTCAAAATGATCTCTTGACTTCTCCATGGTGGCACTTTACTGTTTATTTAATTCATAACACTGTCACTAATTACGTAGCCTGGCGCCCTCTACTGTTTCCCCCTGCTTTCTCCTTTTCCCCCGTGATTTTGTCTATATCGCGAATATAAAACGACCCCCCCATATTTCAGCCTATTTTTAGGACACAAACCTAGTCTTATATTCGGGTATATACGGTACTTTAATGACATCTTTACTACATTTCTAGTGCTTGAACGAGGAAGTTGCTTAGACTGTCAAAGGAGGGACTGAAAACTCTCAGATCTCATTAAAAATATCTTAATTTGTGTTCGAAGATTTTTTACGATTTTTATTTTTAACGACATGAGGGTGAGTAATTAATGACAGAATTTTCATGTTTGGGTGAACTATCCCTTTAAAGCTAAACTAAAGAATTAGGGGCTCTCTATCAGCATTTGTGGGCTGAAACATAAATATTCATGCGACTTGTGGAGGCGCATTTTTATCAGAGCAGATCTGGTTAGCTACACCAGAAAACCCCCCAGAAAAAGACACAAATCTGAAAAATATGTTCTCTGAGCTAGTATTTTGCATAAATGTCTGTATAGTAGCCAGACAATTTCTTTGTTTACTGACATAAACATAAAACATAAACACTCCAGGATAAATGACGGAGGACTGAAATTTCTAGTTAAATCAAATTCGACAGCTCAGAATATAAATAATGATTGTATGTTTAGGATGGTGACTTGGGATTGAACACATGCAGATTTTTTTAAATAAGTTTAATAACTTAGCCTGATGTCGTCGAGTGACGCATAGCTGTCAACAGAACTCAACTGCACGCACGCTGGAAGAAGTAGAAGAAGATGAGTGTAAACGATCTTTTCCGGTGTTGTAAAAAGAATTTAAGGATACACGGAGTACTTTAGCCTGACGTCATCATACTCAAACGAATTCAACCCAAGCGCTCTTTGGTGACGTGGATGATTACGTTACTGTTGATCATCTGTCCATCATTGAATAAAGCCCGCCCTGACAATCTGATTGGTCCAAACAGCTCTGGTTCAAGCATAGTTGCTCCACAACGGATCAAGTCCAGACCGAACATCCCAACCTCAAATGTTGTGGGCGGGGCTAAATTCGGCTGGCATCCAGGCTATTAATAATTCACTTCTAACTAGAAATCCTCCATAGTGGACCTTTAAATGAAAAACTTAAGAAAAAGAAAACATGGTCGGAATGTTTTCTAATGACCATTTTAATTTAGACTATCAAATAAATACAATTTTTACATTTAACTTACATTTAACATTTAAATTGAGTGCATATTTTGAAAGAAAATAAAACTTTCAAATCACTAGATTAAAATGAAAACAAGTCTTTACTCTTGACTGAAACACTTTCACTTTAAAAATAAATAAATAAATAAATATATATATATATATATATATATATATATATATATATATATATATATATATATATATATATATATATATATATGCGCCAGGCACACTTCACTCAACAAGATCAGATTCTTGGGCTTTCATTGCACTGAAAGCTCAAAACCACATATGAAAACACCTCAAAGAAGCTTACATATGTCACTTAATACGTAACTGTTACATGATGGTGAGAGAGATTTGCATGACATAAGCAATATTATTTTAAATTAAAATCAATAGCATATAGTAAAAACACATTTAGAGTTTCAATGAAATGCAGCCCCGTGCCGAGGTCATTTAGCTGGTCGCAATTAAGCACTTTTCCTTTGAGACATTTACACACAGGATGTATTTTTGACTGCGGAGAAGATGTGCCAAGTCCATAATGGTGGTTGCATCGCTACGTCAAGCGTTTAATGGGACATGATGTTTGTCCAACTTAGAGGGAACTCATCTCAATTTGGACAATAGAGTTCATAGTATTCTCTTCTGGGATTTGACTCAGACAAAAAAGCCTTCATTGCTGTTTAACTTTCCGTTGGCACTATTGTTTTTGGTGGCTTGCGAGATCACAGCCAAATGCAACTGAGGTTCCTGGATTAAACACTGCATTGAGGCAGAGGGGTTTCTTTAAAGCACTGCCATTGTCTTAATGTGACTTGAAGAGCAAACTAAGACATCTGAAGTCAAAACACTATACATCTCTGTCACAATTACATGCCCGGATGCCAGATGTGAGAAGGCAACATCACAACCGAATCTCTCAAACTATTACGCTATGATTACCCACACAAGTGTTCAACAAAGATGCAGAAAGCAGCAGCAAGCCATGTGTTTCTGAAGAGCTTCAGCAGCTGTCGCGCTTTCCAAGTACATTCACCTTGGGCTAAATGTCCCTTATGACAGACTGGATTGTCCATCCTTTCAGAGACTTTAAAAATAATCAAACACAGTACATTGCTCAACATGATCTGGTGCGTGTCCATGTAAACTGAGCAGGCATAATCGGACGTTCCTGAATGACACACTCACATTCATTAGTGCAATCATTTCAGCTCTTCCTGTACTTTTTGGCCCATGTAAGATGGGAACACTTTACAAACTGTAGGCTATTAATATTAAACAAATGAAACATGTCATGTATGATATTTACGCAGTCCGACATCCCTGTTCCCACTCAGTTTTCCCCGTTATTGGATGTTTTCTGTGGTCGGATGTGTTCTGTTGTCTTAATGTCTTCCAGTAATATTTCTGAATAAACTCAGAACGCTCATCTGTGCTGACTGTTATTTTGGAATATTCTTGCATGTATAATTGGGCATAATGGGCTGGTCGTTTCTACACTCATTTCCTGTTTTTAGTTCTACTCACACATAACTTGATGGTGACTCATATTTCTTCCTGTATATAGGCAGCAATGAGATTAAATGAGTTTAACAAATTAACATATAGAGACATCTTCTGCTTCTTATATTTGTTCAAGACATCTCAGATCTCAGAACTCAAATATTTTGCTTCAAATACTTAGTCCAAATAGCCTTGTTAAAACCAGACCGTTCTCAGTAGTAACTGAGTTATGGTCTGGCAAAGCTTCATAGACAAATCATTTCCAAAGGGGCGTCACCAACGGACGTCGCTCAAATGCCTCTGGGCGCAATTGGATAGACGTAAAACCAATCAGAGCGATGAAGGAGATGACGTATGCAGAGCGACAGAGAAACATCTGAGACTCTCACAGCAATTCTCTGTTTTTAACGAAAAGGAAAAGTTTCAATCGATTAAAAAAGACGCGATAGCTGATTCGAACGAGTCATGTTCCACGGCGGCATCCATCTTTGTAATGTACAAAATCTGCTTCACTGTCGCTGCACTGTCGTCATCGTGTAAAGCCCGTTTGCATGAGGCTAAATACAGGTGTAAACGGGGTCTAAAATGTTTTGAGCTTGTCCACCACTTCCAGAGGTAGTCGAAAACGTGTTTGACCGGATTGCTTTCATAGTGTAAATGCTTATGTGGTCTAATGCGTTCGAAACAGACGAAAACTGACCTGACAAGTAAACATTATGGGAAGTGCGCTAGCCATACTAGATTTAAACTGCTGGAGACCCAAGTTTGGATTTGAAGACGAAAAATTTTCCCCATTCCAGATTTCTAGCACGTACTCGCCACGTTCGGTGTAGTCTTGCTGCATTTCTCTGTGTTTTTCCGTCATCTCTGGCCTCATTCATATGTAAATTGTGTGAGCTTATTTGGTCCATTAGAACTAAAGATCTGAAAAAAAGCCATACATTTACCCGCCCACAGACCCTCCCCTCGAAGAAATCAGGACAGAAGTGGTTGAAAGAGGACAAAACAGACGGATTAAAACACCGGGTATAAACGGGTATGTGTCTCGCTCGTCCACTTGTGTAATTGTTTTGAAAATGCGACCTCTGGCGGCAAAAACGTACATATTGTGGCTTTAAAGTAAATATGGTAAATTTTGATTTCATGTTGGCTTATAACAGAAGTTATGAAAGACCCACTTCTGAGCAATACCGCATTCCTCTGCCTCTGGGATGTTACCATCATTTCAACAAAGTTAAACACTTTCCAGAACATTTTATTATGTTGTTTGTGACAACATAAAAAAAAGCCTTGGATAAAGGGGAAAAGACAATAACACCATCAAAAAGCCATTTACAAACAATTACACAACATTACACAGAGTGATGCAGACATACACAAACACAAACCAATTTCATTACACCAGTAACTGCTCTGCTTTTGATACTGGGTCACATATGGCGGTAGTGTGGGCGGACGGGTCATCAAACAGAACGCCCTGCAGATTTGCCATCCATTAGTCGGAGTGTGAGAGATCCCCTTCATGTTGACAGCACAACGCTACACGTGTGTTCGAGTTGAAGCTGACCCTGAACAACCACATTTTTAAAGGTGATTTATGATTCGCTAATGCCAGAAATGATGATTTGGTGAGCTAGGCACTTCATCATGTGGAAAAAGGCCACACAAGGAGGCTAAAGGTCACACTGAAAGTCCACCGGAGATGTGGTTTAACACAAATCAGTCTCTGTAGGTCAGTGTAACGGACTATAATCAAATCCAAGAGCAACAGGTAATTCACATGATGATGGGGAAAAGAAATGAATAAAAATCAACACCAATCCTGCAAACATTCACTACTGTTCAAAGGTTTGGGGTCAGTGTGATTTGGAATAATTTATAATTTGCACCAAAAGATTTCTATTCCAAATAGTTGCTGTTCTTTCTATTCAAAGAATCCTGAAAAAAAAAGTATCACTGTTTTCATAAAGAAAAATATTAAGCAGCACAAATGCTTTGAACATTGATAATAATAATAATAAATGTTTCTTGAGCATCAAATCATCATATTAGAATGTTTTCTGAAGGATCATGTGACACTGATGATGCTGGAAATTCAGCTTTGTCATCACAAGAATAAATTCCATTTTAAAAATGTATTAAATCCATTATTTTAAATAGTAATATTTCACAGGATTGTGTTTTTACTGTGCTTTTGATCAAATAATTGCAGCTTTGGTGAGGACTTAAAAGAGATTTTTTTAAATTGTACTGCCCAAAAGTTTTGAACTGTAATGTAAGTGCTTCCATCAAATCTCTTTAAAAAGGCAGTTAGTGTATCCAAGCAGATTATTATGGTGTGTAATCATATTACTATCGCTCATTCTTTGGTTTAGTGATCAGAGATTTTAACAAACCTGTAACCCTAACTATTAAACTTTGGCGTGTAACTTCTGAGATGTGTCATTAAAAGCAAAAGAAGCAAATGAAAGTGCTCCAGCTCTTTCTAAATCATCCTTTCGACCAATCAGAGCTGTCTAATGCACCCACAGTTAACGCCGGTGGCCTGCCAAGTAATTATTGCATTTGCTAATCTATGCATCTCTCCTCCTATTCAAACACATGGACCCATTTCTCGCAGACAAATACAGGAAAAAAGCGACGAGCGAGAAAATGTGCAATCTGCTTCATATAATTGACTTTAGCCGCTGGCCAAAGGAGGCCCATTTCTTAAACATATAACAGGGGTCATGATGTACCCTGAACACTCCATGTGCTCCTTATATAAATCTCTAACTGCACATAATAGAGTTTGTATGTAGTATGCAGTTAAATGGGAACATGATTATGTTCAAATTAAGTTAAAAACAGATTTATCAATTTATGCTGAACACATATGCTAATGTTATTTTTAAAGAAAGACCACTATCTGAGAGAAAAAAGACATAACAATGGGCATTGGTCCATTAAATAACAAGAAACAAGCTGTACCTTTAGGGTTATATCCATATTTTCTTTGTGGTTGTTTGTTTGTTTTCTCCAAGACTGACAGAGTCATATAATACTTTTTGCATATTTTAGCATCTCTTTTAAATAAATGGTCACGTCTATAAGAAATGCTGACTTCACTACCTCAGTGTGATTGAGTGGTCCAAATTTCTGATCACCCAGTAGCATCAATGACATATAAATATGCATATGCAACATCACAAAGTTGTGAAAGTGCAAAATGAGTCATTGTTGCAGCTTGTTTCAGTTGAATGCTTTTGGACTAGAGGTAAAATACAAGCGAAGTGACCTTTAGGCTCATCTGATGTCTATGTTATCACATTTTGAATCCCACAACACATAAATTCTGATACAGATGGCCCTGAGGAGAGTGGAGAGAATGCATATGATGGCCAAAAAAGACTACAGATTATTGAATTATTGAGATGTCAGAAAGGCCTGCCGGTCAGTGTGGAAGCAGAGCAGATGCCGATAACAGCATGTGTCATGATGTGTACAATAAAATATGCCAGTCAAGAGCAGAAAACAGATCCGGCTTGGGGAAAATACCGTGCAGGTATGCGGCCTCCTCTCATGCATGTTTACAAAGCGCTTCCATCTCCTCAAGTGAACTTGGATGGGCGTATCGTGACCTAAACCTTCAGCTTTCACAAAAGATAGATTTGTCAGAGACATGAAACACTGGGAAACCTTTAGTAATAGGACCAACATAAAGCTATACACAACAAAATTATTAATTAACCAGCATATGTACTTAATACAATTACATTTTAATTGATTGACAGCTCAGATACAAAGCTTCGGTTCTGTTATCAACCCCACAGCTCCACCTGCATCATGTTTCATCTAGTATCTACCTGACAAAGAAACATGTTCCTCACCTCTGCCTGCTACCTATTTATTTTTACGACCATAATTATGACAAATATTTATTGAGAGACTGGAATATTTAC
Organism: Paracanthobrama guichenoti; assembly: GCA_018749465.1. Lineage (NCBI taxonomy): Eukaryota > Metazoa > Chordata > Actinopteri > Cypriniformes > Gobionidae > Paracanthobrama > Paracanthobrama guichenoti. Next base: position 26,537,254 of record CM031956.1, read on the forward strand.
ATTAAACTGCCTAAATGAAAATGCATTTCAAATATTCAAGGAAAGACAAAAAGGCATTTGAAAATGCTGGAAAAATTGGTGAATGGAATGGCATGGACGGACGGATGGACGCGAATGAACAAACAAATTAATCAAGTTCCTGTTGTGAAAGTAATCATAGGCCATACAACTAAAGACATCCACATGTATGGTGTATGATAAGGCAATATTCTTTGTAAAATAGCCTTGGAACAATTATGTGAGAAGCACAGAACATTTAAAGTTTAATTGAGAGCACTTAAATTGTGCCAAAGAAGGTGACAGCATGGTCATAAATGAAGACTTAATAGAAGAAAAACTTTCAGATGACTTATGAGTTTGTAAAGAACTGGGGGGAAAACAAAACAAAAAGAAAATTGAAGGGTAAGAAAAGGGTAAAAACTCTTTTCCCACAGGTGTGGTGGAACCACAACATCCACTATGGAGCCCAAAAAGAGGTCCAAACTAATAAAGAAAACAAAAGAAATGAAAGATCAAATGAGGAAAAAATATATTACCTAACCGCATTAAATACAATTAGATAAAGTTTGGCTAGACAATGCTGTATTCTGACCACCATAGAGTCACACTGATCCACCACAAGAGCTTTCGGCATCTCTACACCACTGCAGCTGCGATCAATGAATGTTGGTGAGCTCTCATTGGTGCAGGGGGAGTGGGAGGAACCTAGAACAATCAGCCAATGACGGAGCAATCAGGGGCTGTGTCCGAAAACTGAAAATGCTGCCTTTGGAGGACACATTTCAAGGTATGAAGGCATCAAGGCACGTCTGAATCCAATGTTAGCTTCACTTCCTGCTTCCTGAGATACCTTTATCTAATGGATTTTTGAAGGCAGCATAGATGTATCCTTGGCTGCCTTTGATATCCAACAATCCTATGCGTTCCATTCGGTGACAACTGAGCTAGAAAAAGAAAGATGGCATCTGAAAGTTGCGGTTGCTGGTCAGTTTGTGTGTAAATGTATGTTTTTGACCAACTTTTTCCACTTCTGATGTCATTTCTAGCTAGAAATTACTACTGTAGTAATTAAATATTCGCTTAGTGCGCTTATGCTGCCTTACAAGTCTTTGCCTGATAAGGCAGTGAGGCAACAAGTCAGCTGCCTAGGTTTTCGGATGCAGCCAGGATCAGCATGTAACAGGTTGATCACATATAAAGCATGCATGATGTGACACTCCAGCTATAGTTGCTAATATTCTCAATATGCGATCAGAGAGGTCAAATCCACCTGGAGCGCAGAAGACAAACATCATTTACTAAATACACATCTGTACCAAGTGAGCTCAAATCTGCCTGCCCTTTAGCCGCTGTCTAAGCCCTAGACATTACACTAATCAGCCTGAAAGAAGAGCAGCTTTAAGGGTGATGAATGCTGGAGTCCAACATGTCGGCTGCTTCAGAACTGGTGTATGTTTACTGTTTGTGGTTGAGCTTTACAGACGATGCAACACTGTTTACAGAGGGACTAAAGCTGCAGCTGACCCAAGCTCAGAAGAGAGGCCACTGGCAAATGATCATAAAGCATTTTAATATCATCTTACTAGGACATTTTTAGGAGATATAGAGTGACAACTATTCATATGCATTTTATGCAAGTAGTGTTATAATGATCTCATTGATCTACATTACAAGCTATCAGAATTTCATCTTACTTTTTGGCCATATAATTATCAACAACTGCACCAAATTGCATATTCTTGCTTTTGGCCTCTGAATAAATTTGGTGGGTTTTTTTTCTCCTCTAGTATCAGCAATAGTATTCTCCTCATACAAACAGCAATAAAAGCCAGGGGTCCGTTCTTCGTACATTGCTAACCCGGTTAGCTGGATTTGATTGTGGACGATTTGGCATGATCTTGGATTGTTTGCTTCTTCGACGCTCATCCTGAACTTGCTGTCGTAGCAACAGGTCCGTAAACTTAAACCTGCTCGGGAGCAGGCTTATTTCATGTAAACAGGATTAGATTGATACTTCAAATCTGTCCCAGCTATACTGCTACTTTATTATAAGAGTTCCTTACTGAACCAGGGGCAATAATATTTTTAAATAATAATAATAATAATATAAAAATGAATTGCTAATTACAACATTGAAAACAAATGCAAAGGCTGTACAAATACTGGAAATTGTGAATATAAATAATTGGGAATCATGTTTTGATCATGCATTGCTGATCGTGGTTTTGAGTATGAGTAAAAAAATATAAATAAATATATATACACATTTATATAAATATATATATACACACACCGATCAGGCATAACATTATGACTAACCTTCCTAATATTGCATTGGTCCCCCTTTTTCTGCCAAAACAGCCCTGACACGTCGACACGCCCTGAAGGTGTGCTGTGTAGGGTGGCCATTTCCATAACACCAAAAAGGAGGACACTTTGCGGCATCTAGTGAGGCAAGAATAACAGCATAGGACTCTGGTGTACTTGTAACTATTTTGTCCATCATATCGATGCTATCATGATACAGTGATTCTGAAATAGCCTACTCTATTCATTGCCAGACAATTTGATCTACGATATATCTTGATGTAGACCTATGTGTAACAGAAGGAAAAAAAGTGCTTGTTCACAGTATTTGCATTTATTCAAGACATTGTGATGTCTGTTTCAAAAACTGACCACTGAGATGAACCTGTCTTGCAAAGTGCACAGTGCCTGAAAACATAACATTTCTGGACTTCTGGAAATAACAGAAATAAATAAACAAATAATGAATGCGAAAAATAAATAAATAAATACACATTTCAGTTCTTAACAAAGAAGTCCACCCTCTGCAGCAGCTCAGGCAGCTGTTTGTTAATAACTGAAATGTATATTTATTTAGTTTTCGCATTCATTATTTGTTTATTTATGCATTTCTGTTATACAGTATGACTGGTGATGCTTGACTGCATAATAGACTTTACAAAGCTCTGAAGCGGAGATTTTGAAGCGGAGTCATCTTGAGGTGATGTTGCTTCTCGAAAAAATGACTGCGGCAGAGGGGGCAATGACCTAAGGGAAGACGTACCTGCGGTTCGTTGGTTACTTTTATGTTTTTCCATGCTGGCATGTCAATCAATGGCGGCTTTCCCTTGACTATTAACGTCCACTTCATAGCGACACAGTGTGCTTTTTTTTAAATATAAATTTGTGCTCTTTTGTCCATTCCATGTGAACGTTATGATATAACGTAGCCATCACGTCGTAGAGGCTTGTTTACAGTTTTAACCAATGATATATCAGATATTTATTTGATTGACACCTCTTTCAGCCAATTATTTGTTTAACCAGAGATCTTATGGCATTAGACGCTATGCTGCTGCATCCCAATAAAGATTCTAGAGCAGGGTTTTTTAGGCCAATTCAGCGCGACTCCAAAAAGGAGGACAAATGAGTGTCCGGGGTTGAGGCTGCACTGGACGCCGGACAGGGGGCTTAAAATCCGTACTGTCCAGCCAAAATCCGGACGTATGGCCACCCTAGTGCTGTGGTATCTGGCACCAAGATGTTAGCAGCAGATCCTTTAAGTCCTGTAAGTGGGGCCTCCATGGATGGGACTTGTTTGTTCAGCACATCCCACAGATGCTCGATTGGATTGAGATCTGGGGAATTTGGAGGCCAAGTCAACACCTCAACACAACACTGGGTGTACTACTCAAACCATTCATGAACTATTTTTGTTTTGTGGTGAGGGCACATTATCCTGCTGAAAGAGGCTACAGCCACCAGGAAATAGCATTTGATCGGACCACACAGGCCCGCCTTCGCCCCCCCACATGCATCAATGAGCCTTGGCCGCCCATGACCCTGTCACCGGTTCACCATTGTTCCTTCCTTGTTTCACTTTTGATAGATACTGACCACTGCAGACTGGGAACACCCCACAAGAGCTGCAGTTTTGGAGATGCTCTGACCCAGTCGTCTAGCCATCACAATTTGGCCCTTGTCAAACTCATTCAAATCCTTGCCCATTTTTCCTGCTTCTAACACATCAACTTTGAGGACAAAATGCTCACTTGTTGCTTAATATATCTCACCCACTAACAGGTGCCGTGATGAAGAGATAATCAGTGTTACTCACTTCACCTGTCATAATGTTATGCCTGGTCGGTGTATTTCTAACTATTTCATATGTCACACTTTCTTTACTTTTTTTTCCCCACAAGGTTGGCATGCATGATTGATTACAACAAAAATCTGAATTGTTGATTATTTTCATTGATGTTTAATTGTGATTATTAATTTCAAATAAAGTTTACATTATTGTGTGTAAGGAAAATGCTGACTGTTTATGCAAGCTACACATCCAACACAAGATGACCCATTTATAGGGACATTAGTGGACATCTTAAACATTACAGCATTCAGTTTACAGTAGCTGATCATCAAGGGAAAGTGTAGAGGAGGGGAAAATGCTTCTTGTGTATACACAACAGAAGACATGATTTATATATCAGCTATCTGAATGTATACACATCTACACTTCCTCTAAATACAGTACAAATACAAATACAGTTTATTCAGTAATGGTTGTAGTGGTAGAAAGGTCAAACTGACTTTAAATTTCATTGATACTCTCTTGAAAAATAATATCGGTATTGATGTTTCCGTAAAGAACCTTTGGCATCAATGGAAACTCTCCACTGTACAAAAGGTTCTTCATACTGTAAAGAGATTCTTTAGATTACATAAAATGTTCTTAAAAACAAGGAACTGTTCACTGAAAGGTTATTTGGGAAAGAGAAACCAAAAAGAGTGGTTCTATGGTATCGCTACCAAAACACCCTAATGGAATCTTTATTTTTAAATACTCATGAAAAACAATGCATCCCAAGAGATTTCAGGGGTTGCAAATGATGCACACTAGGTGTGTAATTGATACTGTGTCTGTGTATTTTACTCCTTGTGTGCTGCCACACAAAATACAAACGCAACTGATGCCCCAGACTATCAAACATTATTCTAAACCATCTTAAAAATCTTCCAGAAACCTGATATACGGCATGAAATGTCCTTTAAAAGCATATTTCTAAAGAAACTGAGATATGATGTTTGTTAGAAATGAGATGACCATATTTGTGGCTTAAAAGCAAAGAATCCCATTTCATACGTGCTAAGCGCTGGAGATCACTCCATGTCCTTCACGGCTCTTACCCCAGCGACCTCCATCTCCTCAGGGGGAGCAGCTGTGTCTCTGTCCCGCGTCTGTCTCCTCAAGTCTGGGATTTAAAGGGTGCCCCTTCTTACCCCCTGTGTCTGACAACTGCTGAGTTGAAAGTGAAGGCCTTGCTGCGTTTGATTAAGTTATTTGCTTGCTATAGCACAGGCTAAAGGAAGTTCCCCACTGCCAACTCCTGTCAACAATCTGTGCTCTGCAGAGCAGACCGCATGTCACAAACACAGGCCACCAGCATGTACATCTGACATCACAGACAATACAAATGGATCCAGACTGAGTATGTAGATCAATCTTTTAGTCTATGCTGTTTTTTAGTTGATGTGGAAACATTTTTAGCGCCCCTCCCATCCAATAATCACAATGAGCTTTCTGCTTTGATACTTGTGATATTAAGTCTCAGCTTTCAAATTATGTCAACCTTTTTGTGATTTTTTTAAACAATAAATACAGTTTTGGCGCTCTGTGGCATGGCATAGAGTGGCAGACGTGAACTGATAATCTCTTCATCTTTACTACTAGGTACACCACGGAATAAACATGTATGAACATGAATTTACAGAAATCCGTATCATGTCTCGTGTAATCGCTAACTCAGTGTTTCAACCGTAGAAAGACATAAAAAAAATTAAAAAAACTTGTCACACGTAACGTTACATTTACCTCAGGAAAGTCATTCAATATCTCAGCTTGCTAGTTAGCTAGAAAAATACACGGAACCCACCCTGAAAACAAATGTTTAAATGTTTATATTTCAAAAAACTAATTATAAAAACTGACTTTTGTGCATTTAAATGTTTGTTTACAAATCATTTGAAAATTTGAACCCTTAGGACCCTATGAAATGAAATTTAGTAATAAAAAAAGTCTAAATTGAAATTATGAAGCATACAATTTAACAAGAATTCATTAAAAGTTAAATGTAGGCCATTTATACATTAAACATTTATAGTGTTTTTACCAAATTGTTACCAAATTCTATGTTTTCTCTTTTTTTTCCCTCTATTTAATTAAACGTTAATAATCATAAATTAAATGTCTAATTAATCTAATTCATAAAAACAACAACAACAACAAAAAATGTATGGCCCTGCAATAATAGGGCTCTATGACTATGAAATGTTTTATTTAGTTTTTTCAGAAATTCTGTGTTGAGTATTTACATTTTTCTGGCAAACAAATTAAGGCATAACACACATTTTGACAGTTTTTTTGTCAAAGTGCTGCACAAAAAAAGTTATTAAAAAAATTATAATTATTAATATTAGTGTTAGTATTATTATTACATTGAGACGTTATTACATTGATTGTAGTTAAATTCTACTATACAGCACAGCAGTAATACAGTTCTATCACAACTTTTATTTTGACAGGTTGCCATGAAGACCTTTGAGTTCTGTGTGTTTATGATATGATGTGTGTTTTTCTCAAATGAAACGGTAAAATGCTGATGAAGTGACTCTCAGAGCGGCTCTGGAGATGAATTTCACGCATTCATGTCCTCATATAGAGTCTGAAAACACGGCGAGCGTCAGGCGTGCTTCAGTGCGTGTGTGTGAGCTAACATTAACGTTAGCGCCATTCATACACGCAGAACATGCAGAATTCATATTTAAATAGTCTTTTTTTTGTAGTTTTATATTCACAGACACTAGTCTATATCGTGATTTGATTTAAGTTATACTGTACTTGTACATGTGTAATGACAAATAAACTTCAACACTTAAGTGTAAAAATTCGACAGATTCAGTTTCCGCGTTATATTGTAAAATCCTGTTTTCTATGACTGGATTCGTGAATCTGTCTGTTTTTATAGGTCCCTCCCTGCTTAATATTACAGCAATGTACCAACGGAAAGAGTTAAGTTACCTTTTTTAGTTGAGAGCATTTGAGAAGAATGAGAAAATCCGTGAGAAAAATGTACATGTTTTGTACCTGATATTTAATGGAATCAATGTCGAATCTAATGAAATCGAATCGCAAGCTTGTGGCTTTAAAGTGTGTATTGAATTAAACCAGAGAGTTTAAATCTGTAAAGGGCTTACCTTTACATACTATAAAGTGTATACATAAGGTTTCCTATGTTATAAACTGGATCTGCCTCATTTAGCAAGAATGTACTCAAATTGAGTGGTCTAACCTCACAACAACAATCTGGAAAAAGTGCATTTAAATCTGAAAGACCATGTGAGATAAACCACGCAGTGAACTAAAAAAAGATACTGTTTTACATGCTGAAATGTTTTAGATTTTTTGTAACAATGACATCCATTTACAAAGCAATTTTCAGTTTTTTTCAGCAATAGTTCAGCCTCGCTATAAAATCCCTCTTAATGGGATAGTTCACCCAAAAATGAAAATTCGGTCATCATTTAGTCACGCTCAAGTTGTTCCAAACCTGTATAAATGTCTTTGTTCTGCTGAACACAAAGGAAGATATTCGGAAGAATGTTTGTAACCTCTGCAGCCGCTGACCACTTACCAAAAGTGATTTCTAGCTGGCCATTAGTTGTTTCAAGCTAGTTTTAGGTTTATGTGGATGGTCTGCCAGCTCTCAAAGTAGAAATTTGATTAACCATGTTCAAACGCTTGACCACCAAGTTTGATTTTTCTAGCAGGGAGTGTATTAAAATGAAGTTGACATGAGGTCCATTGAAATCTTACAACTATATTTCTTCAGGGTAAAATCTGGACAGTTTGGCATCGTTTAGTCTGCAGATCCAAGAGAAGGTAGAGCCTCAGGAGAGAGAAATGGAGAAGTTCTGTGCTGGCGTACAGTTTCACCTTACTTGCTACAGGTCAGTACAATAGCCTGGTCTAATTATGTCCTGCAGGTATTGTCTGAATGGAAACCAAAATCAGATCAACTATTCAATCTGTGAACAGTTACGACAGAGTCATCCAGTACTAACAATAATAGTAATAAAATGTAGTTATTAATATGAAAAGCAATTTTTCAAGGCCTGGAGGTAAGCCGAGTGTATATGACATACTGATGAAGCTAATGAAAGTTTCAGATGGCTCTATCAGAAACATCAACACAGATGGCCTGAACTGCAAACCTTTGCTCAAGCCTCATTTCTGAGTCATGCCAAGAAATAACATAGAAAAAACATACTAATTCAACAAACCGCGTGCATAGAACAGAAGTGCTTAAGATGCATCTGTGTGACAGAAGACATAACCAGAGCTCTTCCATTATTTGCTTTCACTTCATTCTGTGTACATGATATGGGATTGTGTGTGCAACAATGGAAAGAGAGCATGCAGATGTGCAAAACAACGATTTCCCAGGTTCGTCAATCTGAACCCAAGTGCTAGCCACCACATTTGTCTTCCAAATCACTCCATCTGTTCTCATATAGTCATTCCATACTACACCTCCTATTAGAAAACAGCTTTTTTTAAAGCCACAAAAGAGAACAACAGAACGAGCAAATGAATGAACGAACAATAGAACAAATGAAGATTAGAAAGAATGAACAATTAAAGCCCCAAGAAGCCATGGTTTACAGTGAATTTGTTGTTACTGAAAACGTCTGAAACCCCAGACGTTTTTTTAATGGAGAGCAGAGATAAATAGCACAATAGACCATTAGCCAGCAGAGTGATAAGAAGAGGATTAGACACCAAACCTGCGGTTACCACACAATACAAATATTAAAGCCAAAACATTTGTATCAATGCAACTTTCATGAAGTAAAATCACTAAAAGCCTTCCTTCCGCCAGAAAAAAATAGTCCCTGGGCCGTGAACAGCAACCACTGATCTATAGTGACAGCAAGAGAAGTTACATTATTATGCGGCAAAGACTGTCTTAATGAGTGAGTCACTAAATAGAGAGGTGCAGGTATGACATCACTTTGTAGGCCAAAATGAGGAAGCGAGTTAGCATTTTAGCACTTCCGGTTCCCTCGTCCAGAAGTCAATGGCTTTTTTGAGTGGGATTTTGTTTAAATGGCTGAAATAAGGTCTGTGGTGAACACAAACTCAAGACACTCTCATGTTTTATTCTACGACATAAAATACATCAGTATTACCCCACTCGTGATTTTTCTTTTTATCTGAAAAGTGGCTAAATAGGACTACAGAGGCTGTCGGGGAGATTAAACGTCATCACGCTGAAAAGGTAAACTCAGTCCGCTTTTACAGCCTCATTGAGTTTCATTCACTAATAATTGCATGGATTATTTTGTATTTGTACGCACAGGAGAACTTCTCACGAAAAATCCGCCTGATTCACAAAACGTTCGTACCCACATTGATTTTTCTTAACCTCGTTCTGATGTTAGTGAATTTGGAGTATTCTAAATGAGCAGCCGCGTGCATGAGTCATTTGCATAAAACACACCCAAACCATCTCCATATAAGGGCTTTCCACACACCCTTTCCTTATAGCCTTTCGCCACTCTCGTCAAAGTTGCCACTGTTTGCAGACGCGCTCTCCCCCGGATCCTCGAGCAGTGCCAAGTGTACCATTCTCACCAATTCTCACAATAAACACCTTTTATACTAGTCTGACGTCGTCATACTCAGATTCTAGTCAGAATATGAGTCTGATACTGCTCCACTGGGCTGTGATTATGGGGCGTGTTTCAACCCAACCAGGAAAGACTTCAATTAGATAGACCTACAACCAATCAGAGCATCTGAGCGACACATAGTTGTCAACAGAACTCAACTGCACACACACCGGAAGAAGTAGAAGACGATGAGTGTAAACCTTAGCCGGTGTTGTAAAAAGAATTTAAGGATAAACAGAGTACTTACCAACACAATCATCATTTTTGAGAGAAATAGTAAAGGTGAATGCATATACGAACAAGTTCTCCATTTAGGATTAAAATTAATTCAACCCAAGTGCTCTTTGATGACGTAAATGATTACATTACTGTTGATCATCTGTCAATCATCGTATAAAGCCCGCCCTGACAATTTCATTGGTCCGAACAGCTCCTGTTCAAGCATAGTTGCTCCACAACGGATCAAGTCAAGACGGAATTTCCTGAACTCAAATGTTGTGGGCGGGGCTAAATTCGGCTGGCATCCAGGCTACTTTTATACAGACCCAGATTACAGAGCTCTCATTAGCCAGCTGTACATAGGCTACGCATATATCTGCGCTATTCAGAGAAACCTCGCAGCTGACGCTATAACACAGCTTTTCCTACTCTTTGTATATGTATATGATCGAATGTATTTAAGATGAAATTAAATTGTAATTAATTAAATGAATGCAATATACTTCAATGTAATTATAGTCATGTTAGGATGAAATATAACTTCTTAACACGATTATAAAGCCATACAGAGTAAGTTATTTTTGCGTACGTGGTTTCAGATGTTCCTATATTTTTTTTTCATAAATTTAGAAAAAAAAAACTATTACGAAATCTTTGGTGAGTTGTGATTTGTTCTTAAAATTGTTCATTTCACGCACAATGTGTATGCATGCTTAGTGAATGAGACCCAGTATGCTTATAACTGTGCTCTTATAAACTATTCTAACACTCTGGGAAAATGTTTTGAGACAAAAACTGAAAGAGTTGTCGGAAGCTCAGTGATGGTGACGTTGAAATCATGGGACCGTGGTGTAGTTCGTTTATAGCCTACCTTCTTACTTATGACGACTGGATTTAGGCTTCAAAATTAATAAAAGTTGTGCTCATCTGTGATAATTATCTTGATGGACAAAACGTGTAGGTATCATGAACTTTTGTTGATCACAGAGGTTGTTTTTTGCGATAATCCAAAAGCCTATGGGAAAATCATACCAGTGTGATGCTAACTGCCAGTTGGCCTATAACGTGACGTCATACCTGCACCACTCTATAACAAAGACTTTTATATTGAAAGGACTAAAACTTGTTGTGTGAACATGGGAACAAGATGCAAATGACAAATGTCACTGTCAGGACATGGGAAAACCCCTTTGCTGTTAAAAAGACAAGACATTGCTAATAATATGCTGTGTCCCAATTCGCATACTATCCATACTAAATAGTATTCAAAAATAGAATAAGTATGTCCCAAATCGTAGTATGTAGAAAAGAGTATTCCTAAGATACCCGGATGATCTATGCACACTCTAACGGCTGAGATTGCCCACAACCCATTGCGAGTTGGACGAGGATTCGATTAGTACTACAAACGTGGATAAAAAGTGTAAAAAAAACTACAAACATGACGGATGTGCGAGTCTGACGGTTAAGAGCAATTTAGATTAAGTGGCTTGAGTGAACAATTATCAGTATTTAACCTGACAAAAAGATATTTATTCAATGTTATCCACATTATATTTCACCTGCAGCAGCATTGAGAACTTTTGTAATGATACGTTTGGCCATTAACTTTTAAATGCATCATTAAATTTAAACTGCAAACACATGAGGAGAGTCTCCGCATTAAAGACCCACAAATGGCAAATCGACATGCTACTGCAATTCTCTCCGATAGGGTAGGAGATTAAACTGAATGTGGAGGATTTTAACTGTGACGATTGACAGGGCAGTTTGAACGGTGACGGGATGCACGTAACTAAGCAACAGAGTCTGTTAAAGATGACGAAGTAGTATGTCCCAAAGCTTGCATACTCTTTTGCTACACACTCAAAAGTATGTACTTTTTCTACACAAAAAGAGTACATACTTTTAGGTCATAGTATAAGTAGATGAATCGGGGCGCAGCAATACTCTCACAATACAAGCTTCAATGAACAATATCAATGAGAACAAACTTATGTTTACGTTGCTAAGAGTGGTTGCTAAGGGCGTGCAGTGATGCAGAGAACCGTTGGGTGAAGCGGTCATAGCCGTGTTTTATCATGAATGACCAATCTGAGTCAAGGACTGGAACTAACCATTTTATAAACAACAAATGAACAATATACATTCAAACAATCAAACAAATGATTGATTAATGCAGCGTTAAGCAGCATTAGCTGGATAAGTGTCATTATTCAGCTCAATTTAGTTGCAATTTAGTTGCAAATCCGTTCAATAACTGCGTAAAGTTAATTTATTATGAAAAGTTCAATTCAGACCGAAGATAACAGTGGCATTATTCAGCTCAAGTTCACTGTTGATTAAATTCAGTGCAATAATGGCTCAATGTTGTAGACAGACTATAGACAGACAAGAATGAATGGTCAGTAGGTCACCAGACAGACATAAAGACAGATAGATGATACAATCTGACCTAACAGTCAAGTATATATTCTTTTCTTTCTCACCTGTTCCTGAGTATTCCTAAGAAAAATATGTCCAATTTCAATACACTACTAGAGTGTATTGCATGTGAGAGTTAAACCCCAAATCCCCTCACGTTTATTTATGTTTTGAGAGATGCTAGGTACAGTTTGTGTTCTGTGGCACAGGCCTGGGATCTCCCACATGGTCAAAGCACGTATATGCCAGGAGGCTTGAGCGCTCTATTTAGAAAAAGTTTTCAAACATGCTACATGTTACTTGTGACCACATATTTTGGCATAGCCCTGAAGGGTCGTCCCACCTGTGTAAACGTCAAGAACGTGGCCTTGATTACTATCAAAACAATACCATCAAAAGAGACGGGAGTCCTACCACATTAAACGACTCACCTAAGATTCAATCTGTAACACTTTAACATGTGATGCTGTAAGTGTGTAAGACTTCCACGTTATGAGACGACACCGGAATCCACCATCCAAGTGTTTGCTAAGCTGTCGCAATTCAAAATGCCACTGTTAAACTCCTCAATTGGGCCAGGTACATCTGACAATACTTAGCATTTTAGTGCCCTAAAGAGTCCCAGTCGCTTTGACTTAAATATGACTGGCAGAATTTTTAATTGTAATAAACATTGATGGCTATGGAAGGAATGTGATGGCAGGAAAATTACGTAATTATAATTACGACAATTGGCTGATGGTACCACAAGAATGCACACAATCCCAAACTCTTCACTAAAGACTATCCTAAGCTGTGACATGAAAGGCAGCAGGAAGAATATCAATTTCATGCTTTAAAGAGAGCTTTAAAAAAAACAGGAAATGATACATATTTTAAAAAAAAAAAGGAAAAAGATTTAGAATAGAAAAACAGTTCCCTACGCTATCATGACTACATTAATGTATCTCTTGCTAAATATTCAGGAACAAAAAAAAGTTCACTTCACTTATATCATCAACATTTTTCCACATGCCTACCTGTCTGCAAACTCTGGGAAATGCTGCTCTTCTCAAACTAAATCTGAAATAGGAGCATTAGTGAGTGAAAGAGAGTCTGGTGAAGGGGTGATTATCCGCCGGGGATGAAGGTGTGGGAAGACAGGGGGCAAGGTCAGGGTTAAAGGTCACTAAGTGTCTGGACCAGGTCAAGCGACAGGGCAGATATCCATTAAAAGCACATCCTGTTTGTTGCTGTGACTGCAGACATACTAGAAAAGCCTGTAGATGTAACTTACATTTTTTCAGCCTTTTGGTTTATATGCAATATAAATATGCAATAAATTCAATCATTTATTTCATCAATTCATAAAACAATCCTGGAGAAAATGTAGCATAGTTTCCACAAAATAATTAAGAAAATAATAAGAAAGATTTCTTATTTCTTAAAGAAGCAGCAAATCAGCATACAATAATAATTCTAATTGAATATAAAATTACTGAACATTTAGAAAAATGGGCTGAATAAATTAGTTTAAAATATATTAAGATAGCAACAGTTATTTTTAAATTCTTATAAGATTTCAGAATATTCCTGTTTTTACTATCACCAGCAAAATCATTGTAAACTAAATATATAGTGAATATTTACCCAGCCCTCCTGAAAATCCACAACTGCAATTTAATACAGGTTAATACAAATTTTAAGGAGATAATGTTGTGTTGGTTTGTTTAGACATGACATCAGTGGTGTGCAATGTACTTCTGTTAAATTTAGTGGTACTCCAGAAAGAAGTAAAGGGGCACAGGTCATGTGAACTGGCTGAACTGCTCGCTGCGGTTTGTTTAGCAGAAATAATGTCCCCAGAAAGAGCTGTCGCAGGTGAGTCAAAGGTGGGTCAGGGGATAAGTGTCTGTATTTGTACATGTGTGCTTGGGAAACAGAAAGGAAAGCAGACAAAAACATGGAAAAATGACAGCACTTTTCTCATGCATGTTTTGGTCTTTGACTGCGTGTTGTTTACACCAGACAAGTGCAAAGAGACTCTGAACATCACATAATGACAAATGCTTTTTTGTTCCGCTTGCTGTGACATTACACCAACCAAAACAATAAGCCAAACTGAGACAGCGTGAGAGAAAAATAGATAGCAAAAGAAATCTAAGAGGCTTGTTCTCCATCTGAGACACAAATGCACCCTGTTACTGAAAACGGCTGAAACCCCAGACGTTTTTCATGGAGATCAGAGAGATAAATAGCACAATAAAAACCATTAGCCAGCAGAGTGAAAAAAAGAGGAATAAACACCAAACGAAAAATATTTGTAATACCTCTGTTTAAGACTTCATTATATCACAGCTGGCCAGCAAAATCCCCGCCACCTGTTTTGTTTATCAAGTGTGAGAAACTGTCTGTGTGGTCAGACACACAGGCCATTCATGGCTTTGACTCCGTAAGACATTTAAAAAAATAACCAAACTAACCAGCTTCAAAATTAATCACAACATTTGATTAGAAGTACAACATAAAAATTTACAAGTCAAACTTACAAGACTGCTTACATAGGGTTCCCAGATCTTATGAGCAATAAATTCAACGAGTCTGCTCTAAAAAGTACAATATCTAGCCATGCAATTAAATGTTAAACTGATCAATCTAAGAAAAGACATAATAGACTTTTCTTAAAGAACAAAAACAGCTTAAACAATTAAGATTTCCCCTGCATGACTGATTGTTTCAAATCTTTTCGTTGATGCTTAAGATAAATTAAATCTGCATGTCTAGAATTTCATCTGCATTTATTTTAATGCCACTGCAGTCCCACTTGGAGAATGTGACGACCCCACCTAGGAGAGATTATGGAGGAAAAACCACCATATTATTATTCAACAATAAAAGAGGCAACTAAAAATGGAAAATTCTTTGTTGAGATGCCAATATTCATGAGAGCGATTCACAAAAAGAAAAAGCAACATCCCTAAAAGACAAGCTTTGTGGATTTTTAGATGCTTAACAACATGCTTTAAGCTTTGTAATCTTTGTAATCTTAGTAGTTATGCTCTATTATAACTAACAGAAACTACAGAAGAGAAGATGACTATGTTTTCCTTCTCTCTTGTTAGATGTGGTTCATGCCTCGTCTAGTCAAAACTGTATTCACAAGGTTTTAATACTTGTTTTGGCTCAACACACAATGGTGATTTGCATGATTGGGGTGAGAATTAATAATTACATAATCAATATAATACAGACTATAACTACCATGTGCTTGATATTTTGATACAGGAATTTACAAATGCTAAAGGGATTAATAATTCAGTTTTATGTTAAAATGTGAATGGTGCTTGGCATGCAGAACTTTTTTCCACAGTGCTATAGTGTTGTGGACAGTTACCAAGATGTTTCTATATTGATGCTGATGTGTTCGACCATTGCTCGTTAGCTGCTGTGGTTGCTAGGGTATTCTGGGAGGTTACTATGGTGTTGTGTGTAGTTTCTAGTAGTGTTGTCACAATACTGGAATTTCTAACTTCGATACGATACCTTGAATGGTTTATACGATACCATTTATAATACCACAGGGAAAACTGCCATATAGACTATTGCCATGTAGATATTTTTATTATTTTCTTATATGGATAATTTGGGTCATTTTGTTGCAAAAGCTTACACACAGCACAGTAAGGCTTTATTTGAAACTTTGAAAGTAAACAGTAATAAAATAAGAGCAAATAAACAAATTGCAAGAGATAGTAAAAATAAATACAATAGAATAAACAAACACAACTTTAAGTTTTTCATTTGGGTCTAACAGTAGCCTATATTTGGGTAAGAAATACTACAGAAATTAAATAATACTTACTTAATACTTACAATTAAAATTTACAAAAGTTATTCAGTCAAGAGCGGCAAGTGATTTTCTCTTTGTCTTTTGCAGCAGGTTTATTAGGCTACTGTCACTTTAAGAGTTTATGCACGGATCCAGAACTATTTACATTCAAAAACTCACTGTGTTTACCTGAATACTTACCAAGACAGGTATTTTGACATCATTTTGTGTATTTGCCATAGATTGTAAGATAATATGGATGTAGTGTCCATGACGTCACCCATAGGATTCTGAAGAGCAGTTCTGAAGCGTAAAGTAGAGACTAGTGATGTCCGGTTCATGAACGAATCGTTCTTTTGAACCGGTTCTTTTTAGTGAACCGGTCGAATCAGTTCACCAAATCGGACTGAATCATTCTAAACAGTTCGCGTCTCAAATCAGCGCTAATCCACAAGTTACTAAAGTTACTCACTTTCTGACAGGAGTGACAGTCCCTCCGACTAGAAATAAACTGATATCCATAAGTATATGTTACTCTAGTAACTCCAAAAATTCACTGAACTGAGACATGTTGTGCTGAGAGAACTGATGAGAACTCACGAGCAGCTGATACTGAGCATGAGTGTGTACCACCGAACGTACAGCAGTTCTCGAGTTAACAGTTCTCCAATCCGAACTGAGAACCGTTTCTTTCGAACACGTTCGATACTGAGAACCGATGAGCAGATGAGCTGAACATGCGTGTCATTTGTTTCATTCAGAGGGACGAATGCAGGTTTCAAGTGCATAAAATTAATCACGTTTGAAACATGTTCATCACATAATTGCTGTCTTATCACTGTAGTAGACAGTAGTTTTGATATAGACTAGGTTGCAGCAGTTCTCAGCTCAGCATACACTGATACAGCGGTTCTCGAGTCAGAAACGGGTTGCAGCGGTTCTCGGATCACCAGTACAGAATCGAGAACCGTTTCTTTCGGACACATCCGATCTTTCGGACATGTTCGATACTGAGAACCGATGAGACTGAGCATGCGTAATAGCACTGTCTGGACCGAACTGTTTCTCTCAGACAACTGATGCTGTTTTTCTCAGACAACTGATGTTATGTCAATGTAAATTTATTTAATCTGTGTAAAACATCCACGTTTGCACGACAGTGGCTGTATTGAGTGCTTTTGCAAAACGTAAACATAGGAACTTATCCAAGATGATGATGACGATAATTATTCTTATTATTATACTAAGTTATGATCACAAATGACTTTATATGAATGTGTTTGAATGTATTTTCATCCGCCGGGATGTCATTACGTGTGTAAGTGTGTGAGTACGTAAAAGAACCGGTGATCCATTTTTTTGGACCGGATCATTGAAACGAACTGTCCAAAAGAACTGGTTCAAGGAAAAGATCAGAACTTCCCATCACTAGTAGAGACGAGCTGGCCATTGCCATCTTGGCATTGTGTCACTCCCGTATAACTGAAAATGGGCAAAGAGGCGGGACATGAGCGAGCTGAGGTGACGTGTGACTAACAGACAGCAGAAAAAACGGCTATCCACCTGTCACTCAAAGTGGCCACACCCTTAATTATGCAGAACTTTAAGGCTTTATATAATGTACACAAATGAGTTTTTCAAAAAATTCACCCCCCTCACAGTTGTCATGAAGGGCAAAATTAGCCGTATATACCAAAACCACAATTTGTACCAGGCTGTAAACATGTTTTTTTCTGCTGTAAAGTTGGGCATTTTAACATGGAGCTCAATGAGATTCTGCTCCCTTCTGGAGCCTGCCTCTAGCGGCCAGTCGGTGAATTTAAGTCACCTCCGTATTGACTTCAAGAGAAACTGGGGGAGGTTCCCGCTTGGTATTTGCCCGTTTAAGCGCAATAAGCCACGAAAAAAAAAAAATTGCATTCACGAGCTGTTTGAGGCGCAACTTTATGTGCGAGCCATTTATATAGATAGTGTGTTATATAGATGGTGGTGCGTGTGCGAAACCTGCAGAATGAGTACAGTTCTGTGCAATACAAGCACTGTTCAACCGGAGCAAATGAGATGAGTGAGTGGGAGAATGCGGGTGTGTGTTAATTCGCCATCGGAGAGAGCGAGAACGAGAACGCACCACTGATATCGGTGTATCGGAGTATTGGAACCGTTTCAGATATTTCAGTATCGATACATATTAAATATTGATATTTTTTGACAGCACTAGTTCCTAGGGTGATGGTTGTTATTGTGTTCTAGGTAGTTGCTGAAGTGGGTGTAATTATTTGTGAAATTTACTAGCAATTTCAGAGTTTTTTTTAATAGTAATTCAATTTCTATAATTACAAATGAGAAAATATAAAGCATATACTGAACCAACCTATCTCTGAAGTATGGGGAATTACTAAAGTGGACAGAAATTTATGTAAGAGTTAGTGAATCAAAGACCACGGCAAAGCAAACAGCAGAGAAGTGGGACGGTATCAAATTCACTCGCTCACATCATTTAGCATGACAGGTCATTATGGTTCTGCTGCAGTAAGACGGCTGTACAAATAATAGGGGAAGTTCTGATCTCTCGGTGGGTCAGCGCCTTCAAAACACTCCCTGCTCCCCCATGCAAAGGTAGTGTTTGCCAGAGGGGTCCGGTAACCCCTGTCGCCCGTTTGGAACCTGAGAGGCAGCACATCACCTAGATTTAATTAACCTGCCAGTGAGTTCAGTCCAATTCCTTTACTGAAATCAACATCAAACCGGCTGATTGTAAATTATTGTAGGAAAGCACTGAAGTGCGTTCAATTATAATACTTATAAGGGTCAGCACCATAGTTTAGTGATTAGTGCACTGGCTTAAAGTGGCAAATAGGCTAAAACAACAACCACAACCTAATCTAACTTTAGATTTAGCCCAGGCAAAGTGTTACCACTAAAAGACACTTTTTATGGATAGTGTGCAAAATAGGATCTAAAACAAGTATATTGTTTAAAACTTTGTTATGTTACTAATGTTATTTAGTAATTTTCTATCTATAAACACTAGATAAAAATCTATTAAAAAATAGAAAATAATTTATAAAGTATATCTAATCTCAAAATGTGAAATTTGTGCCTCTAGAAGTCATGGGACATATATCAGAATGCAAGGTAGATATCTAGAGGCCATCTCGATGAAGTCTAAACCCACCTGTTCAAAAGCAAAGTTACACTACATGCTTATCATACTCGAAACACACAAACACTTCTACGCATCAGCCTCTCTGTGACCACAGCTGAATGGAAGATAACCCGAACTTCACTACTCACATAATCACATGACTCAGATCAGGTTCCTCAGTCTCTGCCATTGAGAGGAGCAGAGAGGAAACCCTGTAAGCTCATGCTGTCCACAAGCTGGATATTTTAATTTCACAGCTGAGGTCATGTCGAAATGTGTGTGCATGCTTTTTTTGTTTTAATGCATGTTGTATTATAATTCACACGTGTATAGCTTTGGAGAATAATTGCAAAATAATGCATGGTTGAAATTGTAATTTATGGAAAGATCTGCAAAACCTATAAAATTATTATTATTATTATTTTTAAATATATCAAAAAACAACAACCTATTTTTAAGACTATTAAGATTATTATAATATTATTTTACAAATTCTCGTTACCATAATCTCAATATAAACAATATTAACACTTGGTAAAATTTGGCTTTGGAGAATAATTGCTAAATAATGCATGGTTGAAATTGCAATATGGAAAGATTTAATCTGCAAAACCTGCAAAAACTAAAGAATAAATAAATGCAAAAACAATGCATTATTTAAAAAATAGGAAATAAATAACTTATTTTTTATTGCATTTTTTTTTATCCTGTTTGCCACCTTAGGAGCACATTTGGGAGCTGAATTTGAATTTAACACAACTCTGCATATGTTATGCATGGCAGGAAATCACTGGCAGAAACGGCCCACAATAAATATGAAAGAGAAACAAAGAGAGGGCAGGGAAGACAAATGAGGAGGCATGCTGTAATACTTTGGGAGAAAGAACGTTTTGGCAGAGCGAGACTCAAAGGTGTTGGAAAGATTCACTCATCCTGTTTGCCTGTGCTTGATTCTGAGCCAGCTTATAAACCTTAAGCAACAACTGAAAACATTCATGCACCTCCAACACGGTGATGAATAGATGCAAATCCTTGCACTCATCAGTTTATTGCTCTGGATTGTGATGGTTATGTGCAGGCCATCTGTAAAATGTACGCAGCTTTGTATCAAAAAATGAAAATGGTGAGAGAGAAGAACATTAAACGGTGACATCATTACTCCGAGTACATCTGGAGGCAACACTGTGGCCTTGTTCTAACAGCAATTAATCTGGTCCAGGAGTGAGTGATGAATGTAAGTTTGCATAACACCATTTTATACATCTCATCTTTTTCCCTTCCATTGCTCAGGCAAGACTCTGGTCCAAAGGGTCAGGCAGTGAACCAATACATAAAAACTGCTTTATAACTTTAAGCTAAAGAGAAAAAAAAAAATGGAATTGGAAAATTACAAAAATGATTAAACTCTGAATATGAAGTACTGGGAAAAGAATCATTTTATGACAGAGATTAATAGTGGAAATGCTGTTTCTTCCCAAGTAACATGTAATACAGACCAGAAACAACATCTGAGTGAATCTCACAAAGTCTGGCAAGAAAAAATAATAGAAAATTTACAAGAAGAAACCTTTTTTTAAACGCTATTAAGATCCTATTGCAGTGTAATATTATTGTACACATTCTCGTTACCATAATCTCAATATTAAAGGAATGGGAAAAATCAATAAATTTTATTGATACTATGGAATTATGGCCTCTCTAACTCCATCTGTGGTTTAAACACAACATTGCAAGTTACATTATGCCCTTCTTCATGGATGAATCTGATATGCTTTTTATGTAAATGCTCAATAATGGAATTTTGAGTATACTTACAGTATATTCCATAAATAATCTTTAAAGTGTATTTATACATAATTTGTATTAATACCTTTAAATGTATGCAGATTTGAGAATAATGAGAATAACAATGCATAAGAATAAGTCTCATTCAAAATTCATTCCAGTGGCCCCATAAACAGGCCCTGACCATGTGTGTACTAACGTATCAAAGCCATTTGTTTCTTAACTATTTTAAGTACCAGAACAACCCATAATAAGCTGTAATGGGCAACATGATATTCTCTAAATAAAGGCCATGCATCACTGTCCCATGCTTTAAATCAACCCTTTGTAGTTTCCGGAAGTTAAACGGCCACGGATACTGTGGCTGGATAGATGTTTGATATTCAGAGTGTTTACTACTGTTACTCATGTAGGAGATGACTACAGGAAATATGAGTCACTGATGTTGTGTAGAACAGATTTTGAGTGTGGACTAAAAAACTTATTGGATTATACGCTCTCAGAAAAAAAGGTACAGTGTTGTCACTGGGGCGGTACCCTAAGGTACAAAAGTGAAAACGTCCATTGGTACATATTAGTACCTTAAAAGGTACATATCAGTACGTTAAGAGTGCGTATTAGTACCTTAAATGTACATATTAGTACCTTAGGGTACCGCCCCAGTGACAGCAATGTACCTTTTTCTGACAGTGTAAGAAGGTTCATTAACGTGAATTTTTTTTTTTCTAACATTTGTACAGCAATGAATGTAACATGTAATCAAATTACCAACAAATACCTCTCTTAACAGAAACAGACATTTGATTCACAAAAACACAAGAGGCCACTTTACCCCACAGCAGTTTGAGAATTCTGTACAGTACAGATACATATGGTGATATTGTAATATCAAACTCAATGCTAAGGATTTTTTCTACTGGCCCCATCACAAAAAGTAAACAGTAATTTTCAGGTACAGAAGATAAATAATCAAATGTAAAATAGCACTGCATAGTCTTCAATAAATATACATTAATCCTTATTAAAGTTACAAAAGTTATTCAGTCAAGAGCAGTGTGATTATTATTATTATTATTTTCTTTCTTTCTTTTTTTTTTTTTTTTTGTCCTTTGTAGTTTAACATTAACTCTTTACCCGCCAAACAAAGAATTTTCCATTATTTGTGAGAAAACGCTTTCCCTGCCAAACACAGAACATTTTCCGTGTTTCCACTCTTATGTACGCTAGGGGGCACTATTACGCATCTTCTGAATGAGTACAGAATCTCCTGATCAAAACACAGGCGAAGACGATCATATGTAAGCAGATGCATATGTAAAATAACGATTCTTAGATGCATCGCGATGTGGACGTGGGCGATTCTGAATCGATTCACAAATGTCAAAAAAATAAATTTTCTAAATGTTGATAACGTAATGTTGACGGAACGCAAAAGGCGCAACTCCCAGACCGTTTGTGCCGTGCACATGACAGAGACACATGAAGGCCGCGAGAAATTCGACCGGCACCCTCTGCATTAAAAAGCTAGCGTATGGAAGCACTTCGGCTTCTATGAAGTTTAAGGGGGAAATGACCTGGACAAGAGCCACACTATATGCAAGTTGTCTCAAACTATAAAATATTTTCCAAACACGACAAACGTGAGAGACCATATTACACGTTTCCAACACTCGGTTGTACCGCTAATTGCTGCCAACCAGAGGACCACAAACTCTATCGCAAATTTGATGGTCAAGGATTTGCGTCCGTATTCCCTGCAGATGTTCATTTAGTGTTCAGACGTTCATTTCATAAAAGCTGTTTTTGATTGTGGTATACAGAAGGGAAAAAAGTGTCTGTGCTCAGGATTTAGTTTGAAGTCATAAGTCTTAGACTCTTATTACTTTTGCATTACTTTTGTATGAGAGCTGCTGGTACAGAATTCTATATTTTTGTATAAAAGCTGTGATTTTGGGACAGCTAAATGTTTTTTTTTTTTAATTATTATTATATTGCTCATTGCACATAACAGGAGGGTGTTGGTTATTACTTTATGTTAGTGATTCAGAATATGCTGAAGTCTGTATTAATTAATACATGCATATAGTAAATTATGTTGCTACAGCAGGTTTATTAGGCTGCTGTCACTTTAAGAGCTGCACGGCTCCAACATACTGTTACATATTAGTTTTATTTCTCAACTGTTTATGTTCACTTAAGATATAACAGGCTATGTTTAATACTCACGAGACACAAGTGCAAGAAGAAGCGAAAGAGAGCTAAATTCAGCATTCCCACGCTGTCTGAGAAGCGGATGCGTGTGCAGACTGTGCCGACAAAACTTCTCACACTGAATTGAGTTCTCTTTCACATCTTCTTGAAAACACATGCAAATGAAAATGGGGCAGTCCTTATTGTCGAGCCCTGAATACACTTACATTAACAACATCTGAGTCATGAAAAACAAGAGAAAAAATATTTAAACCATGACTAAGATGAAATACACAGTCCAGGCATACATGGCTGAATGCATTCAGCAGCCTATACCAAAATTCCTTGTTTGAAACAAAGGTCTGGAGAAATAATTTACAGGCTGGGGCCCTGGTTGTGCCTGAGATAAATCAAATTATGCATTTGATGTCCTATAACCAAACATTCGCTAAGGCTCTGAAAGCCTAAGATAAAAGGTTGTAAATTGTCTTTTATGTCATGCATTTGGAGGGATGATTGACACTTTGAGAGGTGCTCGGGTGTTCTGCTATGCAGTTTATCCAACTCTATTACACGATTAAAGTGTTTTTAAAAATATGAGTGACACTTTTGCTTTATGAGCAGTTTATAACTAGCTGCCTTCTCACTGGTATTACTGCCAAACATGTTTCTGCTTTGTATATCTGATTCTGAAGTAAAGAATTTGCAGACTATAGACGCTGTTGCTGTTGACAAACCTAAACAATTTCAGCTATCATCTATAATAATTATCTGAACATACCAGATAAAAACAAGAGCAAATGCACGATGGAAGAAAGGGAACAGGTGGTGCAGTTTTATACAAAGCGCTTCCAAAATTAGAATTTAAATACTTAATGCTTGAATCATGTCTTCATAAAACCTCAGTGCATAGTACAGCAGGCATGTAAAACGGCACATATGTACTGCCTTTCTTCTGTGAGCAAGTATTCACTCCCACACACACACACAAACACATTAAGACCTAATTTAAAACCTATGCCTCTTTTATTTCTAAATTACGATGAGCATGGTTAAAGTCTGTTGCGCAAATCATTATTTAATGCACCATTTTACAACCAGACCGAAGCGGACCTAAAAAAAAAAACAACAAAAACAAAATGTGCCTTTTAAATCAGCCACAATCATTTCACACGTTGTACGCAGAATTTAATTTTAAACGATTAATAATGTTGCCGTTTTGTAACTTTTAACTGCACATGTATTGTAATTGCTCAATTCAAATGTGACAAACATTTCCAAGCTCTCTCTCTAAAAAACAGAAATTGTATGTGGATAAAAAAAAAACTTGAAGTCAGTAGACCTTAATGAATAAACCACATGAGAATGAGCGACTACAGCTCTCCAGAAAAATCAGCTCTCCACATTAGATATAAATTGCAGACCAATTTTACACTTCATAAGTTGATCCATATCAACCAAGGAATTGAAAATTAGTAAATGCTATTTTACACTCTGTTTCTACTCTCAATTAAGCAATATTTCTGACTGATGACCATCCATAATAATAATAATCCTCAAGTTAATTTGTTAACCAAAAAAATGTTTTTGGTTAATACTCAGTGGAATAATTCTTACACAATCAATAAATCTGTCAATTTAATCATAAGCATTGGCATTACAATCCCCTCAGAGATAATACAAACAAAGTAACGTCTTCGAAACCAAACTACTTGAAATATAGCAGTACTAAAATGATTGTTACCACCAAATGTATTGTGTGTGCCATAGATAGTGATTCAGCTTCATATTTATTCCCTCAAATAAGCTATGGAACCAAGAAATCACATTTTCCAAACCAAGCCATCAATATGTGTGATGAGAACTGGTAAAATGATTGGATTATCATTAATTTAGCTTCAAATGTCATGTCTCTTTACCCATTCAGAGAAACTATAAAGCAAAGGAAAGCTTAGAATTAGCACCTTGCAAATCAAACTACATAAAACGTAGCAGTTCAACAAACAACTGAAGACAGTAACCAGAGCATGTACAATGGTTAATATAAATAACTAGTGATGCATGATTTTCACTGATTTTGCTTCATGTCTTACTTTAGCATCACATTTATCCTCAGAGAAACTACAAACAAAGTAAGATTCAATCTATGAAATAAAGCCACATGAAATTTAGCGGTACTACAATTGAACTAACAACTGAGGATGTCTACTAGAATATGTGCAACTAAAACTAGTAAAATGATTGCATTATCAATGATTTTACTTTAAATGTCATGTCTTTAAAGTCAGTTTCTTTGACAGAGAAACTGAGACAAAGCATGCAGCATAAGCACAGTCCAAACCAAATTATATGAAACAGAGGTACAACAACAATTGAAGGCATATAACCAGAACATAAATGGTTAACATAAATAACCATTATTAATAATTTACACTGATTTTACTTTATAAGTCGGACTAGCATCATGTCTTTTGTCCCTCAGAGAAACTACGAACAAAGTAGCATTAAGCATTCACTCTATGAAATAAAACCACATGAAATTTAGCGGTACTACAGTTGAACTAACAGCTGAAGATGTCTACTAGAATGTGTGTTTAATTAGAACTAGTAAAATGATTGGATTATCAACGATTGTCAAATGTAATGTTTTTATCCCTTCTGAGAAATTATGTAGCATTAGTGCCATCTAAACCAAATAATTAAGGGCTTGGCCACTTGAGTGACAGGTGGACTGCCACTGCTGTCACTTTTAGCTATTTGTCTGTTGTCAAACATGCATCTCAGCTCCACCCACGTCCCGCCTCTTTGCCCATTTTCGGTTATACAGGAGTGACACCCAGTGATCCTCTGCTAAGATGGCAACGACCGGTTCCGCCCACTTTGGGCTTCAAAAATGCACTCTAGAAACCTACGGGTGATGTCATGGATACTTGTTCATTGCCATTTCTGAATTTTGAAAAAGCTTGCCAAAGCTTTCTGGAAAAGTTTATTCTGAGTGGTAAACACCTGCAAGCTATCATTGTTCCGTAGCGATTATGCTATTGGTAGGTGTGGCTCTTAGGCTCTTCTTGGGTTAATTTCTTCAGTTCAGTCCTTCGAGGTCAGACATCCGTGAATGAAAACATGAACATGGGTGCTATTGCGCATCTGTTGAAAGAGTACAGAATCTCCAGATCAAACACAGGTGAAAAAGCAGCAGAAACAAGTGATAACAGTGACAAGTTGTTTATGGACTTTTATGCAATTTTCTCAGCATTTAGTTCAAAATATTGCTTTTATTGAAACGTACCCACATTCAAGTGTTGATAAAAGAATGCATGAAGCTAGAATATAATTTTATAAATTTTTTTAAGCAAAGGCTCTGTTCTTTCTTTTCACATATTGCATGTTCAGATATTCATGCAACAAAATATTCTGATTATCAAAAATTCTGCCAATGGCTGGCAAAAAAAATTTAAATAAAATAAAAATATTTAAAGTTAAAATTGTAAAGTTGCTTGCTTTAAAACAATCTATTGTATACAGCTTTATATAAATGAAGATGATGTCATGTGACTTGACTGCACTGACAAATTGCTATGTGTTTATTTTGTTATTGAGGAAAGCATGCAGCATATATTTACATATTCATCTAAACGTCACATGAACGGCATTGGAATGTTCACTAACAGTATACCGCTGAAAATGTATTTCAAACTTTTTACCCCCAAGTGAAGAATGAAAAAAAAACTTTGCCGTGAGTATATCAGGGCCTAAACTGGCCTCTGTCAACAATTTTCAATATCCAACATACCTAGTAGTTACAACCATCACTATTCCCATAAATCGGGATCTACAGCTAATTGTTTCGTTTGGAGAAATACACATCCTTTACTTTCTCAAGATAAAAACACACATTTCTATGATCTACAATGAGTCATAATTAAAGCATACTAAAGCTTACGTTAGGCACAACATGGCCTGGATGGACCCTATGTCTCCTTGTACAGTCATAAAATTTGTAGACTAGGTTGAGGAACGGCCGCATTCAAGCAGGAAGGAGTTTATTATTGAACTGTACGCAACAGCTTTTGATCTCACACTACGAAGATCCCCACAGCGAACTCCCAGCATCCGTCAACTGACACAGCAATGCCCCATAAAATACGCTAAACTGTCAAGCTCTCATCTCCACGTTTGTACAGCTGTCGTTTTACTACCTTTTATTTGGTTTCATGTGTAACGCTAAGTTCCCTTGCTGGGCCTTTTGCTAGATAACCATATTTCTGTTGCTTGACTGACAGCTTGTTGTAAAGCTACCCAAGACCATGTCCACTGATGCTAGTTTGATCTGGCAACAGGCCAAATTTTGAAAAAAAATTTGCAGGTTAAAGGTGGTTTCCCATTTTCCTTAAATGGACCGTCATTGGCTTCGAGTTTGTTGTTCACTTGGTGGCCGGCCAACCAGACTGCTTGCTGTTTTTACAGTAAAGAGGTTCAGTTGTGCTTTGAGACAAGTTTTCCTCTGTACTCTGACTGTAAGTTCGTGAAGGTTAAGACCACACAGAATGATTATTTGCAAAGAGATCTTATCACACTCTTTAATTCTTTGATCTCCAAAAAATGCACCCGCTCAGTACTGCTACGGCCCTTCTGCAATTAGTGGGTGAATGCCGGACCTATAGGCCTACCTTGTTTTCCTAGTGAGACAACGTAATGTAGAGTTTAACAGATGCTAATCAGATCTGTTTTTGCCAAGATATACTAACGCCTGTTTGTTGGCCTGGGCCGGCACTCTGGTGAGACCGTGCGGACAGACGACCCCAAACCGATGACAGGAGGAGGTCGTAGACCCAGCTGAACTCCCACTAAGTTCACCATAACTCTTGCAGGAATGAGGAGTTTGGGGAGGCAAATCAGCTGTGACAAGATCACACCATGAGTGAGTTTCTGTGTGTGTGTGTACGTGTTTTTAAGGGTGAGTGAAAGGGCAATTTAGTGATGTTTGCTAAGGCAAGCATCACTATTAGGCTATTAACTATTGCTCATTTATAAAAATAAAAATAAAGTATTAAACTTTGGCATATAGCTTGTGAAAAAAACAAAACAAAGACTTGCATTGAAGGAGGAACCTGATTCATTCTAATGAATCGGCTCATTCAGATGATTCATGTAGATAAACAGATTTAAAAAATATGATGTTCAGCATTTTAGAAAATCTCGGCTGCGTGATTGTTTATAATTATCATGCAAAATGTAAACTGCTGTATATTGCTGTATCTCTATATATAAAGTTGGATAAAGGTATATCAAACTTTACCTACATACATACAGTATAGTGATGTAAAGTGATACTATACTATATATACTAGAGCACATCTCAACTGCTTGATTGGTTATATCATGGCAAAGTGCAAACTATATCACCCAGCTGTAATCTGTTAAATGCATCATAAGGCATGAAGATATTATACACATTAACTTTTGTTAGTTTAACTTTAAAAATGTAGTATAGTTTAAAGAAACAATATGTAAGATTTTTGGATTAAAATATCCAAAAACCACTAGAACAGTGTTATATATTTTGTTGACTTGTGTACTTACATTATCCCAAATGTTTCCAAGAATGTTTAAATCCAGAAAAATAAGCACATTTAACCAGGACATGGACCGTGTCCGTTCATCGCCTATCAATGACACCATACACACACGCCTCGATTTCCGTTTTTATCTTGTAGAAACCATGGAAACACCAAATGTAATATATTATGTGCTTTATTAAAGTGAGTGAGACAGGTGAACTGTTTGGATACATTCATCGACAGAAAACAATTGTTATATAGCTCAACACAGTCTTATTGTTTAAATCTCGTTTTCTTAATTTTCCGCATGTTCCATGTTTTACCATGCCTAACATCAATCTGGCTTACTTCGGTGTGCAACAAGTGAGTGAGCGCACAGAGTAGCATCATAACATAACTTTTAAAGTAGCTTCTAAAACACTGGAAAGTAATCACTTAGCAATCACCAAAAATATACTAAAGCAGCTTGCAATCCTGTAGCAACCACCCAGAACACTTAGCAACCATATAACATACTTAAAACCACTATAGCAACTGCATTGCCAACACTCTGGCAACATGGTGGCGAGTTTTTGAGCAAGCACTAACATTGTTTTGTGTCTCTCAGTGATCAAGACAATAAACAAAAAGAACACACACTGTCCTCAATGCATACTTAATTTTCAACACTATTCCATTAGTCGCCATTATGTTTTAAACAGAAACAAACTCAGGCTAATTTCACCACATGCTATAGACCATGTACTCCATCAGAAAGAGACATTAGCAACGGTGCAATAAGCACTATTTAACAATTTGTCACGAACAGACAACACAAAACAGCTCCCTTCTTAACAAGTAATTAATTTCCTCAAAGCATGAGGAGGAGGATATTTTTAGACAAGGTGAATAACATCACAGCAATTCTCAATGAAGAGTCAGTCAGGCGAAAAAAAATGAAGGATTGTATCCAGACACACTGCAATATACAAATCACTTCCATATGAGGGAGAAATACCGCAAAGACCAGACTAAGACTCTCTTTTCTCGATCGAATTAATTCCCAACATGCTTAGTTCCTGGTGAATGTCTGACACGACTGTTTTAATTGTTATCGGAATTTTATAGTATAAACAAACCATTACAGCTACAAAAAGTAAGAAATAACTGTTATTTTCACTTCACTTCATTTTTTTTTTTTTTTTTTTCTAAAGAAAAGGAGCACAAAGGACCCTTCTTGAGTGTAAATCTACGGGACAGATTTTGCATCTGCGAGGCAAAAATTGTAAGTCTGATTTGCAGCCTCATTAATTCCTGTAGCACAAACAGAACAGCACGAGTTACACACTGAAGCTTAATACTTAAGGCTAGGGGTTTGTTCAAACTCATCATTTGATTAATGAGCAAGTAATAGTAAATGTCTTACTGTAGTCTACCTCAAAATCAGCTGCAATACTTATAATTACAATATGACTTCACCCACTGCGATTTACCTTTAGTAAAATAACATATTACATTTATTTGAATAGCATCTATCACTTGTACATGTATATTTGCATATAGTGTAAACAAGATGCTATTTGTTTCTATTTACACTTTGTGCAAACAGAATCTCCCACTATTTACTCTCACTGTAAGTAGCATCTACATTCATTTACACTTGGTGTAAATACCCACTGCCAAATATAAATATCATCAAGTTTTTATATTGTTTAAAGTGTATTTTAGCTCATTGTGCATATTGAAGACTTAAACATAATATCAGAAAAGGGCAGGCATAAGGTAACCTTGCTCATAGTTGAAGAGCAGCAGGGGATGGGCCCGTTGTAAGACCCGTGAATGCATGACACACCATAAATTGTATTAATTCCCAGTGATGGACAGCTGCTGACAGAGAAAGAGAATGACAGACACAAATAAGAGAGGACTGAAATACCTGATGCAGACGCAGGTGGATTGACCCAGTGAAGCCACAGCCAGTGCCATGAGAAAAGGGAGACAAAAGGGAAAAAATATATAATTACTTTTGGGCAATTCAAATCTCTTCATATCACAAGATGGATAGATGGGTCTGCTTGTTCTCTATATAATGACAATAAAGCTGAATCTAATATAATCTAAACTAACAAATGCACCACCAATATCAATCAACTAGAGGAAGAGGTAGAAGAGAAAGGGCAAAGATAGAGACAGAGCAAATATGACTGTGTTTGCAGTAATGCCAAGCGTGTGCCCTTTGACTGAACCCCCTCTCTCTCTTTCCCCATCTCTTCTCTGCTCTGCAGGATCCTGTTTCATGAGACACTCACACACACGGCCATCAATCACACACACTCGCCACTGTCTTCCAGCAGCTGCCCGGCCCTGAACCACCTCTCAGATTGTAACACAATAGTGGAGCATGTCAGGGGTGTGTCTTAATGTGTGTGAGCACTCGTCCCAAAACGCTCTGGCCAATACAAAGACCTGAGATGTACAACTCTCTCCTGTTGTCCACCTTGCGTTTGTGGTGAAAAGGGTTGCAAAAAAAGACTTTATCAGGTCATAGGCACAATTGGCATAAACATCGATAAACAACGATAACATACAGCAACGATAACACATTTACCATATTTATTTTTATAATAAATGTCCCTGGTCTTATTGGAATCATAATAATAATAATAAATCATAAGTAAATTAACGAATTGGTTCACTTGTAACATCATTGCGCCCCTCTGAGACGAGTGTGTGTGTGTGTGTGTGTGTGTGTGTGTGATAGAGGTGTGTACACAAGGGGGAGCCTACAGACAAACACACATGCAGGTGAGGGTAGTTATAATTTATGAATGTGTTTTAGTCATTTTTTTCTGTTTTGTCACTTTTAGTACTTTTTGTTTTGTGGCATCTTTTTACTAAGCACTATGAATGAATGTCTCCATTACATTTATTTCCCCTCAATTTTAGCCATTAATTATAGCTATTCAACATTACAGTATAGCCTATTTGAAAGCTATCGATTTTAACATTTAATAGGCTAAAAAATATATTTAACCAGGTTTTTTCTCCCATGCGGGATGGATCCGATTTTTACCTGCCCTGCTAAAGTGCACAAAACAGTTTCATTGTTTTGACCCATGTAACCTTGCATAAATTAAACATAGATTAATCCAATTAATGTGTTCATTTTGACAGCACTAGTATTATACGGCTTTATTTCAGTTTTAGTTAACAGAGCCGTCCTTAGGGTGGTGCAACTGCACTGAAAAAAGCTTATGATGAAAAAGTTTATGATGAAAACAAGAAATTTGCCAATGGAGTAAGAAAAACAGTCTTAATATCTTACTTAATATCTTGTTTTAAGGATGTTATTTTTACTGGGAAATTTTGTAGTGCAAAAACAATTCTTCATTTCACCAGGGTTGCTCACAAAACCTCTCTCTGTTTATTTTTAAAATTGATTAGTTGTCCATTCTGTTTCATTACATGAAAATTAATTCTGACATTGTGTATTTTTTCTTCATTTGGCTTCTCCCTCGTTTCCAGAGTGTTGTGGGCTCTGCGATCAAATATTATCAAGCAAATGTCTCACGTCTGTAGAGAAGATGAACCTCACATCCAAATCAAACACCATCGTTGTTTATTCAGGATCTAACCCCCCAACCCCACCCCTTTCTTGCGTATCCTGTTCGGTCTACCCCCAAATTCCCATGATACCTACTCTTTGACATCTCCTGCTTTCTGTAAACCTTCAAATCCTTCTTTCCACTCGGCGTCCCACCCCTGGGCTGCGTTCTTCTGCACTCTCTCTGTCCAACACTGACTTTTATGTGTTTATCTTTGAAGGTCTTCTGCAGACCCAGCTGGACGACTCTGATGTGAAGGTCCATAAGACCACCTCTGACTCCAGAGGGTCTCTGGCACACGCTCTGGCATGGCCCATAATGCAAAGCAGCATGCGGTGACGTGAGCCGTTCGTGTCAGTGATGTGGAATACACAATGCAAAGCCCAATCCGCATTCAGCTTTTAGAGCTTTATTGAACTCAGACTGAATTCAGTTCATAACCTGAAAATCTGTTTTTTGTAAATGTAAATCGAATCCCGGGCACATTTTCAACCTGAAATGGAATGTTACTCGACACAGTCAGTAAATCGTGGCTTTGAGGCCCTTCTTTTTGAGGTATTTGACTAAAGACTTGTACAGACATCCAGTTTGGGATTCCACAAGACTGAAACACAAAAAAGAAGGCTGTGTCATACAGATTTGCATGGGAAAATTGTCTAAGTAAAAACATGCCGATTCCACTTTAACTCTTTCCCATAATTTCCTGTCCTCGTCACTGTCTTTATCATTGTCAAAAAGCTCAAAAATAAAAGAACGAAACCACATTATTGCAAACTAAACCCCAACAGTGTGATCAGAAACGTTGCATGAAGTGCTGACAAATGTTACATCGTCAGGACATTAACATAATATGCATGAAAAAAAATTATTTCTCTGTATCATATTGTGATTTATAAACATCTTGTCTTCATCAGGAGCTGACCAGCAATGCTCAAGCGTGCTATTATCAACATATGGGCGGCACAGACATCTAAATTACCATAAAAATGAATTGCTATTAAAAACATATTTGTATTTGTACATGCAGCAACTTTTTTTTATTACAATTTTTCCACTAATAAATGTATAACCTCTGAACTATCTTAAAAAAACAGCTTGGGTAAAGTTTAAAAAAGAACATGAGCCACAGATTATATGCTTTACAAACTTTCCACTGCAAAACGCAAGCACAGAACAATAGAGAGAGAAACCAAAATAGACAGACAGACGGTAAGGAAGGCAGAGTTTAATCTGTCCCTATGTCTTCCTTCCTTCACGTCTACCTTCATCCCTCAACCTTTCATCAACTGCTCCGCTTGCATCTTCAGTTTCAGAATATCCTACAGTGTGATGTGAATCACAGCCATGCATCATTATTCCCCCACCCCTGAGAAATCAAATTATCTGCCCTGTTCAGGAACAGCAGTGATCTGGTATCATTCTATTTTTGCTGTGTTTTAACCACACATGGATCATCAAGACTTCAATGCAGAACACTTTGAACACACTCGCCATCTGAAGCTGCAACTAATTCAAGCCAGAGGCTATTATAACAACACACACCCTGTACATATGCATACACAAAACCAATTACAAACCACTGGATTGAGCTATGAATCTATGCAATTCCAAAAAGTAAAAGTGTTTCTTCAACTAAGGGGCCTTTTGGACATTTAATAAACTCCTTAAAATACACTCACCAGTTTATTTCATTTATCTGCTTTAGCTCCAATGGTAAACATTCATGCATCACTAGAGAAGTCATATGGACCCTCAATCTTCTGACTGAACAAATGTTATTTCCACCACATCTCAAAGCATGAATTATGTTTTTATTTTTATATGGAAATGACAGAAGTGGGAATCACATTTAAAATGTTTGTGGAATAAAATGCTATGGTTAATGCTATGAACACTAAACACTATGAAAATTGAAAATTGAATTTTTCTTTACTTTTTTTTTTTTGACATGACAATCACAACTTGACTGGAAATGCAATAAAATTATTGCAATTATTAAAGTAAGGTCAGTAACAACTTTTGAAAAAAACTTTGGACACTTGTTGGAATGTATGTAGAAAAAAAAAAAAAAAAGTTTTTTTATATTCTCTTTTTATATTCTCTTTTTATATTCTCGTTTTGATTATCAAATTGTAAAAAAATTATATTTTTTTATGATGGATTTTAAAATCAAACGTCTAGGTCTAGAACAATGATAAAAATAAATACAATTCTAAAAGAAAAAATAATGAAAACCAAGACTGTTTAAAAAAATTTAAAAATAAAGTTGAAATATATATATATAACATTTGTGCAAAATTGCTGGACATCTGTTGGAACAGTCAGAATTTAAACAAAATAAATTTCTAAAAGCAGCAAAAATAAATAATAAAAAACAAAAACAAAACCGTTTTATAAAAAAGTTGAAATCTGTTCATTTTAATGAAAATCCACCCCTGAGATATAAAAGTACCCATAGTTAGAAAAAACCCACCCATACACAACTGCACACACACAAGAACAACAACAGCGTTTCAGTGCACCAGGCCAATAACACTAAATAAGCCAGGCCCTAGAGATTTTATCACTTGAAGTTCCTCTCCCCAGTGGGCTAAAACAACATTGCACAATATGTGTCCTATTTCGCAGGACTCTTTTGTGCTCTGGTGTAAGCTAAACACAATGGGGGGTTCAGAGTCGTAATATGGAGCAGACTGCAAGAAGAGCGGCGGCTCTGGACGTGCAGCGAGCGCCACTACGGTGGTCCCGCTAACTGCCATTGAGGTAGAGTTTGGAGTTGATGATGCAAATGTGAACTGACAGACCTTTGGACGGGCCTATTTTACGTTAATGAGAG
The DNA here is from genome assembly GCA_018749465.1 of Paracanthobrama guichenoti. Classification (NCBI taxonomy): domain Eukaryota; kingdom Metazoa; phylum Chordata; class Actinopteri; order Cypriniformes; family Gobionidae; genus Paracanthobrama; species Paracanthobrama guichenoti. Next base: position 26,572,547 of record CM031956.1, read on the forward strand.
CACACGGTCGGTCTAAGGTGGTTTACGCTGGTTAGAGCTAGTATAGTCCTGCTGTTCTCAAGCAAAACTGAGCACTCCCGCTTCCCATGCTGAGGACCAGGAACCAGCATTCTTTGCTGGTCCCAGTATTCCAAATATACATAATGGGACAATTTTTTGGATTAAGTTTTAATTAATTAATTAAATTTGTATTTTGTTTAAATTTTATGAGCTCGTAAACATACTTTATTACTAGAAGAACTGAAACAACCCATTACCCATGAAAGCATTATGCAATCATTTATTACATTTCTCCTTCATACACCGAACATACACCCAGCGCAGTATGATGCAAGTGTTTTTTGCTAGTTTCAGTCTAATGCGACGTCAAGTGCCACGTTGTTTAAATAGCAAATGAAAAATGGTATGAAAACGAGGTGTTCTACACTATTGACTTTAGACCAGGTTTTTGTTGGTCAATGGCGCAGTATTTTTTGTGTTATGCGGCTATAGGCGGGTGCACAACGCGCGTACACTCTGTTTATCTCTCTCTCTCTCTCTCTCTCTCTCTCTCTCTCTCTCTCTCTCTCTCTCTCTCTCTCTCTCACACACACACACACACACACACACACACGTTTGTTTTTGTGAATTGTGGGGACATTCCATAGGCGTAATGGTTTTTATACCGTACAAACTGTATTTTCTATCCCCCTACACTACCCCTACCCCTACCCCTACACTACCCCTACATTTTTACTTTTTCCCAAAAAAACTCTGTATGATTTATAAGCCTTTTAAAAAATGGGGACATGTCCTCATAAGTCATCCTCTCCTTGTAATAGCTATGTCATACCCATCTCATATGTGTCCTGATATGTCACAAAAACACACACACACACACACAGGGATGTGTAGCAGCACACACACATTTTTAAATATTAAAAATAAAAGGATTCCTCTCTGGAGAAGCATTCAGTCTTTCCGCTCGCAAATTCCGCTGTGTAAATAGTGAATCTGCCATGGTGCAAGCACAATTGGCTTTTAAAAGGAATGGGAGATGAGACTCTGATTGGTTTATTGCAAGTTATGCCCAAAACACTTCCATGATTCATTAAGAGATTAGGTACAACCCCTTTGGACCCTTTGCGCACTGACGCTAAACCGTCGTTAAACTAGCAAAAGTTGATTCGAACACGCCTTAACCAATATTGCATCATCATAATCATTTAAAATATGCTGCAGAGTTGAAGTGGCTAAGTGCACCTGCACCATGAGCTTCATGTGCATCAGATCGTTAAGATTTTGGCATAAAATGTTCTTTAAAATTGAGTCAAGAACCCTAAGGTTCGATATAGATCCTCATTGAATCTTTTTCTAAGAGAGTACCTTATGCTGGTGACCCAGCGATGCTGGATTTTCCAGCATTTTTCAGCTTTAAACTAGTTCCAACTCTAGTTAAACCAGCAAGACGATGTTTTCTCATACCAAATCAGCTGGTCCAGCCAGGAACAAACACACTCGGGACAGTTATTGAGTCTTGAAGGGTCTGCTTGCTGTTAGGACATTACGTGGTGCTCTTCTGAGAAGTTTACTTCAAGTACAGAGAAATGCATTGGTCTGTTTGTAGTCTGCAAAAACAAGCAGGAGCTGGACGGAGATGGATTCTCAGCAGATGCGACGCTGGGTCGATGTAGTCACACGGTCTTGGGTGCAGTGCTTGATCAGAACCAAACTGAAGCCTAGCATGAGAATACATTTGGTTAGATGTCCATAAAATCAAATGCTTGATAAGAATAAACCTGGGGGGAAATGATAAGGAAACGAGAGCAGAACTACATAAGTCTGTCTTTGATTAAAGCACATTTAGGGACGAAATACCAGTCTGTCTATCTTTAGTCTCGTGAGGAAAATGGAAAATCAAACCACAGAGGGAAAAACAGAAGGATGAATCGAACAAAACCTGTAAAGAATAGCCTAGTCCATAATTAACCTTAAAAAACTTAAGTTAAATTAGAAATTCTATTTTGCTTTTAGGACCATGACATTTTGGTAATACTTTACAGATTTTTTTGTTTTGTTTTTGTAATATACAACTTTGTAATGTATATTTTAATCAAAATTAAGAACATTTTCCCCTCCAATTGTCATGAGACATCATCCTTCATATCTCCGAAAAGTCTTTAGTCTTATATTTATATTTATAAAAGAAAGAAACGCCGTACTGAGCCTTTCCGAATAAAACCGAGCGGCTGGGGGCGTATCGTGTGGGCGGAGCTAAAGAATCACGAGCGTGTACAGCTATTGTGTTGAGAGCATCTGAAAGCTGTAACATCCTTAAACGTGGAAAAGAATCCGAAAAAACGTGGAAAAGTTATCCTAAATAAACCATGGCTATCAATCAGATTCAACCATACATATATGATCCAGAATCTGATCCGGAGGCTGAAATTGAACAGGAGCAGCAGCAACAGTGACTACAGCAGGACGTCTCTATGTGGTGTGTACTGTAACTATTTGCTTAGCGACTTGTCATGCGCAAGTTTTACAACATTTGTGTGTGTTTACTCATGGTTTATGAGGACATGATTTGGTTTATGGACTATTCAAGATTCAAGAGTTTTATTTGTCACATACACAGTTATATACAGAATATACAACCGGCAGTGAAATGTAAACAGGTCCGCTCCATGGACAGTGCAAATTCACAGTTAAAAACACAAGGAGGAAATTATAATAGAAATAGGATTAAAAAAGTACTACTATCTATATATATGTCTATATATCTGTATAATTATATATAATCTAATCTGTCAATTATAAATAATCAAGTCAAGAGAAAAAAAAAAGGTAACAAATAAGGATAAAGTGGAATAAAATAATTGAAGTAGACTGTGCAGTGAGTAAACTGTAGACTTATAAATATGTGGTTAACAAATGTATAAAGAGTATAATGTGCAAACAGGTTTATAACAGGTTGTTACACAGTAACAACGAGAACAGAAAGTGCAGTGCAATGTCAGTGTATCGATGTTTATCCTGGACGTGAAGTCACGTGATGTTAAGTGACTGAGTTCAGGAGTCTGATGGCCTGGGGGAAGAAGCTTCTCCTGAGTCTCTCAGTTTTGGCCATCAGGCTTCGGAAGCGCTTACCAGATGGCAGCAGCGTGAAATGAGGGTTTGCAGGGTGATTAGAGTCCTTGATGATCTTGGTAGCTCTACCTTTGCAGCGTTTGGTGTAGACGTCCTGCAGAGACGGGAGAGCTGACCTGAGATACGCCGGATAAGCGCACTACTCTTTGCAGGGCTTTGCGGTCATGACTGGTGCTGTTCCCATACCATGCTGTGATGCACTGAGTTAAAACACTTTCTATCGCCCCTAAATAGAAAGTTTTCAGGATAGCTGGTGAAACCCTGAATTTCCTCAGCTGGCACAGGTGGTACAGTCTTTGCCTGGCTTTTTTCATGCGAAAAATGCGCATGAAAGGCTTTTTGGCTTGCAGTAGCAAGCGGAATGGTTTTGCACGTCAGACTAGTGCATGTTTACATAGAAAAACAATGGAATAGTAGCGCATTTGAATGAAGAAGCTTGCTTTGTGTTGGGTTTAATATGTTTGGGGTGGTTTTACAATAAACAAACAGACACCTATAGTGGTCAGCTAAACAAATGTAAACGCACACCATAGATGGCATGCTCCATTGATAAATTAACTATACACGATCATGTTGTTTACTGATGTGTACTTACGTGACGATAGCCAACAACACACGGACAATTGAAGCAGTTTTACTCACCGCCTGCGATTCATGACCGTGACCCTTTATCTTTGGGACCGCTCCATCTTTCAGCATTAGACAAGCTACAAATCCAGAGTTGAACTGGTGTCGCCAAAATGCAATGGAACAAACAAAAACACTTGCGCAACCTGTTGCTACTCCATCCACTGTCTCAGGGTACAGGGTTGTCTTGCCCTGACAACCAAAAACACACTTCTTTGGTCACATTGTTGATTTTGTGAAGTCCTGTGACTACAGTGCAGCCGGCCTCCCTAAAGCCGATCAAAGTGCATTAATGGGCATGCATTTGCGCTCTTGCTCTGGTGGCGCGTGAACTTTTCGGAAACTTGTGAGAAACCAGAAGGAGTATTTTTGACACAGAAATACTCCATCAAACGTCCAATTTATTTTTTGAATATTTGTCCATGTTTAGCATGGGAATCCAAGTCTTTAACAGTGTAAAAAACTCAGAATGCATGAAACAGCATTTCACCCCCCACCCCCTTTAATTGTCATGAAAATAATGTCTTGATGTCCTAAAATAGGCTTCATTTTGGACATTTTTCCTCAATTGGACATTTTTGGATGAGATTAATGCAAAAATGAGAGAATGTGGGCATTCAAACCAGATTTCCTGCAGTCCTTTAGCTGACACAGTATGGCTGGTTTCTATGTAACTTGCGGTACCTGTATTGGAGTTGATATCTACACATGTGTGCGGATGTCTCATGTCTGACTTTCTGGCAGCTCGGGTGGTTGCCATGTGCCTTGTGTTCGGCAGCAGCTGGGCTGACACTTGTCTTACAGGTTTTTCAAAACATATGGCACATCTGGCAACCCCAAACAGGGACTCCCTCATCAACCCCCATGGAATTTACTGTGCTGATTGGAAAGAGATCTTTCATTTTCATTTTATGCCCCTTCGAATATGATCAATGAAGGAGAAAACATGCCAAGGATCTGTCTTTGATCTGGGCTGAGAGATCCTGAGAATCATGACATGGCAAGATTACACTTCAAAGAGCTTCGCCATCAGACTGTTTAGAATTGCTCGGCTATAGTCAATATTAATTGCCAGATAAATATTTAAAGACTGTAAATGGTAATCGAAAAGTTACATATGGTTTAAAGATTTGTCATGCTATATCGTTGTGAGACAACCACATTGATTTAGTACTCTGTGTCCTAACCAAGACATCTCCAGTGTCCAGTAAATTTTCTGCCCTTAATGAAAGCAAAAAAGCTGTGCGAAATGACATAATCCCAGTCAATCAAAACGTATTTGATGTGTAATGTAAAGCTATGTAGAGTCTGATTTTGGACCAATGAGATTTCATGGTGGGCGGGGCTTACAGCAAGAGAACCCTTGTGCCCAGCAAAATGTCTTGTTGCGGCCAATAACAAGTTTGTCACATGTTGCATTTAGTTAGGACCAAAAGAAACATGAAATAGTTTTGGCAGAGTTTAGGAATGATGATATTTCCAACAGGAGGTGTAAAGTGAAAGTGTTGTATCCAAGCTTTATCAAAGCAATTCTGTAGTAAACTACAACCATCTGACTGTCTTTGCTGACTCTGCTCTGGTCTAGTTAAGCCCAGGGAACACAGGCAGGATAGTTTTGACAGCGCTAAACAAACTGACCCGGATAGCGGAAGGCCACTGATTCACCCTGGTTTTAATCCTACAGTCTAAAAACATAACAGGATCTGTTGAACTCAGGCCTAGACTGTCTTCAGCTCTTAACACACATTATTCCTGACTGCTAAAAGAATTAGTACCATATAAAGCAAAACTGTTCACTGATACTAACACTAGGACTGTCGATTTAGCTCGTTGTGGGGAAAAATAATACATTCAAATTCACACCCGGCCTGTCCCATCTCCAAACAGTGGGGTTTAATTTCTGATTGAATCCACGTTTTGAGCGAAGCAAACCATGATTCAATGGCGGATTCATAAAGAGATCCATTTACGCATTCCTGAATGAATCAGCCATTTGAACTGATCAAATGAATGAATGACTCAGTTTTAGTTTCTTATTTAGAGTATCATTTCATTAAAGGGGTCATGAACTGGCTTTTTGAAAAAAAATTATACTGTTGTCTGAGGTCAACTTATGACGTTTGCATGTTTTTTACATTCAAAAACATCATAATGAATAAGTAATAGGCTATTTTCTACCCTGGTTTTGAGCCTCTCTCCTGCAACGCTCAGATTTTATGGGTGTGCCGCACTGAAGACTTGGAAGTAAACACCCACGGCTAGGATTGGATAAGATTTGCATATTTAATGAGCTTCGGCTCCCCCGCGAGTACATGTGAGGGATTGTTTTGAAAGCGTGTGGAAAAACGGCAACCGGAATGATTCGTCCAACAGGGCTCGCAAAACGTCTTTATCAAACAAACACAATGATTTATCTCTCATCCACCTGCGATTGATTGGAATGTAATTTTTTTTATTACTTGGCCTGCCCGATTGGTGGATATAAGCGCAAACCATGCAGCACACGCAACACACACACACACACACACACACACCAAGTACGTTGCAGACAGCATGATCAAAACTTCCGTGATTGTATTTTTCCTTCAAATATCAAGTCAAGAGAGTGAACGCTCATCAAGAAAGGAATGTTATTTCACTATTTAAGATAGCCCGTCGGCAGGCCAAGCTTACGTTTTGGTAGCCCATCTAGAAAACACATAGCCCCGGGACGTTGGGCTTTACGAGCCCTGGCCCATACATGTCCGAGTCTGATCCCGAATCAGAATTTACATTTACATTTATGCATTTGGCAGACGCTTTTATCCAAAGCGACTTACATTGCATTCAAGGTACACATTTTTACATTTCGTCAGTTCTTGCTTTCCCTGGGAATCGAACCCATGACCTTGGTGTTGCTAGCGCCACGCTCTTATTGTTTGAGCTACAGGAAAGCTCAAATCATATTTATTGAACTCAATGAACCAACAACACCACAAATAATAGATTCTCCAGCCTTTGACAGCATGCTAAGATATGTTCTGTTAGACACGTACACAAAATCAGATCTATATCAAACTATCTGTATCAATGCAATACTATCACATATAAAAAACATTCTCACATTAGTGTGTTGCTTCATTCATTCATGTAATCTCATCCTGTCTGCGAATCCAGTCTCGTTTACAAACAAATCCATGATCAGAAATGAAGGAACAAACACGAATGTCTTCCCCACATGAGCTAGATATTCATTAAAAAATAAAGTTCATCCATGCATTCATAATATTGGAATCCGAAGGAAGCTTATGCGGCATGTTTATTGCTTAGAAGTTCGATCCGGTTTAGCTCTATGTAGGCCTGTGTCATGCCAGGCACGAGTCGGTGGGCGGGGCTACAGAATCAGGCGTTGTTCATCTTCTGTTGAGGCGATGTTTCACCACACGATGACATCAAAGTGTGGCATATATTCTGAGATCGATCGTTTGCTGGGCCTGGTGTCAATAAAGTTTTCAGCTCTGAAATTATATTACCATGACCTTTTATATATCAAAAGCTCAGGGGAAAGTTGATTTCTCAATTCATGACCCCTTTAAAAATATATATTTTTTTTTCCATATTAATAAAAAACCCATTAAAGGTAGTTCACACAAAAATGTAAAAGCTGTCATCATTTACTCACCCTCATGGCCGTTCAAATAGTCATGTGACTCCAGTGGTTCAACCTTCATTTTATGAAGCGGCAAGAATACTTTTTGTTCGCAAAAATAATGACCCTTTAAAGCTATATGCAGTATATTGTGGTGTGCATTTTGTCCTGTTATGGGACACTGACTTCAATTGTAAATATGTGATATATATATATATATATATATATATATATATATATATATATATATATATATGTATGTGTGTATATGTATGTATAGGTATACATTTCATATTTTATTTAATAAATATGATATATAGTTAATCAAATTAAAGAATATAATTCATTCATTCATTAAAGAGTGCCAATTACTGTTCTTTTATGGTTTTAGTAATAGTTAGTTGACTATAATGCAGTTTCTTCTCATCAGAATGTATTTTGAGCCTTTTCAGAACTTGAAAATGCTCTGAGGGCAGATGTATTACTATTGTTAGTGCGGAGATGCAAACAAAAGAGTGGAACAATTCCCATCATATGCTTCACCAAAAAAAAAAAAAGGATGATTTGCTGTGACAGACTGATATACAAGACCAGACCAAAGGCTGAAATGAATCCAGACACTCATGATAGTTGAAGGTACACTGGGGAAAGTAGCGTGTGTTTCTTCCCCAATTCTCTCTAACCTACAAACAAACAAGTACAGAAGGAATACCATGATGCAAACAATTACCTCAACCACTGAATCAAAGGCCTGGTCTTAATTTCCCTGTATTTCAAGACATATTCGGAGCTTCGCTTGGATAAATAAATAGCCTGGCTTGGGAAGAACTTTTTTTTTTTTTTTTTTTTTTGAGTAAGTGGTGGCCATCAATTTCTTCTCATCTTTGGAAAACCACACTACACTTCCATGCAGATTTCAGCATGGGGAACAATATATCTACAGTACAATAAGACGCCATATGACATGCACACAAAAGACCAGAACAGAAATAAAGCTTAAGCACAAGACCATTTATTTTTATGACTAAGCCGATGAAATTATGGAAATTATGGCAGGAGGAATCAACATATAATGGTTGTTCTAGAAAAGGTCTGTGTTCCACAACAGGACAATCATGGTATTGCATGAAATGACTCTTGGCAGTGCAGCACTTTCTATTGCAGAATGGATATTCGCCCAAGCGCATTTAAAGTGAACAATGTATTGCAAAACAGAACCAAGTATTTATATCAACGGCATCTTGGAATGATACATCCAAAACACAAGATAAATACATGGATAAACAGAAGAACGCAAAGCTTGGGTATTCAATAAACACTTTTATGTTATTTGCTTTAAAACAGCGACCATTTTCAAGCACAAAAGAAGTCAAGTTAAAGGTCAAGACACAACAAAACATGTCTGAGTAAAGGAATACGATGCAGAGGTCTTTTCTTATTATTAAACATAATGAGGATGATGAACAAGGCTGCTGGAAATAAAAGCTACTTTAAAACCTGGTTTTGTTTAGGCTGTGTTAATTCTACACTGGTAAAACCGCTGTTAAACAGAAATGCTTTTAAAACATTTGAATAGTTGCTTCTACCCAAGCTCCAATCTGCCGCTAGATAACTTGACTGGAGCCAGAGGAGCACCCTGAGAAGACGGTGAGAGATCTCTTGAGTTGAAGAGGTTTTGTCTGAAGTGCACCTGGCTCGGGTCGACGCTGGCACAGGTGCAACACAAACATCGACGCACAAACAGGAAAATACAAATGCGCTCCAAATTTATCCCTCTCAGTTGAGAGCAATCTTCAGAAAAACCCACTGACTCACCAAGACGATTCTACGAAAATAAACAGCCTCTCTTCTCTAGCCTAAAAAGGTCATTCACTTTCACACAAATACTAAACAAATGGAAACCAGGTTTTGTGCATTCACAGTTCACTTCGCTGTGTTTAAATCAAAAGGTCAAAGTTTGGCTGGTTAGTCTGGCCCTGATGGTAGATGCTGTAACTACACCATTCTGGGAGCTGGGAGGTTTTCCATTGACAGCCATCAATGTATCATGTATCCTGCCAATATTCTGGTCATTACCATTCAAAAGTTTGGAGCTGTACGATTGATTTAATGTTTTTGAAGTCTCTTATGCTCATGCTTATTTGATCAAAATACAGTAAAAAACGCAATAATGTAAAATATTATTGCAATTTAAAATAACCTCATTTCTATTTGAATATATTGTTAAATGTAATTTATTCCTGTGATGTCAAAGCTGAATTTTCAGCATCATTACTCCAGTCTTCAGTGTCACGTGATCCTTCAGAAATCAGTCTAATATGCTGATTATTTGCTGCTCGAGAAACATTTATTATTATCAGTTGTGCTGTGTAATTTTTTTAGGATTCTTTTATAAATATGTTGCTATAATTTATAATGCTATTCTTTTGAACTTTGTCATTTTGCACTGTGTAATTACCTACACCATTACCCTTAACCCTACCTGTTAAACACTTTATTCCCACTATTAAATGCCTGTTAGGCACTTTTTTTCCTTTTTTAGATTTTCTTAATTTTTATTAAAAATAAACGTCTCTCTGAGCTGATATGCGATGGGAAATAGGAGAAGAATGAGTGAAAGGTGGAACTTTTTTCTTTTTGTAATTTCCTGTCTCAACCAGACATTGGTGGGCGGAGTTAGTGTAAATAGCCTCTGCCAACAAGTCATGCATTTGCACTTGGTGTAAATAGACACTATAAATTAATTTCTTTAAAAAAAAAAAATCTTACTGACCCTGATATTTTGAACAGTATTGTGTATTATTACTTTTCCAAGTGATCAAAGTGGCCATTTTTGCCTCACAGAAGATAAAATGGGTAAAAGTATAAATCACATGTAAAAATCGGAATATATAGAGATTTGAGGTTGGGCTCTTTTAAATGGGGCCTGTGCGCAACTACCCAGAACAGTTTTGAACAGAAAAGCCCCACTCAAGTTTCTTCATAAAAAAAAAAAAAAAAAAGTTTTAAAAATCTAGTAAAATCATCCAGTCTGCAGGCGGATAGAGTAGGGCACCCTATAGGAGTACCCTTCATGTTTACGCCTTCAACTGTCCTGAAGGATAAACAATACATGTACAGATCTGATAAAAGCACACATTTGAGAACAGCATAATACTGCCAGTGTTAAAATCAAAGATCACTTAAATTGTTCGTATTCAATGCTTTTTTTCCAAATTCCTTGGACGAACTTCACGTTCTTACTGGAAATGTTCATTCTGCTTTCTGTCCATATGCCTAACAATTCCCTACTATTTGTACTGCAAGATTTTTTTTTTTTTCTCTTTGTGAAAGAGCAAAGCAATAGGGAGCTCTTAGTTAACAATGTTTGTCTAAAGTTAGAAAAAGACCAGAGATGTGAACAGACTGAGAAAAGTCACAATGCTGATTTTAGATAATAATAACAATAATAATAAACTTTAATAGCACCTTCCCAAGGCGCTGTACACAAGATAAGCAATACATAGCACAATAAATGAAATAATAAAAGGGTTCAAAAGGGTTGGAGAAAAAGGCCTGTCACCCATAGATCTTAAGCAGGTTTGAGGAACAGTCAGCAAATTAGATTGTGAGGAGCGCAATCTGCGATTTGGGGCATAAGGAATTAACAATGCGGAAAAATAATATGGAGCCAAGCCATGTAAGGCTTTTGGCCCTATCATACACCCAGTGCATTGCGGGTTGTTTTTTGCTATAGTTTCAGCCAGACGCAGTTATCATTGTCACGTCCTGCACCACGCTGTAAATAGCAAATGCACTCGTGCCCATCTGTTCGCCCATAGACGTTCTGGTCTGAAAACAAGGTGTGTTCAGGCGCATTGTTGGGGCGTTGCTCTTTTGAGGAAACCGAAAACAACTGCGGCATTGACCAACAAGAACCTGGTCTAAAGTCAATAGCGCAGTATTTTTTGTGTTATTTAAAGGGTGCATTAGTAATAAGAGGCTATAGGTGGGTGCACAATGTGCATATACTCTGCTTATACACACACAGGGATGCGCAGCAGCACACAGACATTTTAAGTATTAAAAATAAAAGGATTCCTCTCTGGAGAAGCGTTCAATGTTTCCGTTTGCAAATTCCACCATATAAATAGCGAATCTGCCATGGTGCAAGCACAACTGGCTTTTAAAGGAAATGGGAGATTGGTTTATTTACTCTGATTCGTTTATTGCACGTTACTGCCAAAACACACCCATGACTCATCGTATTTTAGACCATTTTCCCGTCATTAAACTAGCAAAAGTAGATTCGGACATGCCCCCACACCGTGCGATTTAGACCATGCGCTCAGATCGTTAAAATAGGGCCCTTTGTATGTCAGCATCATCATTTTAAAATCAACATGTAACCTGACCGGGAGCCAGTGCAAAAACTCCAACACAGGAGTAATGTGACTGCATGTCCTGGTCCTAGTCAGGATCCTGGTGGTCGTATTGCAGCTTGTTATGTGTGGATTTAGAAACGCCGGCTTTATAGTAATCTATCCAAGAGACATCAAACAAGTTTTTCAACTTTTCAGCTACAGAGAAATGTAGCATAGGGTGCAATCTTGCTACATTTCTGAGGTGAAATAAAAGATGCTTTAGCAGTGCTCAGCACACAATGATCAAATGTAAGATTGGCATCAAAAATGTATGTCTTTGTCTTCCAAGCCGCTAATTTATATTGTCGCTGTACACCTCCCATACCGATTGCCCACCGCAAGACCTGCGGGTCGAAATCTAAACCAAACCTCTTCTTCGACCTCCACGACCTGCAGGCTTTGACGATATTAAATGAACCTTCATCATGCAACAACTTCCCGCTGAGCCATAGTGGCATTTATTCACACTCACCGCTAATACCAAATCGTCATTAGTCGCAGACGTGGTGACCTTTGACCCTGTGTCTGCCCCTGTAATCCTGTCCCAGTTTATCCCTGCTGCTCAGTGAAGGGGGAGGGAGAGGAAAACAGCTGATGTCATAAGGGGAAGTGCAGTGAGGTGTGAGAGGAACAGGAAATGAGCATTAACTCAACGCTAAGCTGGATTTCAGGCCAATCAGATTGCTGGCAGGACTCCACCGTATACTGAGCAGAAAAGATGGAAGTGTCTGTGAGGTTAGATCAGAATATACATTTTACATTTCAAGTTGTATAGTATATAATTGTATGTGACAAATGATCTTGAATCTGAAAAGCCATTGGACTGATCTGTCTAAACCTCTTATGTCAAAAAAAAAAACAGGATTGGCTCCCTGGAGTGTATCTGAATCACTCCATTGATGTGAAACCAGACAGGATAATTAAGACAGAGTTTCAAATAAACATCACTGGGTTTAGACCATCTTAAAAGAATAGATCCCCTAAAAAAAGTTACAAATGTATGACTTTCTTTTTTGACGCAGCAAATGACAAAGCTAATGTATGACTTGGAATATAGTGCACAAGTCGTTTGGATATTTTTGTGGTGGTTTTGCAAACTCAACAAAACCCTGCACACAACTTGCATCATTACAAAATTTCTGTTTGCAACGTTTCAGTCAAGCCTGAGGAAGGTTGATTGACTGAAATTTTGTAATGACAGAAGATTAAGTAGCTTGTGGGATTTCTTTGAGCTGATATATTAGTTAATAGTTTTGACCTTTTTTACTTGTAGTGTCTTGCCTTAAAAAGCTTGTAGCTGCACCGGAGACAAGAACCAACTACGTCTTCTTTTCCAGAAGAAAGAATGTCATACAGGTTTGTAACAACAAGAGGGTTAGAAAATGATGACAGGACTTTCCTTTTTGGCTGAACTGTCCCTTTAAGAGACTGAGGTATAATTTTACAAAATTGTGATCGATTGTTGATTGCGATAATAATACCTGTCGGTTTGGAGTTTGTGCTGCAGTTGAGATGAATATGCCCTAGTTCTGCATTAAATCCAACAGACATGGTGGATACTCTCTCCCTGGACGGCACATGTTTACCCAGCATTCCCTTGCTATACAGTTATAACAGTTAGAGTTCACCAGGGACAAAAAGAGGTTAAACACAGCCCTACTTATGCTGCTGTCTTCATGCGGATCCATTTCATTAAATACGACATTGAATAGCACTGAATTTAGCAGAAAAATAAGATATGTCCCTGTGGGATTAAAATTTCCCGCTCCAATGAAAACAGTAATATTCTTGCTCAGGGCTACAGTGATTTCAAGAAAGCTACACATAAATTTACATCCTATATCTGGTCTACAAATGTTAAACAATATAGGGAAAAATTCAATGGCATCTTACATACAGCGCATAATAGCATTAATGAACTGATGGGCATACGGATATATATAGTTGTTGAAATTACTAAAAATAATCAAGTCAGTGTAAAAAAACATATTTCATACCATCATTTTTAAAATCTGAATATGTACATATTGATCACAATAAGTAAAAAGAGCTTAATTTTACTTTATTTCTCATTCTTATTTTGTGAAATGAAATTATATATGATTTAATTTAATTATTCATAAAGTATGTATATATAACATTTTTATATTTATTTATTGGAGTATATGTTTTACTAGAAAAAAGCTATTTCAGAATTTTTCTACTTCAAATTTTTACATTTAATTCACATTTAATGTTTCTTCTTATGACATAATCTAGCAATTTCTAAATGTAAAAATGGTTTCTACATTTTTTTTTTTTTTTTATCACCATTGTTTCTTAATCTTAAAAAAACATTATTTTCATGCAAAACATAATTTCTGATTTAATTCCTTGTCTTGACTGGGCACGTTTTCATGAGATTCACCCCAAAAGCTGTTTTCTCGCTTGCTTTTTGAAATGTATATACATTGCTTTTAAGTGTTGATGATTTCAGACTTTTTCTGACCCATGTTACATGGCCTACAGTTATTTTGAGGAAATCGAAACCATCCTTTGAATCTGAAAGATCATGTTCTGCTAGTGGGAAGGTTCACCGTTACCCCTGCACCTCATCCTCAGTCAAACCTGTTTCTGCTTCAACATCAAAAACATGCCAAGGAGAGGCCAATTTAGGAAGAATTCACTTGTCCAACGCACGCACACAGACATGCATCCACGCACACCACCACAAAGCGTCACCTTTGCATGCAGATACATGGTCACTGCAAATGATTCCTGCTCCTCCCTGACTAGAGAAAATAAGAGAGAGCTGAAAGATGCCTCTGTGAAAATGGAACCATCTGCTGACATTTGCCCACTTCAAAAGATCGACTATAGATGTTGTGATGAAGTGATTGAACGCAAAGTGAACAAACATAAAAAAGATAAAAGCTATAAGGCCAGGATAATATAATAAGCACCTTTCATTGCTCACTGTAACCCCCAGTCATTCATTTTGATGTTTTTTGTGGATAGGAGGATGCTGTATATTACGTCTGTTGGATATGTAACAGACGTGACAATACATTGCAGTGGGACTGGAAAGTTCACCTTATCATAAAACGTATCTTCTTACAGACTGCTCTAAAAATGACATTATTTGTGTTACATGTACACTTTACCGCTCAAAAGTTTAAGGTCACATGTACTCACATTAGTACATTTGAATATATTTTAAAATGTCATTTATTCCTGTAATTGGATGATTATCCTCTGTGTTGCTGTGATTGGATGATTATCTGTGTTGCTGTGATTGGCTGATTATCCTCTGTGTTGCTGTGATTGGATGATTATCCTCGGTGTTGCTGTGATTGGATGATTATCCTCTGTGTTGCTGTGATTGGCTGATTATCCTCTGTGTTGCTGTGATTGGATGATTATCCTCTGTGTTGCTGTGATTGGATGATTATCCTCTGTGTTGCTGTGATTGGATGATTATCCTCTGTGTTGCTGTGATTGGATGATTATCTGTGTTGCTGTGATTGGATAATTATCCTCTGTGTTGCTGTGATTGGATGATTATCCTCTGTGTTGCTGTGATTGGATGATTATCTGTGTTGCTGTGATTGGCTGATTATCCTCTGTGTTGCTGTGATTGGATGATTATCCTCGGTGTGGCTGTGATTGGCTGATTATCCTCTGTGTTGCTGTGATTGGCTGATTACCCTGTCACTGAGATAATGCCCACCTATCATGTTTGTAACAATCCAAATAAACCTAAAATGAATTGAACAGGTTAAAATGAAAGGAATAATTACAGATTAAACAGCACACCCACTTTTTTCACCACTTTTGGTCACGTCTGAATGACAATGATCCTGAAACACAAAATGATTTGCGTGTAAGGGCGGATCAAAGTAGACGTTGTTCATGGGCAGCCAATGAAGACCATGGGCTGGCATTATACAAACTTGTTACATTGTTACATAGGTTTGTAACAGAATGGACGCTGGAATTGCTGACGACTTGTTTCGGCAGTTCAGAATCTATTGTTTCTTATAGGAGACTTTCTTTAGAACTTTTACATTCACAGACAGCTATATTGCACACTGCATGAAAGGGAATATTCGAAAAAGCATAATAGGGGCACTACAAGAAATACTCAAACACAGACAGGAGACTTTGTCTCTTCATTTCAGAAGTCCACCATTCACAAATGATGTGCAGTAAACTTAGACAGACAGAGGTTTTCCCAGGGAACCTTATAAAAACATCTCAAGAGCTGTCAAGAAATTGTTGCTATTTGCACTTGTGAGAAGTTCCTGTTTGCATGGATTGGTCCCCATCCAGGTATACTGCATGAGTGGCTTTTGAAAGCTTTCGGCTTTGCTCGCTTTCCTTGGAGCAGATTTCTATAAACTTCCACAGGTGCATAATAAAACAAAAGGGCTCGAACCCAGAGATTTACGTACAGTAAGTGCTTTTACTCACCAAAACAAGTAGGATTGCTTACACTAGAGAAATAAATGAGACTTTTGGGTCATAAAACAGAACTATTTTTACCACAATACAGTTTTGCCCCATAGGCAACTAAAAATGAATATTTACTCACCCTCATGTTGTTCCGACATATGCCGCATATGACCATGAAACACAAAAGGAAACATTTAGCTGAGTTTTCCCAGGTGCTCTTTTCCATACAATGAAAGTGAATGAGGATGAAAGTAACAAGCTCCAAAAAAAAAAGCATAATAGAAATGGTACATACCAGTGTATTTAGTATCCTAGATATACTTTTATAGTTTTTTATTAATATAAAGTTTAGTGTCAGATTTTTTAAAAATGTTTTTGAAAGAAGTTTTTTTTTGAAAACTTGATCAGAATTTATTTGATCAAAAATACAGTAAAAATACAGACACCTTTATTCTGTTATCGCTGTAAAGCTGCTTTGAAACAATTTGCATTGTATGAACCGCTTTAAAAATAAAGGTGACGACCCAGACTTTTGAATGTCTGTATACTGTAGTTTTTATACATCTTTATTTCAGTTTTCTTTTTAGTTGAGAAATGAGAAATGCTGCCTTGTTACAGTGAAATGACAATGTCATTATATGGTTTTAGTTTTAGTTAACTAAAATAACCCTAGTCTATACAAGACATGCTCTATATTTAAAATTATTTTTGAAGCCATTCAGTTTTTTTTACACAAAGCTATCATATGGCTTTTTTGGACCAGTTTTATATTCTGTCTTTGTATGGAAAGAGCTCTGTGTGTGTGTGTGTGTGTGTGTGTGTGTGTGTGTGTGTGTGTGTGTGTGTGTGTGTGTGTGTGTGTGTGTGTGTGTGTGTGTGTGTGTGTGTGTGTGTGTGTGTGTTACACTGGGGGGAAAAAGAAAGTAAATGGTCACAGAATTTTCATTTTTGAGTGAACTGTCCTTTTAAAATGATTGAGTGCAAACTGTATTCATTCCTTTCTTTGTATAAAACAGATAGTCTGAATGCAAATCAAATCACATTCAATACAGAAAATGTGGTTTTTGAGTTTTCACAGCAAATCCAAACCCCACAACCACAACAAAAATGAGAATCAGTGCCAGACACGTCTCACTTCCAGCTGAAATCATTAGTGTGAGTGGATAGGGACAGATTGAATGTTCCTGTTAATAACTCCAGTTCTCTTCTCCCTCATGGACGAAGCCACGATTTAAATGCAAGAAAAGAAAACACAGAAGCTCTTTTCACTCCGAAAGGCCAAAAAAGACCCTGCACAATGTGTTTTCACTTTTTGGAGCGTCAAAGAAGAGATCTTTTTTCATTTCAAACTGGATATAGTATTATACCTCTTCTGAGATTCCAGAGTTGGACCTTGCAGAGCATCTGGATTTTCCTCATTGATAAAAATGCAATTGAGAATGTTCAGAATAAGAAACTGACACATGCGGTTCTAATAAAGCCATATAGGCCGTAAGTGACACTCAAACCCTTTACTCATTAACAGTTCACAAATAAGTACCAAATGGCGCTGCCGGGGTGTCTCATCTGTCTGACGTTGAGAAGCCAAGGCCAGCGACTTACCGTTGTCTTATCACACTTAGCCATCTTAGAGGTCCCCATAACACGTCGTGTTTGAGACCATATCTGTGTCACCCTACCCTTCCAGAAGGCCAGAACTCCCTTGAAAACCACAAGTTCTTGCAAGATGACCCCCTGTGTAATAATGTGTTCATTTTAACCCGTGGTATCGCCACACACCGAATCCAGCCTCTCTCAGAGGAAAGCCTGTGGAATGTATTTGAAGAGGTAATTGTAACTGCATCTGAAACGTCTGAAGGAAATTGATTTAAAATGCTGCCAGAGAATCACCTCTGCATTTTGCTGATGGATCGGCCATGAATGACGCGAGAATTGTGATCTTTATCAGTACATACACTATCATTCAAAAGTTTGGGGTCGGTAAGGTCAAATATTTTTGAAAGTAGTCGCTTATGCTGACCAAGGCTACATTTATATGATCAAATTTTTATTTTAATATATTTTTGAATGTACTTTATTCTTTTGATGTCAAAGCTGAATTTTCATTCACTTTCTATCAATTTACTGTCACTTTTGATTGCTGAATAAAAGTATTAATTTGTTGTAAAAGTATTAAAATGTACAGATTTTTTTATATAACTTTTGAATGAACGGTAGTGTATATAACATATTTTTCCATGATTATGGGTCATGGAATAGCTTATATCAGCTGATATCCATATATTTTGAATCTCTGTATTAATAACAATTTTGTCCCCTTTAAAATGATATGCAGGCTATACTTTATGGCAGCAATTGCTGTAATAAAAATACCACTGTAAAAAAATATTTTCATGATTTAATCACAATTTTTTTTTTTTCTTTTGTCAAATCAACTTAGGTAATAAATGTGGTTCAGATAACGTGATATTTTGAGTTTCTGTTGGTTAAACCAATCTCCTTTATTGTATTAACAAAACAAAAAATTTTTTAAGGCAACCAGGTAACTTACTTTTTAAGTTAAAAAAACAAAAACATTTTGTTATGGTTTAAATTACATTTAAAGGAATAGTTGGACAGTAAAGCATATTTAAAGGCTTATTAAAGGGATAGTTCACCCAAAAATGAAAATTCTGTCATTTCTTCTGAATTTCTTTCTTCTGCTGAACACAAAGATGATCTTTTGAAGAATGTAGGTAACCAAACAGTTGATGAGGTCCATTGACTTCCATAGTATTTTTTATTATTATTATGGAAGTCAATGGACCTCATCAACTGTTTGGTTACCCACACTCTTCAAAATATCAGCTGTGTCCCAAATGACGCACTATACACTATGCACTTATACGCTATGTATTTATGCACTATGTACTCAACCGTGTAGTGTATGAACTTTACATGGTTATTTTGTCATTTAAGGTCAGAATCTGGTAGTGCCTCCCCCTCCGCTACGTAATTAAAGCTGCGACAGTCGAGTGCATGAAGTGTCCAACATTCCACACTTCGTTTTTTCCGTTAATTTAGTGCGTCATCCGGGTATTTAAAGTGCACTTTTTCTTTTTGGAATTTACAGTGTGAACATACAGTGTGAACATTATACTTAAAAACGTTATAGAATAGTGCACAAGTACGCGATTTGGGACACAGCTCGTATCTTTTGCATTCAGCAGAAGAAAGAAATTCAGAAGAAATGACAGAATTTAAATTTTTTGGTGACTTTGGGTGGAAATGTAAAATATCCTAATGGTCTTAAAAACATGCAAAATATTTTATTATTTATTCCTTAGGATTTGGGATTTGATTGGACATTTCTCCATAAGATTCACCCGATTTATTTATTTTTTGAATGCAGAATCCATAAACCTATTCTTTTCGATTTTACATTCATTGTGAAGATAAATATGGATCTTGTTAAGCTGAACGCCTCATGTTGTTTCAAAACAAAGGCAAAATCATTGTATGTTAATGCTCATGGCGTGTTTGCTTTAAACTTTGGCCTGCTCTTAAAAAATTACTATGTAAATCGTTTTTTAGTAATGCCAATTATCTCTTAAAAGAGAACACAGGAAATGCTTATCTGCATGGTGAGGAAGGAGACGGGGCTACAATGGCCACTCTCCCACATACAGTGAGCAATCATCATGTTTCAGTTATATGGTAAAATTATTCTCAGATAAACATAACATGCAAAAAGTGGTTTAACTTGTCAATAACATATGATTGTTGTTGGGATATGGACAGACCACCAGCCTACAGCGCTGGGTCTGCTGGTCCTACCGAGCCTTTAAACAGGATTGAGCACAAACAATGGCTAGCATAACCCCACTGACCCTTTAGACACCCGAAACCCCCTGCTGTCCCAGACGTATATCATCACAAACACACCACATAACAATAATTACTCACATCTGTCCAGCAGAGATCAAACACGCACATTAATTAAACACATTTTCAGTTTACGAGAACGCAATATAAAGATATATTACACTTGATACATTGGGTTTATCAACCTTTAAATGGGATAATTAAATAATATTTACTTCAGCTGACCTTTGACTTGGACTTTTAGATTTACTCAATGATAAGTACCCTTGAACCTTATGCACAGCCCAAACTTGAGCTCTGCCTTCATGTGACTAGTACGACAAATGTACCGGGCCAAATTTCGGCATGCAGCGTTATGGTTATGGACCTTATATAATAAAACAACTTGTCATATGAACATAACAAGATATATACATAAACATAACAAGATCTATAACTAGATTACTTCAACAAGATGAGATGACTTTATACTACATGTTATATAATATTTAGTTCAGTGAAATAATAATATATATATATATATTTTTTTTATAAGCCGTGCAAACTGAGGCAATCAAAGTAGTATTACTCACCTAAACTAGTAGTGTTAGGAAATTTGATTCATTTTAGTGCATCGGGTTCATTGTAATAGTTTTTTTTTCTTCCTTTTTTTGTATGAAAATAATTGGTTAAATGTTGCTGTTCATCACTTTTTCAAGTAATTTGAACTATAAATGAGTGTTACCTCGAGATGCTTTGTGTTCCAGAAAAACATATTGTAAGAGATATTGCCCTGTTAAATAGCTTCACTTTTAAATAGTTAAAGAATTATTTGAATAGTTTTCCTGTACAACAACAAAATAGCACAAACAACATCAATGTCATGGGTTTAATTCCCAAGGAATTAATGTGCTGATAGACTTCAGTGCATTGTAAATTGCTTTGGATAAACACCAAAATGCAAAATGCGTAAATATAAATTACTACAGTTTACTACTTTAAATTGTGAGTGGCTTGTTATCATTCACTCTGCAGAGTATAGCTCATATATCAGGTAGCCACAAGTCAGTGGTGTGTATTATACCTTTGAGCGTTATTTCAGAAGGTACGGAAGAGGATATTGGAAACTGTGGATTAACTAATCGATAAATAATGGCATTTAACGGTCATTCTCAAATATTTCACGATGGCCGTCCAGCCTAGTCACGCTCCTCTGATAGCCAGCGTCCCGCCATCCCAGAGCGAAACATCTGGAACAGCGCAGGGGAAGGCCCCCCCACCCTTGGTAAAACATTGCAGCGCTGCGCTAATAAGAACCACTTGCATCATTTAGCCAAGTGCTGATGAATGACCCCTGTTTCAGTAATGCTCGTAGCTTTTAGGAGAGCAGGGGCGTGCTTTGACGCTGGCCATGAGAGATAGTCTTATAGTTAGGTCAAAGACAGGCTTCAATGGTACCTGGTCTGATTAGTTGGATAACAGACACTGTGTTCATTAACACAGGGTTCTCGTCTGTAAAGACATAATTACATTTGTCATGAAACGGCTACTGTGAGTTAAGCCATATTTGACACAAAATGTCATACTTCATACGTCTTGTGGCAGATCTATCCTGACACAGTGCTTTTTAGTTTACTTCTGTGGGTTCATTACAATATAAACTCTATTGACAGAATCAGTAGCATGCAATTTGTAAAAAACTTCTATAAGTATTGCATGTACAATATAAGTTTATGAGGCAAAGCATTGCAGAATATAACTGTTATAATAGAACAACTGTTATAATCAGTGGTGGGTGTAATTAATCACTAATCTAATACTGTAATTTAATTACTTTTCCCTTGAAAAAGTAAAGTTTTTAGAGTAACTTACCCAACACTGGTTATAATACACCATTATCACGCTATTTATAAAGTACAGCAACAAGATATAAAAAAAGAAAGGGACATACAGTAGTACATACAGCTGCGGCTCGTCTGTATGGGCAGAATATTCATCCAAAACATAGACTGTGAAAAAAGATGGACGACACGCCTTCACTCTCTTCCGCTGATGTAAGTGAAGCCGCCAAGAGAGAGATTCAAGAGTTTTATTTGTCACATACACAGTTATATACAGAATATACAACCGGCAGTGAAATGTAAACAGGTCCGCTCCATGGACAGTGCAAATTCACAGTTAAAAACACAAGGAAGAAATTATAATAGAAATAGGATTAAAAAAAGTACTATTTATATATATATATATATATATATATATATATATATATATATATATATATATATATATATATATATATATATATATATCTATATCTGTCTATAGAATTATAAATAATCAAGTCAAGAGAAAAAAAAAGTAACAAATAAGGATAAAGTGGAATAAAATAATTGAAGTAGACTGTGCAGTGAGTAAACTGTAGACTTATAAATATGTGGTTAACAAATGTATAAGAGTATAATGTGCAAACAGGTTTATAACAGGTTGTTACACAGTAACAACGAGAACAGAAAGTGCAGTGCAATGACAGTGTATCGATGTTTATCCTGAAGTGAAGTCACATGACGTTAAGTTCAGGAGTCTGATGGCCTGGGGGATGAAGCTTCTCCTGAGTCTCTCAGTTTTGGCCATCAGGCTTCGGAAGCGCTACCAGATGGCAGCAGCGTGAAATGAGGGTTTGCAGGGTGATTAGAGTCCTTGATGATCTTGGTAGCTCTACCTTTGCAGCGTTTGGTGTAGACGTCCTGCAGAGACGGGAGAGCTGACCCTGAGATACGCTCGGATAAGCGCACGACTCTTTGCAGGGCTTTGCAGTCATGACTGGTGCTGTTCCCATACCACGCTGTGATGCACTGAGTTAAAACACTTTCTATCTCCCCTAAATAGAAAGTTTTCAGGATAGCTGGTGAAACCCTGAATTTCCTCAGCTGGCGCAGGTGGTACAGTCTTTGCCTGGCTTTTTTCACCTGTGTCTGAATGTGAGCAGTCCAGGTCAGGTCCTCAGAGATGTTTACTCCCAGGTACTTGAAGCTGCTCACTCTCTCTACTGGTGACCCGCTGATCATGAGGGGGGAGTATGTCCGTTGCTGTCTCTTCCTGAAGTCCACAATCATTTCTTTGGTCTTGCCAACATTCAGAGAGAGACAGTTGTCCTGGCACCATGATGTTAGATGCTCCACCTCGTCCAAGTATGCCGTCTCATTGTTGTTGGAAATGAGGCCCAGGACAACAGTATCATCAGCAAATGTGATGATAGAGGTGGAGCTGTGTGTGGACAAACAGTCATGCGTGTAGAGCGAGTAGAGCAGGGGACTCAGGACACAGCCCTGTGGAGCTCCCACACTCAGGGTGATGGAGGAGGAGGTGGACTGGCCTATTCTCACCACCTGAGGCCTGCCAGTGAGGAAGTCCTCAATCCAGTGGCAGAGAGAAGGATTCAGGCCGAGATCCAGGAGTTTGGAGGTTAGCTTGGTGGGAACTATGGTGTTAAAGGCTGAGCTATAGTCAATAAATAGCAGTCTTACGTAGTTCCCACTTTTGCTGTCGATGTGAGTGAGGGAGGAGTGGAGGACATGAGAGATGGCATCTTCAGTCGATCTATTGGGACGATAGGCAAACTGAAGAGGGTCCAAAGTGCCAGGAATGAAGGCGCAAATGGTGTTTTTAATGAGTCTCTCAAAGACCTTCATGACTATAGACGTGAGAGCCACTGGACGATAGTCATTTAGGCAAGAGGGTTTACTGTTCTTAGGGACAGGGATGATGGTGGATTTTTGAAGGAGGTGGGGACCACAGATGTAGCGAGGGACTCATTAAAGATAGATGTAAACAACCCGGCGAGCTGATCAGCACAGGACCGCAGAACACGGCCTGAAATACCATCTGGCCCAGCAGCTTTCCTGACGTCTACACGTTTGAGTGCTCTCCGAACTTCATCCTCTGAGACAGAGATCACGTGATTGTTGCTGCTCTGAGTAATTTCCTCTAACGCGCCACTTGGCGGAGTCGCGTTGCCGCGGTTACAGTCAAAGCGAGCGTAGAAAGAGTTTAACTCGTTCACGAGCAACGGATCAACGCTTGCCTCTGCAGAGGATTTAGATCCAAAGGAGCAGATGGACCTCAGACCTTGCCACATGCGCCGCGAGTCGTTGAGTTGGAAATGAGACTCCACTCGGTCTTTATAACGGAGTGTCCAAATATGGCGCTGACATCTTGGGTCTCGAGCGCAGTAGTGAGTGCAAAGTGAATCAATCTCCCCCCCTTTTTATAGCATCAAATAACTAACTTTTGCCTTTTTTAGATAGGACATTAGGAGGATTGACAGAAAATCATGGGAGAGAGGGGAATTGGATCAGGAAAGGACCTCAACCCCACAATGCCCAAAGTGCAACCACACCGTATGTCAGAGCACTTGCCCACACAGCTATGGCTCCAACCTGAAATGTAAGTTAATCTTAGTACCATTTCAAAAGGGCTCTCTTTCTTTCATGCACATGCAGGCACACACACACACACACACACACACATCAGCCTCTTGATCCAGTGGTCTGTGCAGTCCAGCTGTGAGGTCAGATGTTAGTGGGGTTGATTATGAACAGTGAGCATCTGTCTACACCATCTGATAAACCTGTTCCTTCCACCTCAAAAAGGCACATGAAAATGAAAATAGGGGGTGTCATCACCTTACAACCATTCAAGACCTCTGTTGTCTTGATACACTGACCTCAGGTCTGTAAAAGGGGCGGCACAGAGCACAGGGCAAAGGCTAAAGCTGCCTGAACATGTCAATCAGACGAGTATCGAGCACATGTGCCATGTTGATGAAATGCCCTGTCAATCACAGTGTCAGTGGATGTGCACAGGTGTGCAGAGTGAGAGAAGAAATGGCATCAAACACCATAAAACACTCACACATGCTTCCACATAGCATGATAGTAAAGGCCACAGTTCACACATTCCCAAATAAAGTGCTTTAGAGAGCACAGAGAGGACAGGTATTTTAGATCCTAATTGGGCTTGACAATACCACATCTACAGCAGTCTGAGAACGGGACAACAGCTTAGACAAGAAACCTTACATGACTAAAAATCAAGTATTATTTATTACATACAAACTCATGGAAATGTTTCTAATCTTTTGATGCACAATGATATTCCAATATTTATAAGAACCAGCCAATTGGAACTGTTATTTATGACTCAATCTTTACATTTTCTGCGGGTGGTTGCCAGTGTGTTGCTATGCGGTTGCTAAAGTGTTCTGGGTGGTTGCTAGGGTGTTGTTCACAGTCAAAAACTCAGTAAGTCAATGTAAGTCTTCACCTGTTTTTATTGTTTAGATAATCTCTAATCACAACACATTTTAAATATTGAAAATATTTTAATATATTGGCCTAATGTTATCTATATTAAATATTAAAATATTTTTAATTAAATATGTATATATTTACTGTTATAAATATATTTCATATTCATATTTATTTAAGGTTATTTACTGTATAGGCTATATATTTATACAACAGTTGTATACTTTCTAAAGATAATATGCCAGTAGGTGGCAACAATGACACTAAGTCATTCAGGAACAAAACAAGTGACTTGGGGCCAGATTTACTAAACAGGGAAAATGGGATGAGTGGGTTGAGCGCAGTTCCATAAAAGCACTGATGAAAGTGAAAGGACATGCTTTTTTGGGGTGTTAATTAATGCCGCAAATAGCAGTAAACTGACTAGCGCAAACCTTATACTCTCCTCCCATAAATGTTGCATCTGAAAGGGAAACTGCTACAAATGCATGTGCAATAAGGTCTGCCGCAAAAATAACTGTGTCCACGCCTGTGTTCAGCGCAAATTTTTCACTGCATGTATTTTTTCACCTTTTTCAAATCTGGCCCTAAAGTACTGCGAGAGCGATTAGAGAGCAGACAGCTCCGCGTGCTTTCGAATCGCTCTGTACTTTGCTGTCATACACCGACCGGTCTGCACAGCGCCGCATCAAGTCGAACACACCTACTGTTTATGAGTGACTCACTGAATCATTCACTCAACCAACTCCTTCAAAAACACTGATTCATTTAGGAATGAAAATGAAAACTGTGTTGCTCGAAGAAACAGTGCTCGATTCTGCTTGGTTCGTGTGGAACAGTTTTCATTGGCCAAGCAAAATCAGAGCCAGAGCCAGAGAATTCATATTTTCTCGTTTTATTTGTATTATCTTATAATTTTAGTGTAGAATGATGAAAGCTGTTTACTGTTAGGATTTTTAGGCTGCTCTGATTATTGGCTCTCGTCAATGTCAAAATGATTTAGATGGCCAATCAACTCAAAGAAGGCGGGTCTTACTATCTGTCATAACACAATGAGAGTTTGTGGAAAGATGTAAGTAGATATACTGTAAGTATAAGACAACTGTTCAGCGACTGACAGTAATAGACTAGTGATGCAAGCTACTCAACTTTATGAAATTTCGCCGTTTTGAATTGAAAATATGCAATCATTCATGTGTGATCATACATATATGAAACAAGAAACGTTTGCATTTTGACATATTAGACATATGAATAAGATTGAATGTGTGAAATATTATTTTCAAATAGTTTACATTTAATACTTCATAACAACAATTAGACCTATTTATTTATTCCCTTAAATTCCTTTTAATATCCTTTAATTATTTAATTCCTTTATTGTTATTATTATTATTTATTAATAATAAATTCCTGGTAGGAGCCCGTCCAAGCACAAAAGTGAAACCTGGCCTATAGACTGAACTGTTGTTTAAAAGGAATGTAATACTTGCCACCATGCTGTGTGTCTGAGCATGCATATCATCTGACTGAGAAAAAATGACAGACCAGTGCATTTTATTAGCTTATAAATTCATTAATATAAATTATTGGCTATCTAAGAAATTGCCCAAGAGAAGAAAATGCATCACGCCACACCATACCCTTTTCAAGTACTGTCATTTTTTGATATGTGCCTGCTGAATATTATGAGCATTAGACGCTAAAAGGTAGTATGTTCCTGATCCAGTGAAGCTGATTGTTCAGACTGCTGGAACGAATGCATTGTCCATCAGAGAGATTATCATCTACAGTCCTCTGGCCACACGCACAGGCCACAGATCAACGATACCAGCACAATCCTCAGTTAATGGACCATGATCCACTCAATTGGATCTGAGAAACAGCAACAAAAGCCTGGAATTGTTTGGTTCCAATGATCCGTCAAAAGCAAGGAATATCATCTATGCAAGATGCATACAATTCAAATAATCAAGATCAAGCTGTGTGCCAGCATATAACAGCATGACTAAACATATAGGACAACATGTTGAGTGTAAACTTGGCATGTAAAGGCTATAGTTGATGTCCAAGCCATGCCTCATAGAAAAAACTTAACGCAAAGCAGTCAAACATGTGGATGAATCTGATGGAGTAGATATTGTAGGCATAAATTCTAAACAAAAAGCGTCTACACTGTAAAAAAAAATGTTCAACTTAAAAAATTAAGTGTCCGTGCTGCCTTAATTTTACGTTTAGTACAAATTCACATTTCAAGTTGGCTAAACGTAAAATTTTAAGGCAGCGCGAACACTTACTTTTAAGTTGAAACGATTTTAAGGAAAAAACTGATTATCATGAACATAAACATCATCCACATTAAATAAAATAAATTGAATTAAATCATGTAATGTACTTTGCTACTTTCCAGATACCTTAAAGAGACCCGACATAATCTCCAAGTGAAATAAAAGTGTAATGTTGGATTTGAGGGACATCAGCGAGATTTTGAATCATGGCTTGTTCCTCTGAGCCTACTAGCAAAGGCCCGAAGAACCACATCATTAACTTCTTACTTTAATGAGCTTACAACTTCCTCCTTTTGGGGCAGGGATCCTGTCTATTGAGGGCAGAGGATCTCTGCAGGGGTATTGCAGTGTGTGTGTATGTGTGTGTGTTTATGCGTGTAGGATGCTAGAGGCTGTAAGCTCAGGGTTTTATGAGCTGGTACCTCCTGTCTGGTACAAATTTACAGACAGAAATGTTTCCTGAGGCCCACACTGCCAATCAAACAATTCCTAAAATCAAATACACACATACTATATACGGTTTCCACAAAAATATTAAGCAGAACAGCTGTTTTCAACATTGATAATAATAAGAAATGTTTCCTGAGCACTAAATCAGTATTAGAATGATTTCTGAAGGATCATGTGACACTGAAGACTGGAGAAATGATGCTGCAAATTCAGCTTTGATCACAGGAATACATTATATATGAAAATATACTACAATAGAATATAAATCACTGTTGTTGCTGTATTTATTAAAATAAATGCATTCATGGCGAGCATTAGAGAATTTAAACAATCCAAACTTTTGAACAGTATATAATATTGCATTATTTCTCACATGAAAAAAAGTGGGCAATTAGGCAAAATGTCTTAAATAACGAATTCCAATAACACATGAGCTAATTCTGTTTAATTGTTTTGGCAATGTTTAATTAAAAATTCAATGGCAATCTTACCAACAAAAAACGACCTGCAGTATATGAATCCCTCTCCTTCTTTCAGCATTTGGTGCATTGGAGATTTCATACATCAGCATAGGTTGGTGTGACACTATACAGCTGCTGACATCTGAGAAAGTCCCTGATCCTCATTAACCTCTCCGGCCACAACTGTGGCCTTTCAGGCAGTATCAAAACACAGCCACTGATTAAGGCAAATCTGCCATACAGGAAGCCTGTAAACCTGCGGTATGAGTGCACAGGGTCAAGGTGATTGAGGTTTCCCAGCACAATGTCAGTGGATGTGCATGACAGAAACGCAGGACATTTCACTGTGGAATTCACACAGTGGAGACGGAGTGACACTTTTGTTGGTAATTCAATACGTTCCAACTAAACCCCCAACTAAACCCCCCTCTGCCATGAGACAACATAAAGGAAATGCCAGGCTAAACAACATGGCTTACTGATGCTCCCATAAATACAGAGTGAGCAATCAGCACCAAATGTCCCGGACGAGCCCAGCCTTTTTGACTGAGGAAAAGGGCATTCAGACCTCCTCTCCCGAGCATTCTTCTAGCAAATGTTCAATCCTTGGATAATAAGATGGACGATCTTAGAGCCAGGATAAGTTTTCAACGGGACATGAGAGACTGTAATATCTATTGTTTGTCTGAAACATGGCTCACGCCCGCGGTCCCGGACACAGCTGTGACGCCGTCGGAGAACTTCTCTGTTTTTCGGATGGACAGAACAGCCGAGGCCGGTAAATCCAAAGGCGGTGGAGTGTGTTTCATGATCAACAAGAAATGGTGCGATCCCAGGAACATCACCATTCTCTCGCGGTCCTGCTCGCCTCATCTGGAACATTTAACAATCATCTGCCGCCCATTCTATCTGCCTAGGGAGTTTTCTGCGGTTGTCGCGACCGCCGTTTACATCCCACCGCAGGCAGACACAGCGCTGGCTTTATCTGGCCTTCATGAGGTTGCCAGCGGCGTCATAAACCAACATCCCGATGCGGCATTCATTGTCGCGGGCGATTTTAACAAAGCAAACCTAAAGAAAGTCCTGCCAAACTTTCACCAGCACGTCTCCTGCCCCACACGAGGAGCAAACACACTGGATCACTGCTACTCTCCGCTTAAGAACGCCTATAAAGCGCGGTCACTTCCAGCGCTTGGCAAATCGGATCATGCCGCCATTTTCCTCACTCCCGAATACAAACAAAAGCTCCTCCAGGAACCCCGGTGAGGCGGGAAGTTAAGCGTTGGTCACCCCACTCAGAGACCGCGCTACAGGCAGCTCTGGGCGATGTGGATTGGGACATGTTCCGAGCGAGTTCAGCTGACGGCGAGTTCACAGACGTGGCGCTTTGCTTCATCAACACGCTTACAGAGCAAGCCACGCAAACAATAACAATAACGTCCTTCTCAAATCAGAAACCGTGGGTGGACAATTCAATCCCGCGGCAGTGAACGCACGACGCACTGCTGCTTACAACGCCGGTCTCCATTCAGGGAATATGAATGAATACAGATCGTCCTGCTATGCTCTCAGACGAGCAGTTAAAGCCGCAAAACTCTCCGTTATAAAGACCGAGTGGAGTCTCATTTCCAACTCAACGACTCGCGGCGCGCATGTGGCAAGGTCTGAGGTCCATCTGCTCTTTTGGATCTAAATCCTCTGCAGAGGTGAACGCTGATCCGTTGCTCGTGAACGAGTTAAACTCTTTCTATGCTCGCTTTGACTGTAAATCGCGCAACGCGACTCCGCCAAGTGGCGCGTCAGAGGAATTACTCAGAGCAGCAACAATCACGTGATCTCTGTCTCAGAGGATGAAGTTCGAGAGCACTCAAGCGTGTGGACGCCAGGAAAGCTGCTGGGCCGGATGGTATTTCAGGTCGTGTTCTGCGGTCCTGTGCTGATCAGCTCACCGGGTTGTTTACATCTATCTTTAATGAGTCCTCGCTACATCTGTGGTCCCCACCTCCTTCAAAAATCCACCATCATCCCTGTCCCTAAGAACAGTAAACCCTCTTGCCTAAATGACTATCGCCCAGTGGCTCTCACGTCTATAGTCATGAAGGTCTTTGAGAGACTCATTAAAAACACCATTTGCGCCTTCATTCCTGACACTTTGGACCCTCTTCAGTTTGCCTATCGTCCCAATAGATCGACTGAAGATGCCATCTCTCATGTCCTCCACTCCTCTCCTCACTCACATCGACAGCAAAAGTGGGAACTACGTAAGACTGCTATTTATTGACTATAGCTCAGCCTTTAACACCATAGTTCCCACCAAGCTAACCTCCAAACTCCTGGATCTCGGCCTGAATCCTCTCTCTCTGCCACTGGATTGAGGACTTCCTCACTGGCAGGCCTCAGGTGGTGAGAATAGGCCAGTCCACCTCCACCTCCATCACCCTGAGTGTGGGAGCTCCACAGGGCTGTGTCCTGAGCCCCCTGCTCTACTCTCTCTACACGCATGACTGTTTGTCCACACACAGCTCCACCTCTATCATCAAATTTGCTGATGATACTGTTGTCCTGGGCCTCATTTCCAACAACAATGAGACGGCATACTTGGACGAGGTGGAGCATCTAACATCATGGTGCCAGGACAACTGTCTCTCTCTGAATGTTGGCAAGACCAAAGAAATGATTGTGGACTTCAGGAAGAGACAGCAACGGACATACTCCCCTCATGATCAGCGGGTCACCAGTAGAGAGAGTGAGCAGCTTCAAGTACCTGGGAGTAAACATCTCCGAGGACCTGACCTGGACTGCTCACATTCAGACACAGGTGAAAAAGCCAGGCAAAGACTGTACCACCTGCGCCAGCTGAGGAAATTCAGGGTTTCACCAGCTATCCTGAAAACTTTCTATTTAGGGGCGATAGAAAGTGTTTTAACTCAGTGCATCACAGCGTGGTATGGGAACAGCACCAGTCATGACCGCAAAGCCCTGCAAAGAGTAGTGCGCTTATCCGAAGCGTATCTCAGGGTCAGCTCTCCCGCCTCTGCAGGACGCCTACACCAAACGCTGCAAAGGTAGAGCTACCAAGATCATCAAGGACTCTAATCACCCTGCAAACCCTCATTTCACGCTGCTACCATCTGGTAAGCGCCCAAGCCTGATGGCCAAAACTGAGAGACTCAGGAGGAGCTTCTTCCCCAGGCCATCAGACTCCTGAACTTAACATCACGTGACTTCACGCCAGGATAAACATCGATACACTGACATTGCACTGCACTTTCTGTTCTCGTTGTTACTGTGTAACAACCTGTCATAAACCTGTTTGCACATTATACTCTTATACATTTGTTAACCACATATTTATAAGTCTACAGTTTACTCACTGCAAAGTCTACTTCAATTATTTGATTCCACTTTATCCTTATTTGTTACCTTTTTTTTTCTCTTGACTTGATTATTTATAATTCTACAGATATAGACATATATATATATATATATATATATATATATATATATATATATATATATATATATATATATATATAGATAGTACTTTTTTTTATATCCTATTTCTATTATAATTTCCTCCTTGTGTTTTTAACTGTGAATTTGCACTGTCCATGGAGCGGACCTGTTTACATTTCACTGCCAGTTGTATATTCTGTATATAACTGTGTATGTGACAAATAAAACTCTTGAATCTTGAATCTTGAATCAGCATGAAGTGTTGTCAAAATATTTTCATGGTTTTGATAACACGTGTGTGTGTGTGTGTGTGTGTGTGTGTGTGTGTGTGTGTGTGTGTGTGT
Organism: Paracanthobrama guichenoti; assembly: GCA_018749465.1. NCBI lineage: Eukaryota > Metazoa > Chordata > Actinopteri > Cypriniformes > Gobionidae > Paracanthobrama > Paracanthobrama guichenoti. Next base: position 26,604,916 of record CM031956.1, read on the forward strand.
GTGTGTGTGTGTGTGTGTGTGTGTGTGTGTGTGTGTGTGTGTGTGTGTGTGTGTTTGTGACATATCAGGACACAAATGTGTATATGACATGGGTATGACAGGTATTACAAGGAGAGGGTGAATTACCCATGTCCCCATTTTTCAAAAGGCTTATAAATCATACAGAAGGAGTTTTTTGGGAGAAAGTAAAAATGTGCAGTTTCCTGTGATGGGTAGGTTTAGGGGTAGGGGTAGTGTAGGGGGATAGAAAATACGGTTTGTACGGTATAAAAACCATTACGCCTATGTAATGTCCCCACAATTCACAAAAACAAACATGTGTGTGCATGTGCGTGTGTGTGTGTGTGTGTGTGCGTGCGTGCGTGCGTGCGTGCGTGCGTGCGTCATAAATCATAAAGAATTATTTTTTTTAATTTTATTTTTTTTGAAAAAGTAAAAATGCAGACTGTTTCCTGTGATGGGTAGGTTTAGGGGTAGAGTTAGTGTAAGGGGAGAGAATATACAGTTTGTACAGTATAAAAACAATTACGTCTATGGAGAGTCCCCACAAAGATAGTGAACCAGACAAATACTAAGACAACCTGAAGTTTAAGCAACTTTGTTGTTAATTTTTAATAACTCAAAATAGTGAAAATTTGCACTACTGTCTGAAACCTAGCATTGGGGATTTATTGCTTTTGGATTTCCTGTCCAAACTCCAAAACCAAGGCATGTACCGAACTGAGATTTCTGTGTAACTTTGCAACTCTACTTAATACTAATGCAATTAATGTCCAATAAATCTTGGTTTAACTTTAAAGCACTTAATTAATGACATTTTGCGTGACCTAATCTAAAATGTGAACTATTTATGGTTAATAAATTGTTAACAAAGCATAAAAAAAGGGTTACACTTTATTTTAAGGTGACGCAGTTACATTGTACTTACTCAAATAAGTATAGTGAGTAATATTAATTAACTACATGTACTTACTATAGAGTTACAGCTGGGTTAGGGTTAGTTATTTGTAATTATACATAATTTACTGTTATTATTATAATAAGTACATAAGTAAGAACGTCATCTTAAAATAAACTTACCAAAAATGAACTCTTTACATGTGAGCTAATTAAACAATAATAAATAGTTAATTATAGTGGCAATGAATGAAGAACTCAGTATTAGTATATAGCCTATATTGATATATTAACAATGCAGAGACTTCAATATATTAACTATGAATGAACTATAAATGATTTGTAAGTAACATATTATAAAGTGTTACCCAACTTCGCACCAATGTTCTAATGAATTAATGAAATTGCAGAATTTGTAAAGTTAATTTACAAAGGATTATTTTTGTTTTTTGTGAGGAATAAATGTAAAACATATCCATGACCTGTATAGAAAACAGTTCCAGCTCAAGTCTGCATAAGCCATTTTGACAACTGACAGCAACTAACAACAGCCCAAGGCCATGTGGTGTAGTGTGATTTTCTTGACATGTCTGTATAATTGTGTAATGTAATGAGTAAAACGTTTGATCAGCTGTTGAAGAGACTCTGTCAGTGGTAAGAGAGTTTACTGACCTCTGTAAAGGGCTGCTGTTCAAAACAGTCTTGGAAGGAAGCCAAACTCTGTCCTCAATGAGTGTAGGACAGCTGTCCCCACACCCAAATGGACAGGATGACCTTGGACTCAGTGTATGTCCATGTGCATGCTTAGCTATAGTTAAGGGGGGAAACTGTCAAAACCTCCCTTTGTGGACACTTATAACTTCATAAATAATATACACCAGTAAACAGTTCTATTTATTACTAATAATAATTTTAATCTAAAAATGCAAAACATTTTCCTTTATGTTTAGGGTTAACACGTGTACAGCAGTGTTATTTATATCATTCGGATACTACAATAGATTTAATAATATTTTGAGTATTTTTTCATTTTGTTTTCATTTTAATTTTAGTTGAAGTTTTAACTTTGTTGAGTGAATCTATAATATTACACAAGCATCGTGCGTTCCTGTAGTACATGGCGCTGGCAACACTAAGGTCGTGGGTTTGATTCCCAGCAAATGCATGAACTGATATGCTTTGAATGCAAATGTAAATTGCTTTGGATAAAAGTGTTGGCCAAATGCATCAAACTGACAGAATCAAGCCAAAACTGTGCTGACAGACAAACCCCAGAGACCCCCAATCTCTAACGGACTATTACAGCCCAAATGAAAGACGTTCTCAGAAATTTCTGAACAGATATTCAATCAGGTTGTCCTCAGTTATATAACTATGGAATATTGCCACTTGTGTCAGATCGTCACAGTCACACCTCAGCTATGTTCACTCCACTGGCTCCTTATCTCTGCTAGGATCAAGTTCAAAACACTTGTCTTGGCATACAAGGCCATCAATCGGCATGCTGATGCCTATAGGGCCATTTGCCCCCTTTGAATGACCATCACTACACTCTCTTTTCTGTCCTCATACCCAAATGTTGACTAAAGTGTCCCCTATACTGTATGTAAGGACAGCAGAATCCCTCGCAGGCACAAACATTAGCCTCTTTTAACAATTTGGGTTATTACAAATAAATAACATGGTATTATAGTTTATCTATTAATTCGTTTTTAGCACTTTCCAACTTTTAGCAATTTTTCTCAAATGTGAAGCTAAACACCTTCTGTAAATTGCTCTGGAATGGATGAGTGTCTGATGGCAGTTGTCTCAATAAGGTCTATTTCTATTTCTCCTAAAAAATAAAAAAAAATTGGAGAAATATCTGAGACAAAATTGATACCTGACTGAAATGAAACATAACATATACCTGATTTAAAATGTCACAAAAAAAAATCAGTTTCAGCAGAAAGTTTTGGAGAGCCAAAATCATTGACCGAAACAGTGTGAAGAGCGCATGTGAAATGATCATCTCATCCTCTTTACTACTAGTTATAGCATGAAATAAACATGAAAGAACATCAGAAGGTATTTGAGAGAAATATTACAACGCACTGAAATGCATCTCATTTAATCGCTCAATTAGCGTAACTGTCACATTATCACATAACTTTGCATTTACCTTAGGAAAGAAATTCTGTCCATAGCTTGTTACTGTGCATTCACACCGCCGACAGCGAGAGTGCCAAGTTGGCCGGAAGTCATTCATTTTCAATGGGAGCCTGCGGCGAGAGCAGTGTGCCACGTCATGGACAATTTGGGCGTCGAAGAGAGTTGAAATCAGGTCAACTTTATGGTAATGAGCTATGACACGGTTCGGCGGCAACCAATTGGAATGTAGAAGCGCTCCGCTTGAGATAAATACAGAGAACGCAGTCCTGTAAACTTTGTACATGATTCCCAAGCAAAATGGAGGAGAAGTTGATCATAGCTGTGCAGGTTTCCCTATCATTTACGACGTGATCATTCATAGTGATGTGTAATTTGTTAAGAAGGCGCGCACTATTTTATAGGCGCTAGAACGCTTGTTTTTCAGCGGGAATGCAATTCATTCTTACTTTCACAATTAAACGATTTCATGAGGTTAACTTCTACCCTACTTGTAGTCAGTCTGCCAATCAGCATGCTTGTTTGCTTTGCGGCCCCTTTAAATACAGTCTAAAAAGAGGCCGAGCATTCGATCTACGTCAGAGCGCCAGCGCGTCCACACATCTTTCTACAGCGTCATTGGCAGGGCGGCCAGAGTTAATTTTGACGCTCTCGCCGGCGGCGGTGTGAACGCACAGTTAGTTTTGTTAGTTTGGATAAATCTAGTTTAGTTTTTTTTTAATGCAGCCACCATTTAAATATTTATTTTCGTATGTTTCAACAACGAACTTGATTAGAAACATAATTATATCATTCAAAATTGCACACAAAAAAAACTGCCTTATGTGCAATTTAAATGTTTGTATACAACTTTTATTTGATTTGAGTGTTTTGATTATTAAATAAATCTGATTCATTAATTAAATAACGTTTCTTTTTGGCTTCAGAAATATGTTGGTGCATCACTAATGAAGATACATAAAGATTGAAATTTTAAGTTCATTATTGTAATTTGCTCTGTGGTCTAAGTGTTTGGGTCCAAGCATTCCACACATTCTTTATCTAACTAGAAACCAAGTGGCAATTCTTAGAGAGAGAGAAGAATCTCATTATAACCATCACTGTGCGTGCAGTGGATGCATGCATACAGTGAATCACACAACACTTTCCCTCTCACGCTTACCTTGGTACCCTTTAAATTCACTGCTCACGAAAGACTGTTTTCCTGGATGTTACAAGTGCTTTCTGGTCACACGCAAGGAGACAGGATGCACCGTTCTGTACGGTATGAGCTTATCAGTGTCAAAACGACCCGTCCTGTGGCTTCACAAGGCCTGGAAAGCATTTTATAGTCCCGTAACGGCATCAATACAATCCCATAACACCTTAGGCATTAGGCAAATTCAGCAGAAAATCTGAGAATATGTTCATGCAGAACTAATTTGATCCTTTCATTTTCATGTTGGATGGAAATCTCAGAACGAATCAAATCAATCTGAATAAAAGTTTAGCAACTGTTTATGACATCTGGCCAAGCCTTTAAATGTGTTCATCAAATGAGAAAAATGGTCAATGGTTTACCAAACTGTTACAAAGACAAAGTGCTATTTAAAAAAATGACTAACAAACTGCCAGTGCTTCATTTATTAACATTTTCACTTGTGAGTAACTTAACGATTGGCCTGTTGTAATCTGAGAGATCTTAAGACAAAGTGGGTGGCAACAGGGTTGCGGTTTTTGGAGGAACATGCATTTCAAACCCCAAAGCTCTTTGGTTTTTATCTGACATATTACTCAGTAGACAAATAACTGTGTAAAGTACGCAAGCCAGTCCAAAATGAAATGGATATAATAGGCCTATGTAGTCATTGAAAAAACTGGAGGGTTTCAAGAGGAACTCTGAAAACACACTGCAAACGCAAACCAGCAATTTAATTGTTGAGCAGCAAGCTCACTGGCTGCAGATGCGACAGAAACCAATCAGCTTGTGCCATGTAGTTAACTATGTAAAAGTCATCAGGTTGCATCATCTAGTTTTATGACAGAACTTGGCATTTAAATGTAGGGTAGGCAATTTTCGGAGAGCCTAGCAATAGCAAATCGTAACGAGAGACAGGGTTAAACTACCTCATGTCTCAAAGCACATAACAATACCATAATGACCATAAAAAAATTAAACAGCGCTGACCTGTACCACCTGACTACTGCAGATTAATTTCGGTGTTGATAGTGTTCCCATTGAAGTACAAAAATTCGAGTCATGTATAATGTCACGGGTTTCCATCTCTTCCAAATTAAAGTAATGGCATGAACGCAGCTTAAGCCCATTGTTTTGGTTCAGGAGGAACTGTAAAAAGTGGCTGCTGGAGGGAAATTGGAAGTGTGGAAGTGTACATGCCAATCTAGTGCACATGTGTGGAACACATCCGCCGAGTGGACCCCAGCATACACTTTCAGCAATATAAATACGAGTAGTCCGCGTCCGTGCTGTCCGTGTATGTGTTCGAACTGGAGTATAACCAAGGCTTAACTCTGCATAGCATTTAACGTGCTGAGGACGTGTGATGTCTGCGTGAACAGGGTGCACAGAGGTATGAAAATACATATACATTGACAGGCAGGTAGGACATTCAATGATTGAACAGTGGTGGATAAAGTACCTGTAGGTACCTGAAATCTAAACCTAAAAGCAAACAAATGGATATGAATTAAGGTGGCGAGGTGGATGAGCGAGAGACGTGGGAGGAGTGAGCGAGGACCAGACCTGGACTTTATGTTGTGTTTTGTTTAAGTTTTATTATGTGTGTGCGTGGCAGTTGTCTGTGAGTGGCTGCCCGTGTTACTTTTAGTTTGTTTGTTTATTTGATTAAAGTCTTGTTAACGTTCGCTGATTCCCGCCTCCTTCTTCCCTGAACTAAGAACTCCGTTACAGTTACTTTTCAGTCCGCTAGAGGTCGCCTATTCAAAAAAAATAAAACAAAGGCGTACCTTGATGACCCCAAATTTAAGCGCAGAATCTTGGGACATGTGGTCTTCACCGGTGGAAAAGAATTGGGATAGGACAGAAATCAAGTTCATGGATGCGATTATTAACATTACTGTAGTATGAAGCAGATCAGGACCGAGTGTTGTGGGAGCTGAGCAAGGCTGCTGGAGCGATTGTTAATAAGATGAATTTTCACTTTTCCGATCTGAGGTAACGTAGCTACCTGCGACCATATGTTTCTCATATGAGATACTTCATATGAGTGTGTTGAAAATTATGTTATGACGTTACTCTGTGCATTTGCTCGGCAGCTGCTATGACACTTGTTGCACACTGCAGTGAGAGTACAGCGTTTCTGCAAAATAAAAGCGGACACCGAGGGTAACGCAGGTATGACGCCATTGACAGGCGACTCCCTCAGACATCCCGTTTCATTGGTTAAAATAGCAATTTTCTCATGATTTACAAATAGCTGGAAACATTTGGGATATTGTAAGTACTCAACTAAACAAAATATATAACACTGGCCTAGTGGTTTTTGGACATTTTACAGCAAAAATTTTACATATTGCAACTTTAATGCAAATAGATGGTAACAAACGTGACATGAAAAATTTGGGTTGGATTTGCGTGTTTTTTGTCACATTGGTTTAACCGCTTGAGGTAATGTTAGCATCATCTCAGCCTCGTCGGCAAACATACTGCTGTTCTTCACTAATGCAGCATCTAGTCTAGAATGATATGAAAGCATGTACTTCGTGTTCTGTACACATACTGTTTTGTTGTCTATATTTTAAATCTGTTTTATATATCCGTTTTTGATTACACCACTTTGATTGGACTAACATTTTATGGTCCTACACCTTCCACAGACAATATATTCATATAAATACATTTAGACCACTTAACTTAGTGATTGCTATCAGGATGTGAAGAGATTTTCAACTAGCATAACAAAAATTTTTCTGGAGCAAATCACCTATCCTGCCTGTCTAAGCCTGTCTATTCTTTATTTACATACAGTATCCAGTGAGTTCTTTACATATTTTTATCCCACTATAGCTGTCATCAACCACAGCCACAGCATACTAAACTGAGCTCATTTATATATTTACCATCAGGTGCTACACTGTCTGTCAGTCACTGGAGAAGCAGTCAAAGATTTGATACCCAGTAGGAATAAGAGGACGTTCATAACGTCACAGCATACGTTAATTCCGAACATCTCATGCTGCGACAACTAGCACAGACCCCCCTCATCATTCCCCTGCTGTGTCAGATTCCTGTCCGGGCCGCCACCTTTGGATCTTTCTAATCTCCCTCAGGGACCGACGGCTGCCGGGTCTCAGACTTCCATAATCCGTTTCGTGACTGCTCCCTCCGACCCTGGAGGTGACGATCCACACTCATTTCCAGCACCAGTCAACGTGAGACGGGTTTAACAAGTTTAACTCAAACCCCGGGTCCAGTCTAAATGTATGCTAACTTTTAAATGCTAAAATTAGAAAATGAGATTCTTGTTTGCAGTGTTTGAAACGAGACGTAGCTTAATCCTGACAATCAATTTAAAATAGTCCAAATAAGGAGCAACAGAGGTCTGAGAGTGACCTTGGCATTCCGGCAATGATATAAGCACAGGCCAGCTGGACTGGACGGCACCTGTCAATCAAAACAAAATGCTGCATCTACGTCAGCGCTGCTGAATCTATAGCTCACCCCAAAAAACAAGTAAATACTAGTTTACACTCTGAATTAAATTTAATAACATAAAAGGGCGTGTGTTACCAAGAAGACGCATTTGAATTGTCCTTGCAGTAGAGTGATTCTATAATTGTCTTTTCTTTTTTTTTTTTTTTTAAATGGTTATAGTTTTAATCATTTTAATAATTTGCTTCTCATTGTCATGGATCACAAGACGTTACAGCCCATGATGCCCATATATAGCTGAAATAGCTATAGCTGAATCTGTCTGAATATTTTACAATGTGTATTTTTCCATCATGTATCATTAAGTAATCAAAACATTTTAATGTCCTTTTCCTTTGGTAATATTTCATTTATTTTATTTATAAAAGTCTTAAAGTCATTAAGTCATTTTCCTAATTCTACAACGTTAAATTGTTCAATAAAAATGTGTGTCCATAAATCTTGCATCAATTCTGTTAAGTACCATACTTTGCCTTTAAATTGGTGGAATTATCTCCCAGAACTGTGTAAAATACAGGAAATGATGTCACTAAAAAATATTTTAATCTAAAAAGTTCTTACACCGAGTTATTTTGTAAAACGTCTAAACTTCACTGATCACACAGTGGGTTGTTTAAAAGTCTTTTAATCAGGATCTCATTAGTGCCATGTGCTCTTAGCATTTATGCTAGCAAGTGGAGTTTTTGGCTAAAAAGTTTAAAATTGTCAATACTGTTGCCGTCAAACGATATGATATTTCTACACATTGCCTAATTTATCTGTAACAGAGTTGACAAACAATACTATAATTAGAAAAGTTAAAAAGGAAGTAATTGTGTTTGGTAAGCACTGAATTATTCAAATTGAATGTTTTCAATCAGAATACTGGAAATTAGTGAACAGCTGTTTTTTTTTTCTTAACTTTTTGAAATGCAAAATGCAAAATCTCCAATTATAGAATCACTCAGTAAAATACAGCATGAACAGTGTAATCCAATTCATGAACAAATTACTCTTATGAGCTGTTTCTTCTTAGTGAATCAAAAATATACAGTGCAACCTGTGTAGTCCAATTCATGAACAAATGACTCTTTAAATGAATCCCATTCAGGAACAAATGACTCGTATGAACTTGTCCTTTTAAATGAATCATTGGAAAGCACTCACAAACTCAGCATAACCATTTGAATTGGTCTGATGTATCCTTCACTGAATGAATTTGCTGAAGTCGGTATTACAGTATACAGTATATATAATTGTCATACGTATATGCATTGTTCATGATTTTATGATTTATACATTTTATAATACAACTTGTACACTACATTCTACATTTACATGACATCTATTTGGATTGCTACATTCCAATCCGAAAAAAAGATTGTTCAAATGCAACAATGTATTCAGGATTCATTAGCATGAAATGCATGGGACTCGGACACATGGCAACCACTTGGAATCCCTTGTGAAAGTATGGCACATTAATCAAAGACAGGGATGCTGAATCTAAGTGAAAGCCCAAAAGCCTGTCCAAATCTGCACCAACTGTTTCTTTGAGAACTTCCCCTGGCAAGTCAAATCAATTAGGCATATCAATGAGTGATTTAAGAATCATTTAAAGTGCCGTATGATTTCATCAGATGCTCATTTTGCTGTTTCGAGGAAATCCGTTCTTGTTTTTACTGATTTAATAAAGACTGCATGTTCTAATGATGAGGTTGTCTGCTCTTTCCGCTGTATTCCATTAAGATGTTGCTCAAAGCCATGATCCGGATCTGTCTGTCACATCCTTCTATTTTCATGTTTTGCTCACTTTCTGTCAGTTCTGTAAGTGTGCGTTTTGTGTTTTTTATTTACGTAATGAAGATTGCATGGTCTGATCAGGAAGACGTCTGCTCTTCCTGCTTTCTTCCATACAAGGAGTCAAAGCTTAGCTGGATAGCATCAAAGGGTTGATGCAAAGATACAAAGCACAGAGTCACTCCACTCCAATTATTCTCTATATTATTAGATACTGTTACTGAACGCTCTTAAACTCTATATTCCTCATTTAAATAATTCCTGCCCAAGGAATACGCTAAATAAAGGACGAGGCCTGGTTGAGTTGCGTTAGTAGTGTGATGAAACTTGCAGTTATGGTAAGGTGTGACATTTCAGAAACACGTTTAAAGCGTTTGACCAATTACAACACACTGGTCCAGCCGACCAATCAGAGCATATTGCGCTTTTCAGAAAGAGGGGCTTCATAGAGACGAGAACTAAACAGAGCGTACTGACAGACTGGGAAGGGAGGTGCTGCAACAATGAGGTGTTTTTTGAACATTCAGTCATGAAAACCTATACAAGTAGACCCCAAAAACAAAAGTCAATACTTTAAACAAAGGGGTGGTATAATATGGCCTCTTTAAAGGAACAATAATGTATTGGCATTTAAATGTATATGTATCTTGCAGACCATTTCCTAGTGTTAGACTGGAGGATGCAGCAGACACGCTTTACTTGTGACTGCATCAGCATTTTCATAGCGAAAATGGATTGTTTTAGCACTGATTCATGGCATGAAATGGAAGTTGTGATAGTCTTTTCTTCCCCATTGTGACGTATATCCATGTGAAACAGCTTCTCGAATGAAAAATGTAGGGTGGGACTTGATTTTGTCCATCTGGAATTGATTGGAATGTTGGATGGTTGTGGTTTTCTATTGCTGTGATGTCGTGAGTGACAGGTTGTCTTCACACCAGTAAACACGACATCAGAGAAGAGATGTCGCTGCAAGGGGGAGGGGGAGTTATTCTGATAAAAAATTCCAAGGGCACATTAATTTTAAAAAAAAAATCAATGATGTGCACAGATTTTAAGAAAATGTACTCTTTCCCCATTAGTGTTTAAAAAAAAAATAATTAAATGTTGCCAGCCACCATCAGTGTTTTGTCATTTTCACAAAAATGTCCTGGCCCACAGAATATTTAGTTGTATGAATATCTGAACATGCAATATATCAAAAGAAAGAACAGACCCTCTCCGTTTTAGCTTCATGCATTCTTTTTTATCAACTCTTGAATGTAGGTAAGTTTCGTAAAACATTTTGAGCAAAAAGCTGAGAAAATAGCATTTTTGTCAATGACTAAGTCTGGATCAGATTCAGTATTATCATCAAAACAGATGGAGCAGATCGAGTCCATCAACACCCACAAAACTTGCACAAGCTTATTTTTCATATGCATCTGCTTACAGATGAGATTGCTCGTTTTGCTTCTTCTTTATCTGTGTTTTGATCTGGAGATACTGTACTCATTCAGGAGATACGTAATAGTGCCCCCTACCTTATAACAGTGATAACACAGAAAGCCGTAATATCTCGTCAATGGCAGGGAAGCGTTTCCTCATAAAAGACAAGATAACTCGTCAGTGCCGGGAAAGAGTTTATAAACACCGCAATATTCCATAAAAATAAGAATTATATGCGTTATAAATATATAATATCTGCGTTTTTGAACGAATCAGGTGAGTCAATGATTCAGTGACCCCTTTATAAAGACAATAGGTGTGTTCGAATTGAAGCAGTGCAGCACAGCTCAATCGGTATATGACATCAAAATACAGAAAGAGCGATTAGAGAACAGGAAGTTGATCAGAAGGTGCTCCTAAATTTTTGAGTGTGCTACTAAATTTTTTTAATATGTGCTCCTAAAAAGAAATGTAAGCATAGAGCCCTGAATACAGCACATTTAGCTCTTGGATAAACTGGATTTTGTGTACTTGGCTAATAAAGTTTTTGTTCTGAAATACCATGCAAAAGTGAAGCAACTGTTTAATGAACTTACACTAAACCGTTTGTTTGCATTTTCCTAAAGTGAGCTACTCACAAAAGGACCAGAAGCAAACATCCTAAAAGGATGAATACCATCACATTTTGTTTCGTTCAGTGCACAGTTAAGCAATCACCCACTGCTGTCTCACACACAGCACTATTGGGGCTGTAAATGGTGAACTGCTGATGGACAGTTAGCAGTAGCTGAATCCTTAGAGGACAGGCCAGGGTAATGAGGTCATCTGATACAGCCTGTGCGCTGATGGAGGTCTGGTCCTTAAAGAGCAGAGAGGGGGGTGAGGACAGCGGGATATTGGGTTGGGGAGGGGTGCGGGGGAAATGGAGGGGAATGTTGCATTTGTCTAATTGTCCAGTGAGGCCTGCAGGAGGCCCTTAGGTTATGTGTGACATGAGAGATGTATTATAAACACCATCATCCTGATGCATGAAGTGCCAACGTAACCATCAGAAGACCATAAATCCTTTGATGCAAAGGTTTTATGTTATGAAAGTATATAACACCATACAAACAATGTAATATTGTAAACAATCAAAATAGCCTATATACATTGCCAGTCAAAAATAAATCATATTGTAGTATTTAAAAGACCTTCGAAGAAGGTCTCAAGAATGTTTTAAATATTTAATCACCTAGGGAATTGTAAGGAAGACTTACTACAGTAACAAAAAGCAGTACACTTTTGTTTCTCCATAATATTTTACATGCGTGAATGTGATTTTGCAGTCTGTGTTGAATGTGATGTAATTCAAAGAATGTGTACCATGAAATAATGGCAAAAAGTGTTGTGTTGTCCTCAAGTCCTGCATGTATAAACAAATGTGACGTGACGAATATATGTTCTGATTCACAAACAAATGACTCTTTGAGCCCGGTTCTTCTAGTGAATGAAAAACAGATGCAACCAGTGTAGTCTGATTCACAAAGAAATGACTCTTATGAGCCAGTTCTTTGTTTTTTTGTGAATCAAACACATACAACGCAGCCAGTGTAGTCTGATTGACAAGCAAATTACTCTTATAAGCCGGTCCTTTTTATTGAATCAGAAACATACAGTGTGACCAGTGTAGTTTTAATGAACAAATGACTCTTGTGAGCTGATTCTTTTTAGTGAATGAAACCACACATGCAGCGGACTAGTATCTGAGTCACAAAGAAATGACTCTTATGAGCCAGTTATTTTATTGAATCAAATACATACTGTACAGTGCAACCACTGTAATTTGAATCATGAACAACTGACTCTTTTTAGAGAATGAAACATACAGCAGACCAGTGCCTGATTCACAAACAAATGACTTATGAGCCGATTCTTCCAGTGTATCAAACACATGTAGCGTGACCAGTGTAATTCAAGTGATTCACGAACAACGGACTCTTATGAGCTAGTTCTTTGAGCTAGCGACCAGTGTAGTTTGATTCACAAACCAGTTAGCCTACTCATATGAGAGAGTCATTTTTAGTGAATCAAACACATCCAGCGAAAATAGTGTAGTCTGATTCCCAAAACGAATAAGCCGGTTCTATTAATAATTAAAGATGAGTTACTGGTTTGAATCAGCCTGAATCCTTCACTGAACTGAATCAATATCAGTTACTGAATCAACATCTGATTCACTTACTAAACTCCAAGTTATCATTATTTTCAGGGACAATTTACACGTCTACAAAGCTAATTTCAAGCATTTAAGCCGTGAGATCAAAATAAATTAATCATGATTTTGACAAAAATTATCAAAAAACAATGAAATCTTAAGATCATGATTTAAAGATTTTAAGTATCCAAACCTATGGATAGTGCAAGTTTGAAAATTAGCCCATTAGCCCATTTCTTAACCAAGAAATAAGCACTTTCATACTTTTTGGATGTCTTCGATGGGCTTAAAATATCTTGAACTGAGTGTCCAATAAACAGTCAAAATAAATCTTAGACGGACAACAGCTGACAATCTGTCAGCATAGCAGAGTTACTAAATATACTGGACAATTATTCTACCACACAGGATGGGATCATTTTCTGTTTTCCTCCATCAGTTGACAGAGTATTATCCTCCACAGCTCATCCAAAGAGAGTTCAGATGACTGTAACTCACCTTCTAGGTCAAAACACCTTACAGCAGGAAACATACAGCAAATAACATTTGATTACTTCTGCACTACCAAACAGCAGGTATCACAAGGTTAAATGTAATAATTAATGCATTTTCTTCAGTGGTTCACCACAAAGTTTGCTGCCAAACATACACTTAAGATCTAAACCTTACAGTCTGGGGATTCTGGGACCGCAAATACTCTGGGATATTGGCTGACTGCATACTATAGAAATTGTGTGGTTAAGAGCTATGTTCAGCCAGTACACAAAGAGAGCTATGGGCAACATCTGGAAAAACATAGGCCTATAGGGTAGTTGGGACCTGCTGTTTTACATTTTTTTCACATTTGACAAAATCAACCTGGAAGAGCAAATAACATCTTTGAATGCCATGAGATTTGGACAGGGTAGTTAATTAACCTTGATGAACTAAAATAACTTAAACTGAAATAAAAATGAATAAAAACTATACTTAAAAAACTAAATTCTGAAACGTTTTGCAAAATAACAAAAAAAAATTCAAAATATGAATAGTATCTATAACAGTATCTCGTGTTTTGTTTATTTGCTAGGCCATACCTAGTCTCATGTAGCCAGACCTTCAGACTGACGGCACTCTATCGCAGCTTTCATTGGTCGAGGACTGCCCAAGAGACGTTTGACTGACATGTAAAGCAACCAGTTCGTTTTGTTCCGTGTCATGTTTAGGGATGTGAAAATGTACAGTCGATGTCCCTACAATAACAGACCAGCGTGCATCAATACATTTTTCATTTAAGAACGTTGTGCAAGTTTACTGTAACAATGGAGGTGCAAACCTCACACACTTTTGAAAATCCAGCCTTTAGTTGATCCTGATAAGCTCATTGTCACAGTCGTAAACACGACGGCGTTCTTCTTCCACGAGGGAGTTTGGCGTCACGGCATTTGTTTCTAGGCGGACCTTAAAGAACGCAACACACTCGTCTGGCGGACATCCTGTAGAATTCAACCAATCAGCTGACGACTTTGAAACTCCTGAAGTGTTTCCAGATAATTGTGCCATACGCATCAGACGTTCAGCCAACGGTTGTATTTGTATATATGGGAGTTTGCAGCAGTGACAACAGCATTAACCTAACTGACACACCCGTACATTTTCAGGACTCTCAACTGCATTTGCGGCAAAGCTCTTAACCTGCTGTTTGAACATAACCAGACAACAACTAGTTCAGCCACCCTGCACTGAACACGGTTCAGTAATTTGCGCGTGGATATAATCTGCATGTCATCTGAAGGGTCCAGTCCCTGTTCCATCGGTGCTGCTTTAAAGTCTCAATTTTAATTTCAGGAGGTTTTAAATCTGGGGATGGAAAAACAGCAATCGCAATATTGCTTAAATGTGATAATTAAGTTTAAAGGGCTATGACTTAATGAATTAAACGCCAGCACTGCATGTTTCAAAGTAAAGACGCGGTGCTGTTGCGTTTTCTATGTGCTTTTAGAGCAGTTTGCAATCACCAAATAGTCCACATTTATCCCAAGTGATTATTTTGATCTACTGCTAATGAATAATAAATATCTTGTATAATTTATGTTATTTATATAATGGAGCTGTAAATTGCATTTTGGCCAGAAAAGTTTTGATGGCATTTTCTTTTCATAATTACCTCAATGCCTATAATATTAATGTAGTGCAGTGTTTCCCAACCATTGTGGAAAATGATCAAATTCAGAAATATAATAATAAATGCTACAAATAAGATCATCACTGTCTCTATATTTTGTCATTTTTGTTTTTATAAAATTTATGCTATTGGTCATCCTTTACGTCTGTATGAGGGTTTTTACAAATATTTAACCAATAAAAAGCATTGAGGCTGTGACTAAACCCTGTAAATGCCGCCCACAGTTTGGAGATCTGCTTGTTTACAATGCACGGGTAAACACAGAACTGATGTTTGAGTAATTACAGTGTTTGCTTTACTCAAGAAACACTATGTCCATTAAGGCTAGTGTTTTCTGTATTTGAAGAGCGGAGAATATTCTTAGTCTGCTATTGCAGTGAAGCAAGTTTTAAATATCATGTGCATAACGCTTCATCTTTTGTATCATGACTTGTCAAAACTGTGCCTTGGGAAACACGCATACAGTGTTTATAAACGCATAGCTGCTATAATTCTGCTGTTCAACAAGCGCCACCTACTGGCAAAGAGTGAATTTGAATATTCAACTATATTTGTCCCATTTTTTATAGTTGTAAATGTTAAATGTTATCTACAAAATAAATTTCTACATAAATAATTGGCAGGAAGCTAAAACAATCTTTTTATGTGGGGTAGGGGGGCCTACCATAATGCTCTAGCCCAGGGCGCTTTGGTTATCCATGCACTATCCATGCAGTCATAATTAGGCAGTACATGGATGAGGTGTGTGGAAGTCCGTGGACCCTCCTGATGGTGAAAATTACATCACACGGACAGTGCACGGACCGTCGCGGAATGTGGACAGCCGAAGTATACTTTGGGCTTAAACCTCTGACCCGACACATTACGTAGGAGTGGTCCGAACAAATAGGGCTGGCCAACAAACTCAAGCTCCTCTTCTCTTATATTGAAATCCTCTGACATTTCTCTTTAAAAATTCTCATTTTAGACTTTACTTTTATGATGGATGGATGAGTTTTTTTGGGCTTGTACCGTGAAGGTACCATTCACTCCCATTATAAAGCTGGGAAGAGCCGGGATATTATCTCTGATTGTGTTTGTACCAGGAAGGATGGCTTGAGGGTGAGTAAATTATGGGATCATTTACATTTTTGGTTGAACTAAACATTAACTAGGTAAAAAAAGTTAAAAAAAAAAGAAAAAAAAAATATATATATATATATATATATATATATATATATATATATATATATATATATATATATATATATATATATATATATATATATATATATATATATATTATTAGATTATTTAATCATATTTTCTTCCTTTTTGTCTAATACTGGGACTTTGTTAGCATTACCAACTGTAACTCAAGACCATTAATGCTCATTTAAGAACCTTTAAGACAATCCACAGAGAAACAGCAGGGTCTAATCACAGTAATTGCTCATTGAAGCCAGTCGTTGCTATTAAAACACATTTAAATGGATTTTTGGCTCAATATCAGCAAGAAGGATTTTTAGCAATGTTGTTTTGATTAAACGCTCCCCTACTGCATTTCATACCATATCTCTCTCATTAGCTCACTCTCGTTTCAAACCTATTTGCTTTTAGTCTCGTTTAGTCTGATTTATATCACACATTTGAGAACAATACTACACATGAGGTTATACATAGCCTTTTAATGCACGCTTTAACATCTGACTCCATTAAAGCATTCATTGGATCTGTTTGGGCTACTGAACTTGATTTACTTATGTCTGTTGTGTTGAGAAAAGGCAAATTAATGGCAACCCCCAAAAGCATGAAGCCACTTGCTGTAAACTCGAAGTAAATTCAGCCAACCCAGTTTTACAGAGGTAATAAAAGAGATTATACATCCCATAGTATTTCCTCAATTCCCACAGACAAAATAAAACATGTGGAATCCACAGAGGATGTGAACATAAAACCGTTTTAGAAAGAGAGAGAGAGAAGCAAAACAATATATTTTACACACTGAACAGGTAAGTAAGCACTGAATTTGTTTTTATACCTGCTGTCCTGTTCAATTGTCTATTCCAATGGAAAGAGTTTTACCGAGCTCAACGCTTACAACACACGTCTGGAACTATGAAATACATGACTGCACTGAGGTGAACTTTCAATCAGTAATCACCTGTTTTTCTTCTGTTTAAATACATTTTAATCTTCCATAATTCAATTCACCATCATTGATGTAATTTAACCTCTTTCTGAGAAATGATCAACCTGCCATTAATAAATTTTACAATCTTTAAAGATAGGGTAGATAATTCTCGGAGAGGCTAGCAATAGAGAGCTAGCTTTGAAAGCATAAGATCCCACCCTCCCTTCAGAGCACTCTCCAAAGCCACACCTCCTTCAAAACACATGAACGCATGTGTCACGACAACACAGTGTCACGACAGAGAGCGTTAAACTACCTCACGTCTAGGGCCGGATTAACATAAGGGCTAGGTGGGGCTGAAGCCCCAGGACCCGAGCACGGAGGGGGCCCGTGATTGGCACCTAAATTTTTCCTGGTGGGCCGCTCGCCAAACCCCACCACGCCCCCCACATGTTAAGCGTTGTTATTTGCTGGAGTGCTGTGAGTGCATGGGAAACAAACACTAGAAGCCAGGTGATGAAACGGCACTACCTGATTAAACCACGCACACATCCAGCAGTCGCAGCTGGACCATCTCCCGCACAGCGCTGACAAACTCGTTTGGCGCTTTCACCGCTCTATTGAAGTGAAGGCAGTCGCTTTATCCATATAGTACAGTAAAGGCTCTGTGCCGTAGTCAGCTATGAGGTATTTTTCCGAGGTGTACATAATAAATGTTGTGAAATAATTGACTAACAGAGTATCAACACTACTTTAGTGCTGCAAGATTATCTTCTTATCTGAGCTGCCCTGCCTGCGGTCTGTCACTGCTCGACAATGTCAAAAAATATTTGAGATGGCCAATCAAATTAAAGTAGGCGGGCTTTATGTTCACAGAAGCTGCTGAGCGCGAATGTTTAAAAATGTTAAACAATGAAAAGACCATCAGTCAGAGCTCAGCTTTAGGAGAGGAAGAGACAGGGCAAGAGAAGGAGACTGAGAGAAAAAGAAAGAGTGATGAAATGAGCAGGTATGAGAGATAATCTACTGCCTACTAACATGGCTTTGAAAGCTATTTATTAATAATTTTTTTAGCCTTCAAACATCTTAAAATGCACATATGTAGATCAGAGAAATCAGTATTTTCTTGGGGGACCATGCCATCCAAACCCCCAAAATAGCTCAAATTTGGGACCTCATTGGTTTTAAAACTCCTTAAGGCAGTTGTATGCTCAAAAGTTGTTGCTGTTTCTGGAAACCTGTTTTCTTTGACCTCATATCTGGAGTTAATGCATTTATGTTGTTAATTTGTTGCAGCCTGGAATATTTATAGGATATTTAGAATATTTATATGCCTACTTAATATTAAAATTTAACAATCAGACAGTATATACTCGTTGTATCTCTGTGCTTTGAAGATTTTATTTAAAAAAAAATACTAATTATTTCTGTGGTAGAAAACGTTGTGGCACCAAGATTGGCTACTATGGGGGCCCTGGTGTTATAACCCCAGGACCCTACGTGTTCTTAATCCGGGCCTGCTCACGTCTCAAAGAACATAACATTACAACAATAATGAACATAAACAACTTAAAGAGCACTGACCTGTACCACCTGACTGCTGCAGATTCATTTCAGCGTTGATAGTGTCGCCATTGAAATGCATAAATTAGTCACAAACTGCTCCGAGTATAACGTCACAGGTAATCTCTTCCAAATTACTTATGGCAATTTTTTTTTTTTTAAAAGGGGGTTTATGAGTTGATTAAAAAAAGATAATAATTAATGAGAATGTTAAATTAAGTTAAAATCTCAAAGGTGTACTTTGAGTAAATATTTTAATTCAAAATTAGCCTAGAAATCTAGACGCACCCTAGCGGCAGCAAATCTAATTCGCTGAGAGTGTAGTCTAGCAACTCCTGTGAGCTGGAAAAACCAAACTCTGGTCAGGCCAATCAAATCGTGTATAGAGTCGGTGGGCGGGCATAACATAATGACGGCAGAGTTGCAGAGGTTCCGCGTGCTGCTTAAAAACAAAGAAGCTGGCGAACAGCGGTCTTTCGAATCGGCTTTGGCCGTGACTCTGGGAGACTTGTTGTTAAACTTTTCTTTGAGAAAAGAACAAAGAACGGCACTGAAGTCATTCTTAAGAAAGGAAGATGTGTTCGGAGTTTTGCCAACCGGATACGGCGAAAGTTTAATCTATCAACTAGCTCCGCTTCACCTTCTTCGTTGCTCTGGTTGGTTGTAGCGCTGTCCTATTGCATGCAGAGGGACTTTGAAAGACAACCATTTATCCCGCCCCTTGGATTGAGCCCTGCCAATGGTGAGTTCCCAGACCCAACATCTTGATGTGAGTCTGGCTTGTCAGGCTAATTCAAAATAGTTTGACTGCCAAAAAAGTTTGCAAATCCCTGACTTAACAGGTAAGCGCTAATTAGAGACATAACTTAGTTTGCCTAATTGCTCTGTACCATAAAATAAATCCTTAGCTTACAAGTTCACAAGTTACGTATTTTTACTTTTTACTTTCTCTATGCTATTTGAGCAAGAATGAAGAAAATCCCACACACACATAGACCTTGCAGACGCAAACACACACATTTACACTGAGAAGAAAGACAAGCGCTAACTTTCTTTAAACAGGTGCTGAAAGATTCTCACTCAGGCAGACGTCCAAGGCTACTACAACCTGAAAGTTATAAAAGTGCTGCTGATGCCAAATGGGATTTTAGAGGTTACGCTGAAAGTTTACAACAGAATGCTTCACTTGCCTGTGGTTAGGGAATGACAGGATAGATCGATACTTAATAGTAAAAGGCCTTAAATGTGGTTGGGCGTTCTGTTAGTCTTTAAAGTGCATATCAAGGGAGCACAAATGGCTTGAATGATTTAAGGAATGAAAGAAAAAAAATTGTCACTGTAAACAGTGTCTGTGTTAATCTTTAAATAATTCAAAAGATCTAATAATACCATTTATCTCCAGGCTGTATTACTGGATCTTAAATATGATCTTAAATACTGTTAGGTTGGATGGTTTGAATGATACAGACAGATGTGACTTCCACAGTAACATTCCAGCTCAGTTTGGGTTTTGGTCCACTGAAAGCATTCACAAACATTTAAACAAATAAGAAATGGAGAACACAACCAAATTTGTAAATTTTCTGAAGAAAATGTGAGTTGCGTTTGCCTGTGTAAATATTTTGCCTTGATTCTAGGATGTTGTGGGTGGTTGCCAGGGTGTTGCTATGCAAAAAGTCAGGCCCCTGCGTCAATATAAGAGGCCGTTCACACAGAACATGTTTTTGAATTCTATTGGGCTGCTTTTCTATTGTTTTTCTATGTAAACATGCACTAGATGGATGCATTTGAATGTTGTTCTCGCGCATGATATGGCACTAAAAAACGTGGCGCTAAAGTGAAAAACCCATCTCTAGATTTTGAGGGTTGGGTGTTCATGTATGTCTTGTTTTTAAATCCAAAAATGCATTCTGTGTGAATGAGATGCCAATAAGGGGCGTTTTTACCCATTTTATCATCCACCAAGTGAAAATCTTGAATCTAGGAAGCATGTTGGTTACATTTTATTTTAAGGTGTCATTGTTACAAGCGTAATTACAGTACTAAGTAATAGTAATTACCTACATGTACTTACTATATAATTAGGGTTAAGGTTTGGTTTAGGGTTAATTGCATGTAACTATGCCGTGTGAACTATGCACTACTGTTATTACTATAGTAACTACATGTAAAATGTGTAACAGGAACACTGTAAAAAAAAGTGTTACCAGCATGTTTATTTTAAATGTTTTTCATATATCTAGAAGATCAAGTGCGTGTTGCTACAACGCAAGCAGTTCGGTTTTCCCAGTCTGGAAACAGAATTGCGTTCAGTATTGAATTCATACGGGATGGGATCCGTATGGGGCCAAATGCCAAACAGCTGCAGAGATTGGAATTTAAATGCAGAGTAAATTAAGTTCTGATATTTTAAACAGGATTTGTTAGTAGTGTGAGAACAGCTTCCCGTGATTTAGACCGGGAGAGACAGGTGTGTGTGATTGTTGGATAAGAGCAAAATCAGAAACATGCACCTGAAGTCCGGTGGCATGTTTTATGCGTTTTGTTCATTAAAAGAGAGTGATAAGTTCTCAAGTTTCACATGTGTCCTTCACGCAGTAACAGCGGACTGACAAAGAGTGAGTGAGACACAAACCCACGATCCAGCGCTTGGACCTTTCTTATCAACATCAGAGACCTTTAGAATAAAATTCTTGTCATAGTGTGTACAAAAGACATCTTATACTACTTTATGTTTGCATTCATTGTTGAGGTCTATCAAACATACATTTCCTTCTCCATTCATTGTTTTAAATGTACATTGTGACAAATATCAAGTGGTTTTTGGCCAAATCGCTCAACTAAAGATTACTTGAGAAAGATAGTAATTTCTGACATATGAAGCACACAAACATGTATGACAGTGTGTATGACAATTATGTATCGTAATAGTCAAAGCCTAAAACTGACAATTAAATGTCATAATCACAATTATTTCTTAGGGGCCATTTACACCATTTTCAACTAAAAACTGAAAACTTTTTATGCGCTTTGGCTATTCACACGAGAATGGCATTTTGGGGGCCTTACTGTCTCAGTATAAACTACAAAAACACAAATTTGTTAAAACAGTGACGTCATGCGCATGCATTTTACATGTTCAGTATATTGCCCACAGCCTGGCAGCATAATACAGCGCTTTAATAATTTCCACGGATCAGTGTGAATTTGTTGTCTGTATGTGAAAAATGCAAAGGAAAAACATTTCAGTTTTTAATACATTGTTGTCGTGTAAACCTACCCTTAGACCCTAGGGGCCAGATTTACTAAACAGGGAAAATTAGCGAGAGAGCACAATTCTGTAAAAGCACCGATGGGAGTAGACAGTTCTACGCATGATCTACTGACGACACGCAAATTAAAGAACACAGATGCAGCCAGATCATTTCTATAAATGACCAATACAATCTAACAGTTAACGTCTGGTTTAAGACATGCTTTTTTGGGGGCAGTAAATAATGGCGCAAACACCAGAAAAATTTACAAGTGCAAAACTTTGTAAATCTCCTTGTGTGCACCTTGCACCTTCATTTAAATACTCTCCTCCCATAAATGTTGTGCCTGAAAGGGAAACTACAAATACATATGCAATAAGGTCAGCCACAAAAATAACTCTGTCCATGCCTTTTCAGCGCTAATTTATCACTGTGTGTCTTTAATAAATCCTGACAATAGTTTTTTAACGCCAAAAGAGGGTTTGCACTGGTTAGGCCGCATTTACACTGCAGGTCTTGATGCACAATTCTGATTTGGTGACTATATTTTTATGACGACCCCCTTACATCATCTTTTAAAAGCGACCCGTATCTGATATTTGCTTTTACATTATACACTGGCGAAACAGTCCAAGACGTTCTCACCCCGAAAAGGAAGTAAAACAGCGAGATACGCAATGGGTGCAGACAAATGATTATTCAATGTTTTGCTTTCCGCACTATCTTTAAAGGTCAGCAAAACATTGCTCTCGTAAGGCGGAGAAAAAAGAGGAGAGCCCTTATTGCATGTGACCACAGTTCGTGTCCACCTGAGTTGACGTCATTCGCCTCCGTCCCTTTTTCAATGACATAAGACTCGCATTTACTGGAGAATATCCGATCTGACCGCTTACATGGCAGACGCAAATGCACGTATTCGAATCATATCGGATTTATTACCACATGAGTGAGGCCTGAATCTGATCTGAGGATATCGGAATTCATGCGTTTTTTTTCTGCTTACACGTTCACATGTCATATCCGATCTCTGCCACAAGAGAGGGAAAAATCGGTATTGGGTCACTTGAACCATGCAGTGTAAATGGGGCCTTAGTAAATCTGGCCCTAGGTCTTCAACCCTGCTCCTGGGGACCCACTGTCCTGCAGGGTTGAGCTACAACCCTAATCAAACACACCTGAACCAGCTAATCAAGGTCTACAGGACTGCCTGAAAAATCACAGGCAGGTGAGCTGAAGCAGGTTGGAAATAAATTTTGCAGGAGAGTGGGCCTCCAGGAGCAGGGTTGATGGCCTACGTCTTAGATAATTAATCGTCAGCCACATTTCCTAATCATGACAGCCCTATAAGTGCACATTGCAGTAACATGCAGCTGAATACAGATGCAGATCTGATGGTCTCTAGATCTAGTTCAAGGTGGGAGTTCAAGGAGAATCCATTGTGTGAAGGTGGTAAGCCTCTCAAAGCAACTGATGCACACAAGCGTAAAGTGTTAACCGTTTTTCACGCTCTCCCTCGTTAAATTTAATGGCAACTTTCCATGTCACCTGTAACTCTCAATAATGAAACTTAACACAATATAATCACTTCCATTCCCTTACCCGCGCCTCTTGTTCCCAGCAACACCTTGGAATTTTGTGACCTACAGTAAGAGCGCTGTCAGACTCCACATGGGGGAATGTAATTCTGGAATGCAGCCCACACGTGGTCACACATCTGATCAAACTAAAATCATTTTCAACAATTATTTAAAATGCTATTATAGTGAAACCTATCAATGTGTGCTTTCATCAACGATTTCATAGTAGATGTAGCTAAGCTACACAGTCAAATACCTCAACAGAGTGTTTAAATTAATTTTCCATGCTGTCTTTGTTGGGTCTTAAAAAGAGAGATGATACACGCTTAAATAATTTGCCCCATTATCAGCAATGAATTCCAGGGACATTAAAGGTCATCGTGCACATGAGGGTTAGCAAGACTTTCTATTTTAGTTAATACTGCAAGCTATGCTGAGAGACTGTTTGGGATGTCACACTGCAAATCTCCTCCATACCAAAGACAAATTACACACAACGCCTTGTACAGTACAAGCCTAAAGGCAAGAATGGCAAGATGTATTGAGATAATATTACTTGTTCACTATTATTGGTTCAGTCCAAATGACAGTTACAGGCAACAAAACATCACATGCAATTTTATCTAAACCAATCAGTCCAAAAAAATAAATGTGCATTTGTTCATTTTTAAAAGACAAAATATAATGAAAATTTACTTTACAAGGTAAAAAGTTAACGTGTGACCCTTATGAAATACTGTTTTATGAAGCCAAATGTAGTCAGGATGTAAATGAGGATGTTACCACAAAAAGCAAATTTTTACAATATATTTACTTTCTTCTGAATGTCGCTCATTTTATTGCTCATCTTACAGTGTAAGCCCTACATTATTTACATATTCAGATATCGCTTTTAAGTGAAAATGTCACATTAAAGAAGTGAAATGCATTTGAAACAGAGCTTCATGTTGTTTTAAAACCATAAATCTAAGCACACCACCTGCCCCTGTGAACCGATAGCTAGAAATGTTTTATAAGCGGTCAGGGTCACTACGGTTGAAGTATTCAGACTCTATTTAAGAGCACCGCTTTACACCAACAGGCTCATGGGCTGTTTATTTTTCAGAGGGAAGAATGCACAGAGTGCGGTTTTGCAAAGCAAACTTTAATAAGATGCCTGGTGAGAGACAAGTGAAGGTGAACACTGAGGCAGGCTATGGAGATTGGTCTAGTTGGGGGGCCCGTCATGCCACCCATACAGAGCCCTTCTGACTGACTGTGCATCCTAAGCTCTATATAATCAATATCATCAGTAATATTACACCATAAAAGATGGTTTAACATTAAATTGTCAACTGGTGGTATTTTGATGGATGGATGGATGGATGGATGGATGGATGGATGGATGGATGGATGGATGGATGGATGGATGGATGGATGGATGGATGGATGGATGGATGGATGGATGGATGGATGGATGGATCTGATGGGCTGACAGACGGACAGACAGACAGACAGACAGACAGACAGACAGACAGACAGATAGACAGATAGACAGATAGATAGATAGATAGATAGATAGATAGATAGATAGATAGATAGATAGATAGATAGATAGATAGATAGATAGATAGATAGATAGATAGATAGTGTATGTGTATGTGTGCAAGAGAAGCGAAGTCCTAATTCCTAGTCGCATGTCCCATCTCTTTTGCACAGCCGTGGGCAGCGTATCTAATTGCACCACTTCCTAGTGAGATATTACACATATGCACATGCCTCGGCCGGATATTTTAAGCCGGACCTTTTGGAGGGATGAAAGTAAATACAGTGCTGAGTCCATCAGATCCCACTGCCACACCCAAAACCCTCTCTGATTTCCGAGCGTTCTAAAAACCCATCCAGATTAAGCCTTTACGACACCTTTTGTGTTAATACCACTTACAGTCATTAACAAGTCAGAGATCAATTATTCAATGGTCTTTAATATTGTAATCTCTAGCAGGCGTGCAAGTGGAATGGAATTTGAAACGCTATATCTTACTGTTTTTTCAAATGAGATGAGCCCATAGATGTCCAATAGCTGTGCCTTTGATGTGCCTGATAAAACTGTGACTACGGGCATAAAGTCTGGTACATGTTGCAGGTTATCCTGGCCACAATGTCCATCCACTTAAGCTGCAGTCACACTAGACATTGAGCATGTGAAAGCAGGTCACTAAACGTGAACTTTCAAATGCAGCGAAATGCAAAATGTCTACACATGAGCTTGCGTTTCCAATCTTTGCATTTTTCCAAACGTTCCAAGTTTGCATGCATATAAATGGACATCAGTGAAGCACAAGGTCACATTTTTTTTACCAAAATGCCAACCATAAATGACCTTTATGACATGCTATTTTTAAGGGCTGGTATATGAAATGGTGCAGGTGTAACATCAAAACCCGGAAGACTAATTTGCCACTGGTTCCCTCGAGATTTTCCAATTTTCCACCACTTGTTTTATTCATAAATTGAAAAAATTGTCTCCCAAACTGTCAGTTAATGATTATCCTAAGTATACGAATTAGATTAATTTAAAACACGCATAGTTTATTATATAATGCGTATGAAAACACATTAGTGCATAATAAAACCAATTTCTTAGACTTGATTAACTGTTAATTAATTAATAATAATAATAATAATAATAATAATAGCCTATTAAGTGAATAATTGAGCATCATTAATTTGTTTTATTTATAACTAATTTAACACATATTTACATTTAAAGATGATTAAGAATATATGTAGGGTAAGTGCAAATGTGTGTATACACTAAGCTATCAGGCTAATCGCTTATCTGTATGCTATACTATTATATAAGCTAACTAATACAGTTATTCATCATAACATGATTTTGTAGGAATTGTAATCATGCGCTAAAGAGAGTACCAGTTAAAAGCTATTTGAACCAATGGGATCGTTTGGGGTCCTAAAGGAGACACAATTTTGAGGGGGACCCAGTTTGTCACTACACCGGGTTCTGACGTCATACCTGCACCACTCCATTGGGAATAGACAATGATAGACATTTTTAAAAAATGTCACTGCACAGGGAATGACTGTACAGAAAACTGAATAAATAGTAACCAGTTTCTGTCATAATGTCTCTTAAATTGTTAAAACAGAAAACATTGACCTTCTGCTGTTGGATATCTAGTTTACTCGCTGTGCCTCAAATGATTTTTAGCTGAGACTAGGTAAAACCTGGACTGCATTCATGCACTTTGCAGATGCTTTGATCCAAAGCGACTTGCATTGCACTGAAGGCACACATTTGATCAATTCAAGCATTCCCTGGGAATTGAACCCATGAGCTTGGCGTTTCTGATGCAATGTGGTACTGTTTGAGATAAATGAACGCTATACACAACAAATTGGACACTGATAATCCCAGTCCATTTACACAAAGAATTAGTGTGTTAAAATGAGTCAATTAATCAGAAACTCTTCAAATGAAATGAGCAGTAAACAAGACGAAGAGACCCCTGGCTTCAGTCAATCACTACAAAACACACACCACACCTATAGCTCAGATGTTTCCTGAATAGACCTGAGCATGTTGCATGGTGATGACTTTCAAAAAAGGTGATGAAAGACAATAAATCCTTAGGGCAATGAATCTGGGAAAGGAGAGATGTGTCCCTGACCTTGTCCAACCTTTCCAAGCACTCTATAGACCGAAGGAGAGCACGCAAGCCTGAAAAATGAGACCGAGTTAAAGACCCCTCATGCTTTCATTTGAGAGTTACATCTCATTGTCAAACAGGGCCTTGTGTTTGGTGGAGATGGGTGATAACAGACGGGGAATCGTTTAGCATGTAAGGACAACCATTTCAGTCGACGGGTAATTAGGGAGACCTCACTCCGCTGTGGAAACGAATAGAGGAAGAAGAAATTAAAGATGCAGGAAAATAAAGACATGACAGAGACCTCCTGCATTTCTATAGTTCTGGTAAACTTTAGAGAGGAGAAAAACCTTCACAATTGTGGTTAGAGAGTTCAGTACCTTTTATAATAATTTTTAAGGGTGTTTAAAACTATGTTTAAATGTTAAATAGTGAAAATGTCTTTCTTCTCTAAATTATAACAGACTGAGATTTGACTCTTTTTCACAAAAAAGGCATTCACAGTCAATAATAAGGGCAAAAAGCCATTATAATAATAATAAAACAATAAATTAAAGTATAGGTTGAATTATAGCATGCTGGGATTGAACTATATATTTTATAAAATATTTGAATCAAGTAATAATGATAATAATAATCAAAATAATAAAGTACGGGTTGAAAAAGGCCATCCTTTAGAGGTCCTTAAGTGTTAAAAAATATTTCTTTCCCTCAAATTTCATTCTGTTACTCACACGTCAACAGAAATCAGAAAAGAAGCATTTTTTTCATACATGCTCCATGGAATAAATAAATGATATCCTCTCATCAGTGTCATCCCAAGCAGCTCCTGTAGGGGGCGACACACTGTAGCCTGCCCGGTGGCGAGACCTTTGAGCTCATGTCTGTTGTGGAGACAGAAATACTTCTCCCTCTGATCCTGCCTGCCAGGACCGCTCAACACGCTTCAGGTTTCAGGTGGCAACCATTGCTTCTAAAATGAAAGGGTCTCACCTTACAGTTCGGTGCCTCTGTTGGGCCTTCTGCGGCACTACCCACACAAACAAACAGAAATACACAGACACATGCTTGGGGCCCCTTCAAACACACACACACACACACTCACGCTCAGAACCTATAAACAGATGCTTATGACCTCCCTCTTGTCCTGCGACATCGATATCTGCCCTCAGATGTGAACCCGCATTTATGGAAACACTGGATTTTATAAGCTCTGTGACTCGATCTAAAGAGTGATTGTGAAAAAGAAAAAGACTGACAGCAATTCCTCAAGGTTTCTCGATGCACCAAAACTCAAGTTACCACCAACCCCATGTTTAACAACCGCATTTTGCGACAGAGGAGACCAAAAAAAGCTCACCGCAACCAATTCATCAATACACAACAGCTCCACATTTTCTTCTTCCCTCTGTACTTAAAATCACAATTAGAAATGCACTGTATAAAATGCTCTGATATATAATCATGACTATTTGTAACTGTTTTACGGCTGGTTCTACAACCTGACTCCATGCTACATAAGAAATAATAAACAGTCAACAATATCATAAAACTAACTCCAAAAGGGTGTTCAGTATCCTAATGAAAATGGAAATGTTTTCTGCACTGCGAATCAAGGATGATGCTGGAATTGACACAGAAAGACCCATGTCATCTTGATGAAATTCAGATATGGTAATGGGTGTTTTGTTTCAGAACCGTTTTCAGACTCTTTGAGAAATGATGTGTTTTTTGACCGTGGATGCATGTAAACCTGTTGTAGGAGACCTCCAGAACAAAATAAGGAACCTTTAAAATAGCATAATTTGGGCACTTTAAATAAATGGAGATTAAATGTTAATTTGAAAAAAAAGTGTAAAGGACATTTTTATCAATTTAAAGGTTCCATGGATGCTAGGGGTTCTTCATGGAACCATCGATGCCCATAAAGAACCTTTATTTTTTAAGAGTGTATGAAATCAATTGTCTTTATAGTTTAGTATCATTGTACAAAACGCTTTGGTTGCAAAATGCTAGTATTCATAGTACAAATCTCAAAGAGTTGCCAAAAGCTGAACTGTTTCAGTACTCCAATCTTTCCATCTGCAACCGATCTACCCTCCTCTGATCCACATCACAGCTTTTCGATCACCGTTCAGGAACAAGCCATTGATAAATTTAGCACAATTTCTATCAGGTTTCATCCCAGACTGATGTTCCCGTGTTTTGGAACGGGACTGTCAGAACAGATTGATGGACGTACCTGGAGGACAGTTGCAGTCTTGTGTCACGTCTCTCGCCACACGCAACTTCGGCATTGCTTCATTCAACCTCTGTGAAATACAAGCAATTATTCACATTTTGACTGACATTTTTAAGAATCAATTCCATATTGACTGAGTGGTAAGATGAATATTAAAAAGACCCATTCAGTGTCACTGGTGGTCATGGTGCTACTTGCTGATTTTTGTAATAAAATTTTTTTAAATAAAAATTATATATATATATATATATATATATATATATATATATATATATATATATATATATATATATATATATATATATATATATATATATATATATATTGTGGGGAAACAATATTTGTGTGTTGAAGTTAAACAGGTTTCAAAGAACAGAGTATGCTTTTGTTAATGGAAATAATTATGACTATTTTTAATGATTCATTATTATTAGCTGTGATTAAATTAGTCAAAATGAAATTGTGTACAATCAACATACATTACACCAGAAACATGTGAAAGAGCAGAATAAACGAATATAGCTATATATAGGCCTATATATACTAATAATTTACCATTAAAATAAACATACATTGTTTTAAATCACTTTCATCAAATAAAAGCGCATGTTGCTGCACATGCAGAATTATATAATTTCATTTTTTTTTTTTTTTTTCTATAATAGACCTTTAAGATATAGATAGATGATAACACTGATAAACTAAAACTTGCGTTGAATAATTACAGCTAGCTGCGATTTAAATTGAATTGGACAAAATCAACTACGGAAATCCGCATTGTGGATGATGCTTGCCTGTTGTAAGAGTGTTTCCATGGATTCCCGCAGCTCCCGTGAAACAGAGCCGTCCACGGATGATTCCTGACAGATGTCACTCATCTTTATCTCCAGCGCGCGCAGCCGGCTCTCCATCTGATGCGTTTTGAATGTCATGAGAAAACACACCGCTATTGAACTCAGCGATATCACCAAACACACTATGGTTGGAAAAGACACCAAACAGCGCAGGTAAAAAGGTTTCGCGGCATTCGGTTTGCTTTCTGTATTTCTTTCCGCAGATGGATCCATTGTGGAAAAGGTCTCCGATTAGTTTCCGATAGTTAGATCACTTGGAGTATATCGATCAGTTCTTGATCGATGAGATGTGGCTGTCAGACTGAGCAGCGCTGAACGGCGCACGGGGCTTTGAACAGCATGGCTGCGTTTCAAAGCCTACTAAGCTGACTACCTAGTGAGCTGCGTTTTTTGGCCATCGTAGACGCGTGCCGATTCTCAAATGGCCAAAGAGCTTGCGCGTGCCTATGACGCATAGGAATGCTATCTGGGTAGGGTGCTCATTAGGTATTGAGACACATGCAGTACCCTGACATTCAGCTCTGTGTGTGTGTGTGTGTGTGTGTGTGTGTGTGTGTGTGTGTGTGTGTGTGTGTGTGTGTGTGTGTGTGTGTGTGTGTGTGTGTGTGTGTGTGTGTGTGTGTGTGTGTGTGTGTGTGTGTGTGTGTGTGTGTGTGTGTGTGTGTGTGTGGTGCTGGAATAACCAGAGACCGTCCACACGCAGCTGTATAATACAATACTACATTTCGAGAAGCGACTTTTTAAAAATATTTGTATACAATTTTCGGGTGGATTCTGTGTCTAGTTCTGTGCAACATAGTAGTTATTCAAACTTTCCACCAGCTTTAAACTTTTGTATGCGATTTATTTGTGATAGGCCTGTGTAAACCTATAATCGACATATGTAAATATGTTTTGTCAATGTTTTCTTCCAATGACTACTTTAAAAAATAAAATAAATAAAATAAAAAGTGGTTACCTCCTCAGGCAAATGCAATTTCTGTAACTTTTGAGCATAGTAATTTATATATAAAATGTAATTTTCAAAAAAAAAACAAAAAAAAACGCACACCTATTCCCATCATGTTTTGACTGTCCTAAGGTGGGTCAGATCTACTGAAGCCTCTCTTCCCCATTAATTCACTGAGACTCGTAAATGCCTCATGTGAAGGTTTAGAGTTGCGATCTACCGCCACCTGTTGGCCACATGAGAACATTACACCCCCATGAGACAAATGATTCAGATCAGGAACTGCTTTTATTTAACAATCAAGTCAAAACAACTGAAAAGACATTTACAAATATCACTAGCTTCATATTGATAAGGCTAACAAATCTATGACAATTATACTACACACCTAATACCCTAAAACCCAGCCCCTTTACAGTAGCACATTATTCTCAAGTCATGTGATGCGGTTACAGATCAGTGTAGAACTCAAGAGCAAGAGGTCACATAACCTAAACTGGAAAAACAAGCATAATAAATATGAGCAATGAGAAGAGCGCAGTGTATGATCTATACAGAGGACTGATACAGTCGACTGAAACGGCCTCTCTCAGAGAGGAACTACAGCAAAAAGAGGGAGAATACATTATTTCTTGATCTTGATACAGTTGAAAAAAGGGTGTTTGATGGCTTCATCCAGGGTAATCCTCTTTGTGACATCATATTCAAGCATCCTCTCTATGAGATCAAATAGCTGCTCGTGTTCAGAGCTACTGGAGACCAAGTATTGCTGCAAGACACAAATTATTAATAAAAAGTCAGTAGTAATCCAAAAGTCTTGATTTATAAAATGATAACTTAAATTATACACTCACTCTGAGGGGCTTGCACTGCTTTCTGACGTAACGGCCCGAGGAGCTGCGAACGTCCCAGTCCAGTTTATCATGGCGAACATACCTGCTCTTCCTGCATTATGGAGAAAAATAGCCATTTTGATACACCAAAAGCAGCACGTGGCATCAAAGCTAATAAAACCTTCTGCAGGCAAATCAAACTAAGAAACAAGGAATAGCTTTTCAGATACCACAAACGAGATCCCAAATTTTCAGGTATCTGTGATAACTCATGACGAGAACATTTTAGTTGACGAAATAAGATTTCTTGTTATACTATAGAGAACCAGATAAATTTGAATTCAGAGTTTTAAAAATTCCTGATATTTCCAGAGCCCCTGCAAAAACACAACAATACCTTGTTTTTTGCAGCATGTGGGTAGGTATGGGGCCCAGCACTCGCTCCATCATGGCCAGATGCTCTTTACTGTCATGTGTCTAAAAATGTCAAAAGACCACAGACTACTAAATAAGAGCTGAATCAACAAGTCACGTCTACCCATAATTAACATAACTGAAATCCAAATGACAATAACCTGAAACAGAGTCGATCCCAGATAATACTCGATAAGAATGCATCCCACACTCCACACGTCACAGGAATGACTCCAGCCCAGATCTGTATCAAACACACAGATATCTCTGTTAGATGCAATCACAGCAAGTGTGCTACCAACGTGTCTGAGAATGTATGAATAAAAACAATGCATCCATAACAGCTTACCCAGAATAACCTCTGGAGCTCGGTAATGTCGTGTGGACACCACAGATGTATGATGCTCGTGTTCGTATGTTGCATTCCCAAAATCCACTACTTTCACATCAGGATTCTTTAGAGTTCTCTCATCCCTCCTCTGCAATTCAAAACACTATTAATTAATGCACAATAAATAGTGGCAGAGCCTGTCTGAATCATTACAAATGTTTATTTGAAATAAATTCAGCTTTAAAAAAAATTTGATTAAACACTAGGGCTGCACGATATATTGTTTTGGCATTGATATCTCTATGTGCGCATCCGCAATAGTCACGTCGCAGGATGTGCGATGTCAAGTACAGGGATTTGATCCGTACGGGCCAGCTGCACCCCGGTTCAGAACGAAAGAGATTCCCAGATTATTTGCAAAGTTTAACCATCATAGAGTGAAATTTTATAATTTGCATGTGTTTTTAAGTCGAGTCAGGCATTAGGCGTAAGAGGATTGTAACTCGCAATGATTTCTGTGCGCACACACACGAGCAGCGCATAAAAATATTTCTCTCAACTACAATAGTATGTAAAAATCCCAAAATAACACTGGTCTGAATGGGATCAGTGGCTCTCCTTACCATTTTTGAGTTGTACTTGATGTCATACTCTGAATTAACAAAGAGGATGTTCTCTGGTTTCAGGTCCGTGTGTGTCAGCTTATTCTTATGAAGAACTGAAACACAAAGAAGCAAAGAAAAGTAAAAGATTAAATCAGCGTTTCGTCCCAAACACACACAAAAATATGAAAATCAAACATGATCCGTGACTCACATCTGACTGCTCTGATGATCTGGTAGGCCATGTGTCTGATGTGGTTGATAGAGAAGGGCTGAAAGCCATTTTCCTTCAGAAAATCATACGTGCTCAAGCCCAGCAGCTCAAAGGCAATGCAGACGTGCCCGTGGTGATCAAACCAATCATACATCCGCACACAAGCGCTAGAGAAAGGAAAAAGTGGATGTGAAATACTGCATTACTGTAGTCTGGACATCTTTAGACCTAAGAGGCTGTACATTTCAAATTAAGTGTGATATATTTCACAGTCATGCATCACAGAGGTATACATTTCTGGAGCTCTCCTTTTCATCTGACTTACTATCGTCTGTCACAGTCAAGTGAGTTCATCTGCTCCAGCACTTCAACCTCAGACAGAGCTGCATCACGATAGCGATCAATGTTTTTAATGATCTTCAGCGCAATGCGAGCTCCTCCCCTGCAATAGCAACATGCAGTAATATTAACACATGGAACCACAAAAGTACAAATCACCTGGTCAGTAAATCATAGCATTTCTCAAAAAACACATTTAAAAGTTGCCATAAATAGATTTTCATTTTTGTTGATCTTACTGTAAACAACTTATCCATGCATACATTTTTCTCTTTTTTTTTGGTCCTTGTAATTCTTAAATGTCATAAGTTGATCTTCCAGTGAAACAATGTGTGCCAGACTTAAAGCCCAAGGATCACACCCAGGACAATAAATTATTCTAAATATAAAAGAATAGAGTCCAAACCACAACTATACGAGTAAAGAGAAACAATATCATTGGAATCACTTTCAGAATTAATTTTTTCCAGCTGATGATAAAAGCGATGACAGCCAATCAGAAACCACCAGACTTTAAAGGGCTTGAGCATTTAAAGCGGCAGACGACAAAACTGCAGCGTGTCCTTAGAATAAACAAAACAATATCGCCTGCTGGTGTGGAACATTATCATAGGTGTGAACGGGCCATCAACTGCCAGCTCGCATTCAGATCTGCCTCAATTCAATCAACAACCTTCCATTTTCCCCCTTTCAATAATCCATTTTACTTGGAATTAAAACAAAGGTACATGTCCATTGTTGAGTAACAAGTTAAAATACTACAAGAGCAACTTAAAAAAGGATGGCCATTTTCCCAAAATATTGCATTTGAATATTAGATTTTTATGAGCCCAAATATTTGTTTATTTAAATGACGTTATTTTGAGAAAATAAGACTTTTTTTTTTTTATTCATAAAGTTGTCGTCACCATTTCTGAACAAGCTTACGATTAGGCAATATACACAACAAGCTTGCGTTTTCTTTCGTATGTGTAAACAAAAAATATAGGCCTAAAGAACAAAAGCATTATAAGATCAAGCAGCGAGAAAAAAAAAAAACTACTAATAAAGCAGACTGCGCCAGTTATCGTGCAGAATATACACACACATATCGGTATATGGTTATCGTGTTTATATCGTTTCACATTTTCATGTTGAGAAAAACAATAATATCATGTGGATGATATTATTCTCAGGTGAGAAAATGTGCTCCGCTGACAGACGTTGCAGAGACACAAAGATAACTGTGTTAAGTGAAGTTTCTAACAGCACTTTGTGTTTTCTGTTCTTAAACCCTTGAGGAAACTTAAAAGGAAGCATTTGTTGAGATCATTTTGCTATCATACAAGTTATCTCGCTCTCACTCGGGGTACAGCTGCTCTCACCTGCACCGTGAATGCAGTGATTGACAGCTGTCGGGCCTCATTCACCTGGTGTGCAGATTTCATGCAATTTCTCATTGGGGGTCATGATATTATGATAACTATAATTCATTTATCAAAAGTAACTAAATTTTGCAAGATCCATTTGAAAGTAATTCCAAACGTTTCCAAACAGTTGACGACATTATGTGATCAAATACAATCAACTTAACCCACTCCACAGCACCACCCAGTGGATTCAGTTATAACTGAGTTTTAGAGGGATTTATCATGGATTCACTGCATTTACGGTCAGCAAAGTAGTAAAATCTGTATAGTAGGGATGTCACGATACCAAAATTCCAGTAGTCGGTACCGATACCATTAAAAGTTTATGGTTCTCGGTACTAATTTCGGTACCACGGCAAAATCTGTTGGTTTAACTATTTTATTTAACTTTTGAAAAAAAAAAAAAAAAGTAATCAAAAGAGTTTATCATTATATATATAAACTAACATTTAAAGGCTACATGCTGTTTAAAAGTAAACAATGTCTAAAAAAAAAAAAAAAAATGAAAAATAAGCAACCCTCTAGGCACACCTAATAGCCTTATAATAATTATTATCATTAGTAGCATTATTATTATTACTAAATTGCCAGAAATGGGCTACTGATTTAGCTACAATTATTTCAAAGTATTTCAAGCTACTCAATTTCAAAGTTAAAACCGAACTTTTATTTTGACGAGTTGCCGTGAAGACCTTTGAGTGTCTGTGTTTATGAAATGCTGATGGTTTCTCTCAAATGAAACGGTAAAATGCTGATGAAGTGACTCAGAGTGGCTCTGGTTCATCCATTCATGTACTCGCATAGTAACACGGCAGAGGCTAAAAGACAGCAAATGTCACAGGTGCATGCGTGCAGAGCAAATGAATCTCTGCAATTCAGTCTGCGCAATTCATACACATAGAGACGCAGAAGATGCTGGATTAATATTTAAATAGTCTTTTACGGTTTAATATACACAGCCAATGGTCTATATTGGGCTACAGTCGGGAGCCCTGCGCTTAGATAAACGCATAAGTGACTGAAGTCCGCTGCCTGTTAATGGGTGCCGGATATACTCAGGAGTACCGGTACTACAGAAATGCTGGTATCATCACATTTTAAAAATGTCAGTACCGAAGTACCGGTACTTGTGACATCCCTACTGTATAGTATTTTTATTTTTCGAATATTCGACTATTCGTGCACACCCCTAAACCTATATAAGGTTTTGAAAATAAAGATATGACTTTTACCCCTTTACTCATACAATGTTTTACATCACAATACAGACAGCAAAAAAAATAAAAAATCTGACACTATTTCCAGTTTATAGCAACTTTAAGAATCAGTTTTAAGACCTGATTATAAACAATATGGGTCAGGTGTAAACACAAATGCAATGAATTTTAACCTGCTAAGATGTGGCATGAATACTTACTTTGAATGATCAATGCACTCCACCACTTTGCCAAAAGCTCCCTCTCCGAGTGTGCACACAATCTCATCTACGGGTTTAAAAGAAAGACGGTTAGAAACGCATAAAAATGACACAATAGCATCAAACCCTTTCAAAAGATTTCGCTGCGTTTTGGAACACTCAAATTAGAAAAGCAATGCATAAATAATCCACAAACATAAGACAATACTAGACTGGTGATACACACATCAGGATAAGTCTAATTGATTGACACAACTGCATTTATCAGGACCCCAAAATTAGCTTGTAAAATTAGTCTGACCCCAAAACAGAAAATAAGCAGTGAAAGAAATGAAAAGATACAGAAGAGATACAGAAAAGTGTGTATTCTATACATCTTGCTCTCAGCATGTCTCCACTGTGATAGATCAGGTGCCCCTCCTCATCATCCTCAATACTCCTGGATCTTTTCCTGCGATGGCTCCTCTGGGGTTTCGGAACACCGCCATCATCATCATCATCACCACCATCATCATTAACCCATGAGAATCGAGGGGGACCAGAACGCGCCATTCATTCATTCACGAGTGGGGGGGGAAGTGATTCGGCCCATTCAGATACCCGCAGCAGCCAGGCCCGGCCACAGGGAGCAGCCAACGCAAATTCAGCCCACGAGATACACACAGGGCCCACCACATCGTGTGTGTTACAGAAGAAAAACAATGGCAACATATTTTCAGATGAGATACTTTCTCAGACCATTAAGTAGACAATTACAACAATTCATAATTGAAAAACATTTGAGAGTTTTATTCCTCCTTCATGAATGAGGTGCCTTAAAATCATTTTATGTGCTGTGGATATCAAACTAACATTATATCTTGAGATAAGAACCCATTCAATCTTATTAAATATAATATTAGCATAATCATTTCATCCAACATTCTTCCTGTCATTCATTCAGACAATATTGGAAATGAGGAACTCCCACAGTCCATCTAACAAGAAAAAATAAAAAATAAAAAGCACAGAAAGCAGACAGTTGCCACGCCAATGTGAGACAGACAGTGGTCATACCGAGTCAGAGTTATGGTGCGAGCGACGGTGCCGGTGCCTGTGCCGGCTGCTCCGCCTGCTGTTCCCGGAGGATTTGCTGTAATGGTGCCAGTCTCTGTCTCTCTCACGGCATCTGGATCTGTCCCGATCTCTGTCTCTCTCCTTGTCTTTACAGGCAGCATGGCTGTCGTCCTCGTGGTCTCTGAATACAGCTCGCCGTTCTCTAGTTTCCAGTCTTTCGTTTGAGCTCCTTGTCTCAAGGTAATGCCTATTAAGATAATACAAAATTCAATGAGTATTGACTGAGTCACATCAAGCTGACAATTATAAAAGTAGTGCTGTAAAATCGATTAATCCAATCTGACATAAGTTTGTAAATGCACGTGTATATACAAACTTTTATGTTAGATGTGATTAAAATCACAATTAATCGATTTGACAGCACTATTATAAAGTCAACACAGCTATTGTTTTCCAGTCAAAGTATATCAATAATTCAATATAATGGAGTAAAAATGTTATACAAGTGAAAAAAATAACAATAGTACAAATACTCTTAAAAGGTTTTTTTTTTTTTTTTTTTTTATCCTTAATGTTGAGGCCCTGATTTGTTGCCAATCAAGGCAAATTTCAAATGTGGCAAATTAAATAATGTATCTAATTAACTAACTCATTTCTAAAACAGACACTGACAGGTGACTTAAATCATGTCTGAATTGACGGGACTGCCACATTGAGGTCATGTCATCAAATGTTTTCCAGGAAGCTTCCAAGAAAACAACAAACCTGTCAAACTAGTATTACACACTGCCAATACATGCCCACATAAGGCTCAACGGACCCCTAGCCAAAGACCGGACGTCCCTTAAATAAGCAACTTCCTGGAAAAGGTTTTAGACATTTAATATTGGTATAAGATGTCCTCGTACCATTTTGTTGATTTAAAAAGATCTCAAAAATAAATAGTAAACTGTTGAGGTTTCTGGGTCTCACCCTTCGCTGCTCTTGTGGTGATGATGGACATGGTGTTTTTTCCTGTATTTATTCTCTCTCTCGCTGCTGTGCGAGTCTCGTCTGTGTCTTTTTCTGTTCTCCATTCTCCCCTCCAGGCTCGTCTCTCTCAGCAAGGGAGAGCGCATTCTCTGCGATTGTCTCATCTGATGAAACAAACAAAATAAAAATAGCTTACTTTTATTGTAGTGTATTGTAGGGCTATATCCGTGCACAATGCGGTATAGGCCGCGATTCACAAAAACAGTGGCCCTTTAAATTCTTTGTTCTAAACACCTCGTGTCAGCGAAGTCTTTGCCTGAAGAAAATTATTTCCGTAAAAGAGTCAAAAAAATGGTTCGATAATAACAACAATAGTAATTAAAACGCATTTTGTGATACTCACTGCACACTTAGGATTGACAAAACACACACAGTCGGTCAGTGACAACGTCGCTAACGCTTCCAGGTAGTAAAATATAAATCTATTCTTTAAAAAAAAAATAACTACATCGTATGAGCAAAATAATGATCATATAATGAATATAACCCCTTACCTGGCTTGAGAAAGTCTCCCAAATAATTGCAGTCTTGTGCCGTCGACAAAGGCGAATTTATTTCCCCTGTCTTCTCTGATGTCGTTGTAGGTTCAAAATGGCGTCCGTCGAGCTGGAACGTTCGAGAAACGCTGCGTTATATCATCGGATCCGGAGCTTGCGCGCGCATGCGCTGGGCTGTACTGTACACTGGCCTGATTTAGTTACTGTAAACAAGAGAAACATTGCATGGGGATGTCGTGCCATGCACTTCATGGAAATTCATCAACATACATAGGAAATTATATTACTTATCAGACCAATATAGGCCCATTTTCTTTCAAAATAATAATTTTTTTTCTTTATTTGATTTAGGGAAATGTCGTTGTTACCTTGTCCTTTGTGTGTTTCCTCGATATCCTATCTCTATTATAAATAAATATTTTATAGCAGACCTATAAGTAAGCTAAAATCTTGATGTAACGAATTGTAATGATTCCCCAGCATGCATTATACAATCATTAAAATGATTGGGGACATACATTAAATGTCCTGGCTCCCAACCAAATACATATTTTCATTTATATCTTATTAAAAGTTCAAGTAGGCCTATACTACTATTGTGTTAGTATTAAGCAACACTGTGGTGTTGTTCTCCCCTAAAATACAAGCGAAAAGGCTTGTAGTACAGAGCATGTAATACATTTTTATTGTACTGTTTGCATTTAACTAGTTACCATTTGTTCACTGTGTATTTGTATTGGTGTGGTTCATGTTAATATGCATAACCAGTAGGGCCTACTCTACAAACCAGATTCCAAAAAAGTTTGGACACTGTACAAATTGTGAATAAAAACAGAATGCAGTGATGTGGAAGTTTCAAATTTCAATATTTTATTCAGAATACAACATAGATGACATATCAAATGTTTAAACTGAGAAAATGTATAATTTTAAGGAAACAATAAGTTGATTTTAAATTTCATGGCATCAACACATCTCAGAAAAGTTGGGACAAGGCCATGTTTCCCACTGTGTGGCATCCCCTCTTCTTTTTCTAACAGTCTGCAAACGTCTGGGGAGTGAGGAGACAAGTTGCTCAAGTTTAGGAATAGGAATGTTGCCCCATTCTTGTCTAATACAGGCTTCTAGTTGCTCAACTGTCTTAGATCTTCTTTGTCGCATCTTCCTCTTTATGATGCGCCAAATGTTTTCTATGGGTGAAAGATCTGGACTGCAGGCTGGCCATTTCAGTACCCGGATCCTTCTTCTACGCAGCCATGATGTTGTAATTGATGCAGTATGTGGTCTGGCATTGTCATGTTGGAAAGTGCAAGGTCTTCCCTGAAAGAGACGACGTCTGGATGGGAGCATATGTTGTTCTAGAACTTGGATATACCTTTCAGCATTGATGGTGCCTTTCCAGATGTGTAAGCTGCCCATGCCACATGCACGCATGCAACCCCATCCCATCAGAGATGCAGGCTTCTGAACTGAGCGCTGAGAACAACTTGGGTTGTCCTTGTCCTCTTTAGTCCGGATGACATGGTGTCCCAGTTTTCCAAAAAGAACTTCAAATTTTGATTCGTCTGACCACAGAACAGTTCTCCACTTTGCCACAGTCCATTTTAAATGAGCCTTGGCCCAGAGAAAACGCCTGCGCTTCTGGATCATGTTTAGATATGGCTTCTTTTTTGACCTATAGAGTTTTAGCCGGCAACGGCGAATGGCACGGTGGATTGTGTTCACCGACAATGTTTTCTGGAAGTATTCCTGAGCCCATGTTGTGATTTCCATTACAGTAGCATTCCTGTATGTGATGCAGTGCCGTCTAAGGGCCGAAGATCACGGGCATCCAGTATGGTTTTCCGGCCTTGACCCTCACGATTGTTCCAGATTCTCTGAATCTTTGGATGGTATTATGCACTGTAGATGATGATAACTTCAAACTCTTTGCAGTTTTTCTCTGAGA
The DNA here is from genome assembly GCA_018749465.1 of Paracanthobrama guichenoti. Lineage (NCBI taxonomy): Eukaryota > Metazoa > Chordata > Actinopteri > Cypriniformes > Gobionidae > Paracanthobrama > Paracanthobrama guichenoti. The sequence continues at coordinate 26,646,495 of CM031956.1, forward strand.
AACTCCTTTCTGATATTGCTCCAGTATTTTTGGCCGCAGCATTGGGGGAATTGGTGATCCTCTGCCCATCTTGACTTCTGAGAGACACTGCCACTCTGAGAGGCTCTTTTTATACCCAATCATGTTGCCAATTGACCTAATAAGTTGCAAATTGGTCCTCCAGTTGTTCCTTATATGTACATTTAACTTTTCCGGCCTCTTATTGCTATCTGTCCCAACTTTTCTGGAATGTGTAGCTCTCATGAAATCCAAAATGAGCCAATATTTGGCATGACATTTCATGTTATCTATATTCTATTGTGAATAAAACATAAGTTTATGAGATTTGTAAATTATTGCATTCCTTTTTTATTCACAATTTGTACAGTGTCCCAACTTTTTTGGAATCGGGTTTGTACATACACCAGCTTTACACCATTTTAGTAACTTGGGCCTTATACACCCTAAACGTTGCAACTATTATTACATACCATTGAGGGACTTTATTACATTTATTTATTCATTACATCAACTATGTCTTAGACATTAGGGGGGACCATTCTTTTTTTGCGTGGGGAAGGGGTATTGGTGTTATCGTAATTAAAGGATTAAAAGGGATTTAAGGAATTAAAGAAAAATAAATATATACGGTAAAATTTCCAGATCTATTGAAGTAAACTATTTGCAAAAATATATATATATATATATATATATATATATATTAAAATATGCACACATTCAATCTTATTTTCGTCTGCCTAATATGTAAAAATGCAAAACGTTTCTTGTCTCGTCAAATTCAGTTATGATTTACATAAATAATGTCATATTTCCAATTCAAAACTGTGAAATTTCAATATCAAGTAGTTTGCGATGCATAACTTGATTATTAGTGTTGGTCGCTGAACGTTTTTATCGTAAAACAGTTGTAGAGCAGCATCAAGAATATCAAATAAAATATCAAAAGAATATCAAATTGTATCAGGGACAATTTGGCAAATTCTAATTATTCTTGGGGACTTGACCCCCCTCACTGTCTATGGTTTACATACATTACATACATTTACTAAACTATGGCAGCCTAACAGATACGCCGTTTGAGGTGCTGTAATCCACACACTAGATGGCAGTAAGCAGTTCTCACATACGAGAACGCGAACTGAAGAAGACGCTTCGCCCTCAAGAGTTTTGCTTCCGGTGTGCCGCTTCCTTTTCCTCTTACCGCAGTGTGAGAGAGAGGGTGGATTCGGCCCTCCGACAGAATCCATCTCCATCCACCTTTATAGGTGATTCTTTCCTGCACCAAAATGACCGAGCAGATGACGGTAAGGGGTACCCTTAAGGGTCACAGTGGATGGGTCACCCAAATCGCCACCACACCCCAGTTTCCCGACATGATTCTGTCCGCGTCCCGGGGTAAGTCTCCACAGAGCCGCGCTGGAGCCACATAAGTATCCAAATACATGAGCCCTGAATAATAAGTCCGTTGTGCGTTAATCGTTATCATAATCTAGTTTATAGTTCCGGAAAGGCTCATCATGCAGCATTAGTAGCCAGTGTGCCTGTCTAGGGTGTGTTAGATGCCGCCAGTTCTCAAAATTCTGCTCCAAATGAAATCTCACAAGTCAGAGATCTGCTGAATGATCCTCTGTCGTCCACCTTGCAGACAAGTCCGTCATCATGTGGAAGCTGACCCGTGATGAGACCAACTATGGCATCCCCCAGCGTGCTCTGAAGGGCCATTCCCACTTCGTGAGTGACGTTGTCATCTCATCTGATGGTCAGTTTGCCCTGTCTGGCTCCTGGGACGGCACCCTGCGCCTGTGGGATCTGACAACGTGAGTACCTGGAGGGACGGTCATAAGAAGTCGCTCAATCTGCCATCCTTTTTGTTTTGAAGTGGTGATGAAACTCTCAACGCCATCTGTGTCACTGTGATGATAAAGAGGCTGTTTCTGAACTTAAAACACTTATGACCCCAAGAATGTTGTTATGGGTTTTCAATCTGTTAGGACCCCCGAGTGTGATCATCCACAGATGCGAAACACCAACCCTCATATTTTAAAGGCGTCTATATTGTATAAAGACCTTGTGGGGAAATTAATGTTAGAGTTGAAACCTTGTTTGGAAAATATTGTTCATTATAGCGCCGTATGCTTGCGTATTTACTCTCTTAATTTTAATTTAATTAGCAGTGTCTCAGATTTCATAATTGGAGAGCGAAGAAGCAAAATCACTATTGTGGCACAAACATTTGTTTGGCATACCCAATTTTAAATCTCATGAGGTGACTTATTTTTTTTAATTGCAGAACATTTTAAATTAGTATCTAAGTATCTTTTAATAAAATATTTATTGTATTTTTTTTGTTGGATGATGAATTTTGTATCTACGATGAAATAACTTGCTTACTAACATGCTATATGCACACAACGATATCCCCTAGCCATCGTCTGTCTGGAGTGTCAGATTAAAAACCGATGTAGTTCACAACAATGACCTAATGTCAGATTGATCTGAATGTGTCCTTTCGTCTCGCCTAGTGGCACTACAACCCGCCGATTTGTTGGACACACCAAGGATGTTCTGAGCGTGGCCTTCTCTGCTGACAACCGTCAGATCGTGTCTGGATCCAGAGACAAGACCATCAAGCTGTGGAACACCCTGGGAGTCTGCAAGTACACTATCCAGGTAGATGTCTGTAATGAAGTGGATAACCGGGAGACTTGCCCATCAGGGTTTCTGTGGGTCCCTAAGAGTCTTAAATATCTTAGGTTGTGTAACAAAAGTCTTATATTTGGGGACGGAATAACAGGAATCGCAATATAGACCAATGTGGTTTAACTGCAAAAGTGGATTTAATTTAATGAACGTGAACACTGCACTAAGTAAATCATGTGTCATCAGTAAAATCCTCTGTATATAACCATTTTCAATACATTTGTGTACATGGCTTAACCCAGTCAATTCAAGTTTATTTGTATATCGCTTTTAACAGGATTTCAGAACCACTTTACAAAATGCTTGTTTCAATGTTACAGTTTCAGAAGTATTATCAGTCAGATGTGCATAGGTCTAATATCTCTGTGCTTTAACACACATTCAGCTAACACAACACGCGTTAGCCAGCAATTATAACTCGTAATGATTACAATACAAGGATAATATTTTAAATTTGTGGTTAAAGTTGCCGTCATCTGAAATCTTCACAATCAAACTGGAGCTGGTGCAATCTGTGATCTATAGAAACCGAAGCAAAAGAATACCGACGCGTAGCTGCTGTTCATAGCATTTTAGGCTAAAGGTGATCATGTATATTTGGTACGGTTTCATTAGATAAAATAGTGCAAGTTTATGAAAAGCATTGTGTGCACGATTGGCTAAAGAGATGTCTTCAGTCTTGATTTAAACGGCGCGAGTGTTTTGAGCCCAGAACATCATCAGGAGAACTTGTCTGGAGTGTTTTAAGCATGCATATACCCTGTTTTGCAGTTAATTTTGTTCCCCAGCCTTTTTATACCTGATGTGACTTATTTTGAGTTTGTATGGGTTTGTTCTGTATGGACATAACATTTTAATTTTATTTGTGCACGTCTTAAAGATCTCTAAGTACAGCTACCCTAATGTTTAGATTAGTTTGTGCTGTTCTCAAGCCCTTTATTTTGACTTTCGTCCACAGGACGACAGCCACACTGAGTGGGTGTCATGTGTGCGTTTCTCTCCCAATAGCAGCAACCCCATCATTGTGTCCTGCGGGTGGGACAAAATGGTCAAGGTGAGCCCTGTTGCGTTTTAATGCGAGCTAGGTCGATCTGTGTTTTTGTAATGACTTTACCCTGTGATTAAAGAAATCTACATTATTATTATCTGAGCTCTTGGGCTCTGTTGACAAGTCCTGCAATTATGATGGGTAATGGATTGAAACCATTAACATGCAAGTGAACGATTTAATCCGGAATAGTTTGATTCATGTGTGTTTGTTATAGGTATGGAATCTTGCTAACTGCAAGCTAAAGACCAACCACATTGGCCACACTGGATACCTGAACACAGTGACCGTGTCTCCTGACGGTTCTTTGTGTGCCTCCGGTGGAAAGGTAATCTTTTCACTTTTTCTGTTATCCCTACTGAAGTTAATAGGTTGGACATGACCAGGTTTAGTGTTAAAGATGATGAAACCCTAACCTAACGCCATCTGAATCCATGTGATGACAAGAGGCTGTTTCTGAACACAAAGTAGTGTGAAATCGTTAGGAAGATTATATAACGAGTGTTAGCTGTTCAATCTGTATTCACTGTGTGTCCTCATATTTCAGGATGGGCAGGCCATGCTATGGGACCTGAATGAGGGCAAGCACCTTTACACCCTGGATGGTGGGGACCCCATCAACGCTCTTTGCTTCAGCCCCAACCGCTACTGGCTGTGTGCCGCCACTGGACCCAGCATCAAGATCTGGGTGAGTTTGTACATGGACCCTTTCATATTAAATGATGTAAAAATAAACCATATACCTAAAATTTCCCTTTCAATGTAAAGGGCTTTATATTAAATGTTTTAAAGTCAGCATTAAATGAAAGTTGTGAGTCTCTTCCCTTTTGTGATTTCAAGTGAAATGACTTCTCGAACAAGAAAAATGTAGGGTGGGACTCTGGTTGGGCGAATACCAAATTAGCATCAGGCGATGGAAATCTCGATGCTGGCTCAACCCTTGGTGGGACTTGATTTTGTCCATGGGAATTGATTAGATGGTTGTGGGATACTATTGGTGGATCTTGTGCGTTTTCCCACCTTTGCACCAGTAAATGTGTCAGATGCTGCAAGAGGGAGGGGGAAGCTATTTTTTATTAAAGTCCATGTGACCAAACTTGCAGCAGACTTCTGTGTTGTGATTTGTATTTCCAAGTGAAACTGAACATTGACTAAAGTGGGGTTTTATTTTAGTGCACCTCCATCCCTCGCTCAAAGCAGACTGATGGTCGGAGGGGAGTGGTTAAGGATAGGAGAGGCAACACCATTCCAGAGAAAATAAATGTTCAGATTTTGATTTGGAGTACCACAACAATTTTTGTAATTCTACAGATTTCTTGTCGTCGTGATCATTGCGGTTACATTGTTACGCCAGCAGGTGACATAAAGGGACAGTCTTCATGAGGGGGTCATCGGTGCTCATGTTTGACGTCATCACGTGTTTTACATCAAATTGTGATCGGTTCATTAGTTCAGACAAATTTGACTGCTGATTGAGTCAGAATGTGATTCATTGGCCGATACGGATCTGTAGCCGATCGATTGGAGCATCCCTAGTATTAACTTGCGTGGGCTAATTGTGCATATCAATTTTGATTTCACGCTGACTTTAAAGATTAAGAGGGCAGATGCACTTTTTTTTGTGCACATCATTCCCATTTAAAAAAAAGTTTGATTTCATGGTGACTAAAAGCAACCATTTATATATATATAGCACATGGTTCAGTGACGAAACTCACCACGCCTTCTGTAACTCTATGATGATAAAGAGGCTGTTTCTGAGAACTATTGGCTTGAGCAGAAATGGCATTCTCATACTGCTGTTGCAAAGCTGACCGTATTAATGTCAACAGGATCTGGAGGGCAAGATCATCGTTGATGAGCTGAGGCAGGACATCATCACCACCAACAGCAAGGCTGAGCCCCCGCAGTGCACTTCTCTGGCCTGGTCTGCTGATGGACAGGTGGGTTTTACAGCAACCTTTTCTGCCTGGAATGAGTTCCTGTATTGCACTTCATCAGTCACTGATTTGGTGTCTTGTGCTATTTGGACCAGCTTCCCCATTGATTATTCCCAATCACTTAAACATCTGAAACCTTATGGTGACAGTCCTGCAAATATGAGGGGGACCGTAATATGCCTTTAAATCAGTAGCTCTAAGACAATGCCTGACAATTCCTTTTTCTCTTTTCTCATCACAGACTCTTTTTGCTGGCTACACTGACAACCTGATCAGAGTGTGGCAGGTGACCATTGGAACCAGATAGAAGCCTTTTCTAATGACCGAATAAAAAGTTTTAAAAAGAACTAATTGTGTTCGCTTTAATTTCTCTGCCTTTCGATAAACTAAACTAGTGCACATTGTACGATTTTGTGCTGTCCCAGAAGAAAGATGACCAGTTGTGGTGGTTTCTGTGGTTGCAGCTCCGGAACGCTGTTTTGTCGTACAGTAAGAGGTTCAAAGACTGCTGTTGTCAACCTTGGAACCAAAGACTGCACGATCATCTTACTGTTCGCTATGATGACCTACGTCTACTGACTTGCCAATTAAACCGCAACATGAAATGGTGTATTGATCAACACATGGTGCTAAAACGACTTAAGCTCCTTTTGCCAAATTGGCCTGTTTTGCCTAGCCATAAGTGTCCATATTCTCTTGCACTTTTTTTTTTTTTTTTTTCAAGAGCACATAACTACTGTGCCAAAGTGTTTCATCCTGCTCTATTAGTTTACTGTAGCACATCCTGATGTTTTATTGTACCTCGCATCATAGCCTACGATTCAATGGGTGTTTTATTTGTTAGATACACGTCGTACATTGTGATTTGTAATGATCTTATAGGATTGCCGAAATCGCAGTCTCTTGCAGGCATAAGAACTGAAATGTAGCACTGCGAGTCACTGAAATAGGCTTGTAACTCCACTAGATGGCGCCACTGCATGTAGATTTATTCAACTGTAACCTAGCAACAAGGCCAACAAATCCGACTCTTCCTAGAGGACGCGACATAAAACAAATGCCTGAATTAAACTTTTTATATGTTGTAGCTAAGAAAACATGTTGCACTTTATTTGACACATGCAGCCTTGGCAACTAAAGCAACTTCGAATTCAACCTTCAAAAAGTCCAGTAATCGCAGTAAAATTGTGTATAACTTGCTGATTTAAAGTCATGGACAGTCCTCAAAAACAGATGCCAGAGCCTCGTATCTTCGTGGAAAGAACTTTGGCTTTAATCAAACCTGATGCCATCCACAAAACCGACGAAATTGAGGAGCTTATTCTTCAATCTGGATTTACAATTCTGCAGGTAACGTTGAACTGTAAACCCAAGACAGGCACATGATGTCTGATGCTAATACTTGGTTCTGTTTAAAATGAGGCTGATTAAAAAGCACGTAACTCTAGTTTTAAGCAACTGCAGAAATGTGATCCTGCTCTCATGAATGAACGGCTCATATTAATGCTTTAGATTCAGAAGATTTTCATTCTTGTGTTTCTCATTTAACAGAAAAGGCGACTTCAGCTGAGTCCAGAGCAATGCAGTGATTTCTACGCTGAGCATTATGGGAAACTGTATTTCCCCCATCTGACTGCCTTTATGAGCTCCGGACCGGTTGTTGCTCTAGCACTGGCCCGACACCAGGCTATTGCCACCTGGAAAGCTATAATGGGACCAGTCAGCAGCATAAAGGCTAGAGAGACACATCCTGACTGGTAATGAATGTCATTGAATGAATCTTCTCTCTGTGCAGGTGGTTTAATAATAAAATGTCTGACTTATGAAGCTAAATTCTCTGTGATGCTTTCAAACTCCAGGCCAAATAAATGGATAATTTTGCACTTCAGGCTAATAATTTACAATGCCTAAATCAAGCACATAGCTAATTTCTGTCATTGCAACACATCTATATTCAATATGCATGTGTCATGTTTCAAAGTAACAGTCAATCTCTCTCCTCTCTCTCTCTCTCTCTCTCTCTCTCTCTCTCTCTCTCTCTCTCTCTCTCTCTCTCTCTCTCTCTCTCTCTCTCTCTCTCTCTCTCTCTCTCTCTCTCTCTCTCTCTCTCTCTCTCTCTCTCTGTGCACATCAACACTGTGAATGCCACCATCAGTCTGAGAGCGAGACTGGGCATGTGTGATCTGCGCAATGCTGTGCACGGCAGTGAATCCTTCTCTGCTGCTGAGAGGGAGATCAGATTCATGTTTCCCAACTGTGAGTGAATCTAACCCTGACCAAATGAGTTCAATAAACAAGATCTGAAAGCATAGTAAAAAATCTGATTTCTGTTTCAGCTGTGATTGAACCCATTCCCATGGGCGATGCTGCCAAAGATTACCTGAGCCGGTATGTCAGCCCAACACTTCTCACTGGACTGACGGAGTTGTGCAAGAAAAAGCCACTGGACCCCTTTGTAAGTGTATCTTTTGATAAAAGTATTAAAAATAAAAGATTCTTTTAAAATATATATATATATATATATATATATATATATATATATATATATATATATATATATATATATATATATATATATATATATGCTTTATTTTCCAGAAGAAAAGTCAGATCTTAGGAATTACATGAGGACAAATAAATAATGACAGAGTTTTCATTTTTGGGTGATTAATTTCTTCACCGAAAGCCGTAATGCCAATTTCCTCACTTCTGACACACTGGGCCGAGTTGTTCAAAAGAAATTCAATTGCATTTCAGCTATCGGATTGGATCTTGAAAATGTGTGTTTTAAAAGAAAAAGAAAAAATTATCCTGAAATCAGATTAGATCACATAATCCAATCATCCAAACAAACATCCAAAAAAAAAAAAAAAAAAAAATCTGGATTATCCTGATCCCAGATGATGGCTGAATTCTGGATGGATTTCAGGAGCAAACACTTTAAAACTGGTTAAAATAATAGACTAATAAACAATACATCATAAACCTTTGCGTCATGCATTATATATACAGATTTATATTTTGCACTTGATTTGTTCAACCGTTATAAATTAGTAAACTCTCAATTAAACCTTTCAGTACAATAAAGTTAAAACATATTTTGTCCCCATAAAATAACCCTCAAACAGCTATCAATGTCAAACTAAAACTGTCATTTATGACTGTATATGAATTACAAAGAAACCGTCAAAAGAAGGTGCTAACAAATGCATGTATATTTGTTTGTTTGTTGTGGGTCAGATGAGGGATTTGACCAACACTGAAAATGCAAAATAGTTTTATTGTGCTGCCTTCTGTCTCTTTAAAATAAAATAGGTGATCCAATCTAATGTTGCTTTGAAAAAACGCCACTGGAGTAAAGTGGATGACCTGATCCTGGATAACAAGACATGGGATTTCCAAATACAAATCAGTCTGATCCAGATTAAACTTTTTGAACAACTGCGCCCTTGTTTTTGTAATATCTCTATATGCTATTTACTGTTATTTTTGTGCTGTATTATTTTTCTTTACAGACATGGCTTGCTGACTGGCTGATGAATAATAACCCTAATAAGCCCAAAATATCAGATGTAAAGGCGGCAGTCTGATTTATTATTCAAGCAACAAGAATTGACCAACAGGTTACAGTCTAGATCAATTTTGGTTGTTTTTATATCATTCAAATGTCTTTATAAAATAGTGTTGTTAATAAACAATGTTGAATTAACCCTTGTTTTATTGTGCTATCTAAATATATTTTTGCTTGAAATTGTCATGGTTGATTTAAATGTAAGATAAAATTGTCATGAATTGCCACAACAGCAGTAGGCCCATTCTTACATATTAATCATCCCCCCAATAAAATCGTGCTATTTTTGTACATTGCCCCCCTTCTGATGGCGATACACACACATTCACAACTCACAATCATTGTTTAATGTGAATAACTCAGACTGTACGAGCTGACAACACAATGAATGTTAGCATGCTAATGATTCAAATGCCTATTGCAAATGTCGCTGTAGCCTCTTCGTTCTACAATTTTGACTAAGTGTAACAAATACAAACGGCCGTTTCTTGCATTATCTATATATATATATGCTTAATTGTATCTACAAGTGATCATGTTTATAAACCAAACAAGAACAAAGACCTCTTCCCCCACTCGACAAGAAGGTTCAGAAGAAGCGCGTTTGGGGGAGGATTTCTGTGACGTGTAAAGGACATGTTTCATTGGTTGTTAGGTTGATAGGCGTTCGAAGCCATCCAATCAAATTCGCCCTTACTAAAGTTCCTTTATCCTCCATCCAGTAATATAAAACCAACCGCTTGACGGCGCAATAAGGAAGGGCCCACACCGCGGAAAGCGTTCCACGGAGACTTTTCTCTTGCTGCTTTTAAGGTAAAGTATTTACGAGCAAATTATGAATTTGTTACCCCCAGTGTGCGTACTTGCTTGTGTTAACCCTCATATTTAATCCCAGGTCAGTAAAGTTGTGTATTTATGAATTAGGACAACGATATGTTTACATTCTTGTTGCGAATGAGAATCTAAGCGCCGCTGTTCAAAATGGTGGTGCTTGAGCGTTACATAAGGCGCTTCCTTTTGTAACATCACACGTTTTCTGCAGTTTTAGGTTTTTACATTAAACTACCACCATGTCAGACGCCGAGCAGCAGTATATGGAAACCTCAGAAAACGGCCATGAGGGTGAGGACGATCTGAACGGAGCCGGGCAGTACGAGGAGGGCAACGGGAACGCGCAGGCCGGGGTGCAGGGAGACGCCGGTGCGGACGAAACGGCCGGGGATGAGGACGAAAATGGTGCATCGGACGGCGGGCAAATTGACGCGAGCAAAGGAGAGGAAGATGCGGGGTATGTTATTGGAATAATAGTGCTAAATGCTCCGATGTAAAATCCTTTGTTCCTTCCGTCTTTGTTGGCGCCATGTGTCTTTTGTAGGGGGATGGGCGCATTTGGTGAATTGAACATGAAGAATCGTTTTAAAATTCAGTTGCACAATGTTGTTTCCTTAGGCGAGCGTTTCTATAATGTTGTGCGTTCAAAACGCATCTGTATCGTGTTGCAGCTTTTATTTCCGTTTATTAGTGGAAAGTGGGTTTTTTTTGTTGTTTTTTTTAAATGCAAGAAATGGGGGAAATTGTTAAATCTGCGCTACCACGCCCCCTCCTGGTCTCACCCATTTTCTCTTCTTCATTTCCTCAGGAAAATGTTTGTTGGGGGGCTCAGCTGGGACACTAGTAAAAAGGATCTTAAAGACTACTTCTCTAAATTTGGAGAGGTGACAGACTGCACCATCAAAATGGACCCCAACACTGGACGATCAAGGGGATTTGGATTTATTCTTTTTAAAGAGTCAGCCAGTGTAGACAAGGTACGCGTTGGTGCTTAGGAAACGCTAAAGTCTTGATTTGTAGTTAACCAATCGAAAACTCACAAATTCCTCCTCTTTGCACAGGTTTTAGCACAAAAAGAGCACAGACTGGATGGACGACAGATTGACCCGAAGAAAGCGATGGCGATGAAGAAAGAACCCGTTAAGAAGATCTTTGTCGGTGGACTGAACCCTGAAACTACAGAAGAGAGGATCCGCGAGTATTTTGGTGCTTTTGGCGAGGTATTGGAGTACTCCGTTTGTATATTTAATTCCTTTTATTTTACGCCAGGTCAAGGAGGAAAAACAGTAGACATTCACAATCTCTAACATTTTACAAATGCCTATTTCCAAAGGAATTATCAAGTGTGTATATATATATATATATATATATATATATATATATATATATATATATATATATATATATATATATATATATATATATATATATGCCTATATATATATATTGCCTATATATATATATTATATATATATATATATTGCCTATATATATATATATTGCCTATATATATATATTATATATATATATATATATATATATATATATATATATATATATATATATATATATATATATATATATATATATATATATATTTTTTTTTTTTTTTTTTTTTTTTTTTAAACCCATATATATATGTATGTGCACAGACTTTTATTTTTCTTCCTCTTTGCTATTGTATATGTCAGTAGTTGTCACTTCTGCGGTTTAAACTTGCATGTGTTAACTTGTTTTTGTTTTTTTGTCACTGCAGATTGAGACCATCGAACTTCCAATGGACCCAAAGACAAATAAGAGGAGAGGATTTGTCTTCATTACCTTCAAGGAAGAAGAGGCTGTCAAGAAAGTTCTGGAAAAGAAATATCACAATGTCAGTGGAACCAAGGACACAAATGGCAAAGAAGGCCTTGTGAGTGTGACCGTCACCTTGATTTTACTTGTAAATCTTCAGGGTTGTTCATATTTTGACATTGTACTACCCGTTTATATTTGCCAAGAATATAATGTAAGATTGTATACAGTGTTCGTATTCAGTGACTTTTATTTTCAGCATTGATTTTAATGGCAGTAGATGTCTGTCTTTTGTGATTTTTATTCATTCCGTTGTCTGTTCTTTTCCCAGTGTGAGATTAAGATTGCACAGCCTAAGGAAGTGTACCAGCAGCAGCAGTATGGAGGTCGCTTTGGAGGAAGAGGAAGGGGGCGTGGAGGTTAGTAAAGCTGAACGTCTATCTCCCGTTGGACCGTCTCATCAGCCACTCAGACTGTAGGCTGCATCAGTCTGTGTAAAGTTTAACTAGATAACGACTGCTTGCTTATCAAATATACATTGATCTGCAACAACAACAAAAAATCAGTACAGTCACTCTTGTGTATCAGTATATGAATTGAATGCAGGCTAGTTTAAACGCGTTTTGACTTTTTAATTAAATTTAAGACAAGTCTCATTCAGAATTCTTCAGTTTCTTTTTCTATATACGTGAAGTCTTTGGATTTAATCCGTCGTAAGACTTGTCAGATCTCTGATCCGTTCTAATATCCCACGAAGCTTAGAGAAAGTGATTTAAGCTCAAGTCAGTTGCAGATATCGATGTACATTTTAATGTGCCATGGTGTTTGAAATATTTGTTATCTTCTAGGCCAGGGTCAGAACTGGAATCAGGGCTACAACAACTACTGGAATCAAGGCTATGGTAACCAGGGTTACGGCTACGGCGGACAGCAAGGTTACGGCGGATACGGAGGCTACGGCAACTATGATTACTCCGGAGGCTACTACGGCTACGGCGGCGGATATGACTACAGTAAGCACTGATTGACCTTGGGGTTTCCCCACCGTCCCCGTTGGGTTCTTATGAATACGAGGGACTCAAGTTCCTTTCTCTGCTCTTCTCTTACCCCCCTAGACCAGGGCAATACAAGCTATGGAAAAACTCCAAGACGTGGGGCTCACCAGAGTAGCTACAAGCCATACTGATCATGTGTAGTTCAGGTATGAATTTTAATTTTTTTCCCACCACTCATGGTAAGGTTAATTTGGTTGTCGCTCCATTACCGGTTCATTTCCATTTACCTAGCCGAATTATAAGGCAGATAGAAGGATCCGTTTGGGGAGGGTTGTAGTGATCCAGTAGGGTAGATCATGATAGGCCCCATCTCTTCACTTCATTTCTTTTTTTTTTTTTTTTTTTTCCTCTCCTTGAATGCAAAATACAAGTATAGTAAATGTGGTTTAAAGCAACTAAATCTGTGTTTTCTGTTTTAAAGGTCGTAAAGCTACCGAGCAGGAACCATCCGTCTGGTCACAGTGAACATTGGGGTCTTTTACTTTTGGAAGCTGGCAGAATCTGGACTTCTGCTTCATTTTGTACAGAAAACATAAGGAACTGGGGGGGAGGGTGCAAATGTCACTTGTCACATTTGTTTTATTTTTTTTTATTTTTTTTTTTTTGTGTCCTTTTTACATTTCCAGAGATGGAAGTGTTATTTTTTTACTGTACTTTTGGTACCTTTTTGATTCTAATGTATTGTATGGTTGTATTTTACATCATGGCTGTCTACCACATCTAGACTCAGAGCTCTCAAAATGCATTCAAAATAAACAGTTTTGGTTAATTTTTCTTTAGTGTTTCTAGATTATATTTTTTCCTGTCACCTGTGCTCTGTGTTGCAAAGTTGCATGGCTTCAAGGTGAGATGAAAAGGGATTTCTAAACGATTGTAAGCTTGTCCATTGAAATCTGTTAGTGGCAAGTCTTGATGACTTTTTATTTTTATTTTTTGTTTTCCCTCTACTGCTTTTAAGGAGATTTCCTCCTGTCTTGTTAGATATTTAAGAGTGGCTTTAATAGTGATTAAACTATACCTCAAAACATACACAGGTAATTGTAACACGATTCTTTCTCAACACTGGATATACATTCCTCCAGTGTCTTGGACAAATTTCAAGAAATAAACTTGATTTTTAAGATGTCTATTGTATGTTTAATGCTTTTGCGTTCAGTCTCCTAACAAGTTCTTTCTGAACTAATCATTTCTTAATGCAAACTTCAGGTTAGCGTCTTAAATCCATGCAAGATCTAATTCACTAAGAAGTTGAGAGTTCAGTCAAGTCTTGTTTTATAGAGGTAGCTGGCCAATAAAAGTAGAATAAAATAGGTCATTGTTCAAGCTGGGCTGGTTTGTATCTAAACCTGACGGTAATAATTATTTTCAGAATGTAGCCTAGAGGGACATGTATGGATAAAGCATTTTCCTGTTCCAAACTTAACCTGTGAGTTAATACAGTGCGTGCATTTTTCATTTCTGCCTTTGTTTAGAGCTTGACTCTCTATTTGAAGCGGCAGCCAACTTTTTCCCAATTCGATAATGGTTTTTCCTTTAAGATGAAAAGATTTTTCAAAGAAATCCTGATTTTTTTATTTATTTTTTTAGGAATCACTTGATTAATCAGCCTATTAGAATGATTTCTGAAGGATTATGTGACACTGAAGACTGGAGTAACAAAGCTGAAAAATCAGATTTGCTCATAGAATCAATTACATTAAACAAACTTATTGTAATATTTCAATATTGCAGTTTTTACTTTTATCAATTATATACAGCCTTGGTGAGAATGAGACTTAAAAAAAAAAAAAAACATTCAATAAATAAATCTTACCAACCCCAGACTTCTGAGCAGTAGTGTACATTTGTCCATGAAGTCCACTTATATCTTCTAGCGTTTTGATCCAAGACAGTTGTAACTTATTTCATGATATTTTTTCATATGTCCATTTTTTGCTGTTCTTGCAGGTGAGCTAAGCAAGCTTTTAAACCAAGATGAATAGAATGCAATTTCCCAATACATCATTTCCCATAGCCTTTAGTGCCAACTCTAAATTGATCAAAGGAAGAGTATTTGTCGCATTTTTTTAATATATATTTTTTATTTCAATCAAAATAATAAAACCTGAGGAAATCCAGGCAAATGAAACACCAGGAAAACCCTGAGGGGACACAGTTGTGTACATCTATGTTCTGATGTGCTTTTCCAGGTAAAACACCAAACATATGCAAAAGACATTCATTTGGCATTTAATCGTCCTTTACCATTAAACAATCAACAATGTTTGCTGAGATACAATGCTCAGAAATGAGAGATTTTGACATGGTTTTGTTTCCCGGCTCACACGGGACGAAGCCCTTAAAAAAAAAAAAAAGAAAAGTAGAAAGTACCATATGTACAATAGAGCTTTAGAATACCGCCACTTACAAACAAACATATTTTTTTTCTGGTAAACGTTTAACAAATACGTTTAACCAAAAGAATAAGACGCCCTTTGGGTGTTTAGCTCATTAAAAAGCCTGTTAATCTGGTGAATATGCAACGTCCGCTGATTGTGAGGTATGCAGCATCATCCCGACAGATAAAATAGAGAGTTCTCCACAGGAGGTAGATGAAAGACTCAAATGTCCATCTCAAACTGGTTGTCATCAGCTTGAAAAAAAAAAAAAAAAAAAAGAGATAGAGATTGGTTCTTTAAGGCATTTGAACAGAGAGAATCCTAGAAACTGGAGTGCACTCTTAGAAGAAAAATAAAAAAAGCTTTTTGGCATAAAGGCTCTATATAGAACCCCACTGAACCTGGTTTTCCAAAGAATGCAGAATATACTGAAATTAATTTGTTAGGGCTTAATGTTTCCTGGAAATGTTATCACAGAACAGGTTCTCTTTCTTCCTTTCTTTGTTTCTTTTTCTGGAGCAGACAGCAATTTTACCTGCAAGATCCTTCTCCTCCTCCAACTCCTCTTTGAGTTCCTGCAGTTTGGACATTGGATGGTGTGAAGGAATGGTCACTCCAGGAATCTGGGGCAAACAACAGGGTGGAGTCCGGGCAATGGGAGAGTTCCTACAGTCCAGGAGGAACTTTCTGTCATAAATTATTCGAGTTCCTGGAGGAGGGATAGGACGTACATTATAGCAACCAATCGCACGGCTAGAAAAACATTTACATTCTAGGCTGCAGACGATCACGTGGGAAGAAAAAAAAAAAAAAACTAGGACTCAGAGTCAAATGTTTATTGAAACATGGATTTCTTGGGATTATACCAAACGAACAGCAATTCTAATTATTTAACAAAATAAAAGAAAGATAGCAACTAACTCAATGTGCCTAATAGCACATTCTAGCAAAGACTCAAATGTTTGACATTTTGCAAGTGAAGAGAATCTCAAGCTCCCACAATGAAAACGGGGTGAACTGAATTGCAGGAGTCAGCACCTCCCATTTTAGTTCTAGGAAATTTGAGCACGTCTGCACGTGAGCCGAGCCGAGCCACCAGTGTAGCAGATGAGTTTAACCTCACGTTACGAGACGTTGTGAACAAACTTGCAGCACTTAACTACACACTTTTCTGACTTGAGAACTGTTAAAGGTGCTACTTGCAGTCTGATATGTGCAAGAATGTGTGGCAGTTGAAGCTATACTGTACCTAACAGTGGCTGAAAAACACGTTACGCAACTTTTGCTATTCAGTGCAATGTGTTCTGGACAAAGGGGGGTTGAGAGAGGAGGGGGAGGGGCAGGGTGTGGACGGAGATAGTGACAGGGGCTGGACGAACAGTGGTCACAACTGGGAGCTGCTCCGGCCAGAGGAATGCAGGAAGTCCAACCCAACAGTTGCAGGACTTTGTTCTGCTGAAGCATGTTTTGTTCCCTGATTGCACTTCAACATCTTAGAATTCAAGAAAGTGGAAGTTTTACAATGCAGGACAATTAATATATCCCCAAGTGTAAAATTGGTTTAGGTTAAAAGCATCAGTATTCACTCCTGGTCAAAAAAAATGTCTATTTTGCACTATTACTATAATTATATTTGCACTTTTAATAGTGAACTATAATTTTTTTTTTTGACAATTTATCACAATTTACCCCAAATTATACTTTTGTATTTATTTTAATACAAAATTAATTAAATATTTTAAATAATATTATATAAATGTAGTTTCCATTATTGTAGAGGGAATTATGGGGTGTCAAAAATTCCTAAAAAACTCTTTGTTTTGGTCGTGAAGTGAAATGCAATCTGTACAAATTTTTGGCAGAGACTCACAGTTGGCCTATATATAGAGAGTACATATAGTTATATATATGCATGTACATATACATGTATGCACACGCCTCTGATCTGTTATTTTTCATTCTACGGCGAGGGAACCGTCAATGATACAGTGGCCCCAACGAACTCATATTCCACAGCACATAGAGTCCTGTTATTCCTGAAATCCACAACAGCTGTGCAGGAGGAGGAGGGGTGTTTCTAAGAATTGCCTCCTCTGCATGTGCTACAGTTACAGCCACATGCGAAGATATTCTAGCGAGGGACAAAGGAGATTGAGAAACGTGGGTCCTGCCCAGACAGTAAATGGGTCATGTGTTTGTTTTTCACATGATTCGATGCCTATGGTAATCTTTTTGGGACATGCAAGTTTCAAATCAGATAACCAGACATTGTTACATAACAAAAAGCATGGCAGTTGAGCTATAGCTACTTGCTGCAGATGGTCTGCCATAAATGATCAACTTGTTGTGCATAACAAACTTTTGCGTAGCAACAGGAATTCGTACCAGTGAAACAATTCACTGGCACACCACATCTTAGATCATTACAATTTAATAACATAAACAGAGGATTTAGTTTTCATTCCATTTCAATGCAAAAAAAAAAATACAATAAAATATAGCTTTACTTAATTAGGCTAAAACACGGGTCTATCCTATGTGTTAACGCAAGTCAAACTTAAAAAACTTATTTAATTTAGCTTAAAATAACTGTGCATGGTGAGTTGTAACACCATTAGTTTAACTAACTAGAAATAGTGTTTTTTTGTTTGTTTTTTGATCATGCCAGTGGGGTTATATATTGTGAATAAGCAAGTTGCTTGATTTTATGTACAAGATCCACACACATTTAGTCAACATTAAAATAATAAAGTGATGCAAAACGTGTTACAACATACAGCTTAAACCATCCCAAGATGGGTTGCTTGTCTTAGCTGGTTAAAGTTGGTCTCCCAAGTTCCTAAAAATCCACCTAAAACCAACAAACAGACCACACTGGGAGAACATGCAGCTAAGATCTCAGGCTGGTTTAAGTTTTTTCCCCTAGAAAAATAAAAGATGCAAAATATTCATCAAAATACACGTTCACCTACCTACAACAATAAGAGATAAACTGTAAAGCCATAAAACGCAGTCTTACCCCCTGGTGTGGTGGAGAAGAGTGTTCCTCCAGGGGTCTGACTGTAGCAGTCTGGGAGCTGAGACCAGTCTTTGAGGTGCAGCACGCGCGTGGGAATGGGGCAGCTCTTGCTCTGCTGCGTGTTGGCGGACATCGTGGATGAAATGCGCTCGAAACTTTCTGACACCAAACACGGTGATAAATAAGGGTTACACCCGTCTATATGACGTGTCTGGTTAAAGTCAGATTTAGCTCAACAAAGTTTTAACGACATAAAAAATTAGCAAAGATATTTTGCAGCGTGTTGCAGACAGCACTGTTCTTGTGATACTCGAGGAAGTGAGGCTGTCTGTGGTGGAGCGCAGGGGTGAGCGAGGGGGTATTTAACAACAGAACCGACTACGTGACTCGCATCATGTGATAAGCGAGACTTGAGCAACAACAACAACAGGCGGCGTACCGTGCAGGGTTGCCAGATATGTGAGGGAAATTTAATTATTATATATATTTTATTATTTTATTGCATTTTTGCAAATCTTCTGTCAAGAAGATAAATTAAAGGACACGAATTCAAGCCTACATAGGAGTTGGTGTTTTTTTTTCCTTATGTGTAGGAAAGGAGGCACTTATTTATAGGAGGTGTTTTATTATTAGGCCTATTAATATTACTATGTATTATTTATTTATTATTTTTTTTTACTGATATTTGGAGCATTAAAGGTGCTCTAAGCGATGTCACGCGTTTTTAGGCCAAACATTTTTTTTGTTTTTTTGTCACATACAGCAAACATCTCCTCGCTGTCCGCTAGCTGCCTGTCCCCTGAACACACTGTAAAAAAACGCGGTCTCTGTAGTCGCCACAAGCTCCAAAAATGGCAGCCAAAACAAACTGGTGCAGTCTGGACCACAAAACATAATAAACGGTGTTCCAGCCAATAGCCGACAAGAATGATTTCCACGTCAAGTCAAGTCAAGTCACCTTTATTTATTTAGCGCTTTTAACAAGTCCAATTGTTTCAAAACAGCTTCACATTGTTAACAGGAAAATAATGCAACAGAATATGTACAGCCGCTCTGGTGAAACGGTGATGTTATCCAGCTAATTTCAAGTATCATATAGTGTCAATGCGGGCAGATCGGTAATATAGATGAAATTTAGGTGTCCCCAACTGAGCAAGCCAAAAGCCAGAGGCAACGGTGGCAAGGAACCAAAACTCCTTCAGGGTCAGAATGGAGAAAAAAAAACCTTGGGAGAAACCAGGCTCAGTCGGGGTGCCAGTTCTCCTCTGGCCGACGATCAAACAGTGTATGATTATAATTCTGGCAACATTGCAGGTCTTAAGTCATATTAGGTAAATAGATATTCGTAAGATTATTCAAAAGATTGGAGTCGTCACGCCGGAGACGGGTTTAATGAGGATCTCGTGTCGATACGGCATTTACGGGGGGAGTTTATTTGACACGCTCTCTGCAGACATTTCAGGGATGCGTTGGTCATCATCCGGCTGATTGCAGTAAACCAGCCGGGGTAAACAGAGAGACTAACATTAGCGTAGATGCCATTCTTCTTATGATGTAACAAGTACATCAGGTGGTATGGGAAGTGTTCCTGGTTCCGGCTGACCTAGTTAATGCAGCCTAACAATCATTTACTGATTTGAATAATAGAAATTGATAATGTTTTATGTGTAAGCTATAGTAAAGAGATGCGTTTTTAGTCTAGATTTAAACTGACAGAGTGTGTCTGCTTGCCGAATAACGCTAGGAAGACTGTTCCAGAGTTTAGGCGCTAAATAGGAAAAGGATCGACTGCCTGCAGTTGATTTTGATATTCTAGGGATTATCAACTGGCCAGAGTTTTGAGACCGCAATAGACGTGATGGAGTATAATGCGTTAAGAGTTCGCTCAAGTACTGGGGAGCTAAACCATTTAGTGCTTTGTAAGTAATAAGCAAGATTTTAAAATTTATACGATGTTTAATAGGGAGCCAGTGCAGTGTTGACAGAACTGGGCTAATATGGTCATACTTCCTTGTTCTAGTAAGAACTCGAGCTGCTGCATTTTGGACCAGCTGGAGTTTGTTAATTAAGCGAGCAGGGCAACCACCCAATAAAGCATTACAATAATCTACCCCATTCATTCTTGTTGGCTATTGGCTGGAGCACCGTCATTGTCCAGACTGCCCACGTTTGTTTTGGTTGCAGTCTGTGGAGCTTATGCTGACTACAGAGACCGCTTTTATTTATTGATTTTTTTACAGTGTGTTCAGGGGACAGGCAGCTAGCGGACAGCGAGGAGATGTTTGCTGTATGTGACAAAAAAAAAAATGTTTTGGCCTAAAAACGCGTGACATCGTTCGGAGCACCTTTAAGATTTGTGTGATTTCGCCACTTTCTAGCAATTAACATAGCTAGAAAATGAGATTGTAAATTTAGCCTTCATATCATATATTGTATATTTCTCAAAAAAAAAAAAAATAAATAAATAAATAAAAGTGTTTGATCTTAAAGGGTTAGTTCACCCAGAAATGAAAATCACCCCCATGATTTACTCACCCTCAAGCCATCCTATAGGTCTAATCCTATACGACTTTCTTCTTTCAGATGAATGCATTCTGAGATATATTAAAAAATGTCCTGCTCTTCACAGCTTTATAATGGCAGTGAAGGGAGGATTCGATTTTGAAGCCCAAAAAAGTGCATCCATCCATCAAAAAAATATCCACACGGCTCTGGGGGGTTAATAAAGGCCTTCTAAAGAGAAGTGATGAGTAAAACAGTAAATATCCATATTTAAAACTTTAAAAACTAAAATAATAGCTTCCGGCAGATGGCCTGCACAAGTCGACTTATGCTTCAAAATATTCACTGCCATTATAAAGCTTGGAAAGAGTCAGGACATTATTTAATATATCTCCAAGTCACACACCTAGGATGGCTTGAGGGTGAGTAAATCATGGGGCAATTTTTGGTGAACTGGCCCTTTAAATTGGTTCAAAGTACGGATTAATTATTATAAATAGAAACAGTTGTAAAAGGTTTATTTTTGAACGTAGTAACACAATTCCCCATATTTGTTTGGTTTGCTGCGCAAATACAAATAGCGAACGCCGTGTGTGCACGTTTTTGTCATATAGATTTGGAGCCGTGTAGTTTCACACCCCGAACGGGAGGTGTCGACAAACGGCAAACTCTGAATCCGCCTCAGGTCGATGATGAGCGTTCATCGCCCGTTCACGAGCGCAGTTCAGCTTCTCGTTAGTTATCATTCATTTACTTATTCTAGACATCTATAAGAAGTGGTAAAATACTTTATTAAGGGGCAGATAAATCACACCAGCTTGCTTCGGTTGAGTAGACGAGGCGTCTTTGTGGGGTTTATCAGAAGGTATGTGGTTCAGCTAGCTCGCTAAGCTAACACAGTTTCCCCCGATATGAAAATCTGTTTCCCATTTATTATGTACATGTGACTATTTATTTTATACTTATACGGTTCTTCATTTGTTTTTTCGTTTTGACTGAATTTGGGGATGTTAAGTACGTGATTGATAGGTTGAGCTTTTTATTAGTTGGACCTGTGTGTGTTTTAAATAAACTATGTGGGTGTGTGTGACTTTTTTTTAATTTAATTTTATTTTTATAAAGCATTTTGCTTTATGTGTTGTATGTCTGGGTTGTTTACCATGCGATGATGCTCCATTTGAGCTGCATAAAGCTTTATGAAATACAAATAATTTTAAAACCTATATTAGTCTGTATGTTATACTGTAGTGTGTTATAGATTCACGTATGCTGTATTTTGTGTTTAAACAGGGTTATTTTCAGCATGGCGGATGGAGAGGGGTTTGTGGTGCGGGTCAGAGGTTTGCCCTGGTCCTGCTCTGTTGATGAAGTTCAGAGGTTTTTCTCAGGTAAAAGAGCCTCTGCTTAAATCTCCATATTTCTTCCTTATGGTTTATTCCCTGCTTGACTAATTCTAGCTAAATTTCATTACAGAATGCAAAATTGCAAACAACGGAACAAGCATACATTTCACATACACACGGGAAGGACGACCAAGTGGAGAGGCGTTTGTCGAGTTTGAATCGGAGGAGGATCTTAAAATCGCAGTGAAGAAAGATCGCGAAACCATGGGGCACCGTTACGTAGAAGGTATTCAGCTCATTTTGCCTTAGTTAGGATCCTTAAAAATGTATGACACAATGCTGACCGATTCATGTGTGGTTTCAGTATTCAAATCCAACAGTGTTGAGATGGACTGGGTTCTGAAGCACACTGGACCGAACTGCCCAGACACGGGAGGGGACGGCCTGGTTAGGCTTCGTGGTCTGCCCTTCGGATGCAGCAAGGAGGAAATTGTCCAATTCTTTGCAGGTATGTGTGATAGGAAGTTCAAATTCCCCACTTTAAAATTAAAATTAAACAGTATGCCAACATCTATGGTGTATTTTAATTCATCTGACCATCATTTTGCACATAAATTAACTTTGAACATTTACATCAAAGTGCTCAGTTTTAGTCATTTAATCTTTAAAATTAGGATTAGCTGAAATTTGTATTAAATATCCAGAAGGACCAAGATGGGTCACTTTTTATCCAGCTTTGTCCTTTTTAAAGGCATAGTTCACACAAAAATGTTAATTCTGTCATTATTTACTCACCCGCATGTCGTTCCAAACCCGGAAGTCTTTTGTTCATCTTCCAAACACAAATTAAGATATTTTTGATGAAACCTGAGATATTTCTGTCCCTTCATTGACAGTCTATTCACACAAAACTCTGACACTTCGTAAAGAGATTGTAAAATGAATCCATATGAATCGAGCAGTTTATTCAGAGTCTTCTGAAGAGATGATGCTTTATGAAATGAACAGATTTAATTTAGGCTTTTATTCTCACATAAGCATTGATCGGCGAACATAATTAGAAGATCAACAGTACTTGCTTGACTTGCGAGTATGAACCTCATTGGTTCTTGCGGAAGCTCAATTGTGCTGCGTAACGTGAGAACGAACCTCATTGGTTCTCGCGGAAGCTCAAACGTGCTGCGGAACACGAGAATGAATCTCATCGGTTCTCGCTGAAGCTCAAACGTGCTGCGGAACACGAGAATGAACCTCATTGGTTCTTGCTGAAGCTCAAACGTGCTGCGGAACACGAGAATGAACCTCATTGGTTCTTGCTGAAGCTCAAACGTGCTGCGGAACACGAGAATGAACCTCATTGGTTCTTGCTGAAGCTCAAACGTGCTGCGGAACACGAGAATGAACCTCATTGGTTCTTGCTGAAGCTCAAGCGTGCTGCGGAACACGAGAATGAACCTCATTGGTTCTTGCTGAAGCTCAAACGTGCTGCGGAACACGAGAATGAACCTCATTGGTTCTTGCTGAAGCTCAAACGTGCTGCGGAACACGAGAATGAACCTCATTGGTTCTTGCTGAAGCTCAAACGTGCTGCGGAATGAATGAACCTCATTGGTTCTTGCAAACGTGCTGCGGAAGCTCAAGCGTGCTGCGGAACACGCTGCGGAACACGAGAATGAACCTCATTGGTTCTTGCTGAAGCTCAAACGTGCTGCGGAACACGAGAATGAACCTCATTGGTTCTTGCTGAAGCTCAAACGTGCTGCGGAACACGAGAATGAACCTCATTGGTTCTTGCGGAAGCTCAAACGTGCTGCGGAACACGAGAATGAACCTCATTGGTTCTTGCTGAAGCTCAAACGTGCTGCGTAACACGAGAATGAACCTCATTGGTTCTTGCGGAAGCTCAAACGTGCTGCGTAACACGAGAATGAACCTCATTGGTTCTTGCGGAAGCTCAAACGCGCTGCGTAACACGAGAATGAACCTCATTGGTTCTTACGGAAGCTCAAACGTGCTGCGTAACACGAGAATGAACCTCATTGGTTCTTGCGGAAGCTCAAAGCGTGCTGCGGAACACGAGAATGAACCTCATTGGTTCTTGCGGAAGCTCAAACGTGCTGCGTGAACACGAGAATGAACCTCATTGGTTCTTGCGGAAGCTCAAGCTGCTGCGGAACACGCGAGAATGAACCTCATTGGTTCTTGCGAAGCTCAAGCGTGCTGCGGAACACGAGAATGAACCTCATTGGTTCTTGCTGAAGCTCAAACGTGCTGCGGAACACGAGAATGAACCTCATTGGTTCTTGCTGAAGCTCAAACGTGCTGCGGAACACGAGAATGAACCTCATTGGTTCTTGCTGAAGCTCAAGCGTGCTGCGGAAAGAATGAACCTCATTGGTTCTTGCTGAAGCTCAAACGCGTGCTGCGGAACACGAGAATGAACCTCATTGGTTCTTGCTGAAGCTCAAGCGTGCTGCGGAACACGAGAATGAACCTCATTGGTTCTTGCGGAAGCTCAAGCGTGCTGCGTAACACGAGAATGAACCTCATTGGTTCTTGCTGAAGCTCAAGCGTGCTGCGTAACACGAGAATGAACCTCATTGGTTCTTGCGAAGCTCAAACGTGCTGCGTAACACGAGAATGAACCTCATTGGTTCTTGCGGAAGCTCAAACGTGCTGCGTAACACGAGAATGAACCTCATTGGTTCTTGCGGAAGCTCAAACGTGCTGCGTAACACGAGAATGAACCTCATTGGTTCTTGCACATCAAGCAAAAATACTTGAGCTTCTGTGACAAATTGAAGGCTGTAAACATTGTTCGCTGATCAGTGTTTATTTGTGAATAAATCTGTTCATCATATAAAGCAGTCGTGTCTCTTCAGAAGACATGGATTAAACTGCTTGATTCATGTGGATAATTGATGACAGAATTTTAATTTTTGAAAGAACTATCACTTTAATGTATTTATCAGAAATTGTACTTTAAAAAATATATTAAATTGCCTCAGCCCTTTTTGTAGTTTTTTATATGTGTAAAACAGGTGTACAGCAATCTAGGCATTTATTGGGGCTTTCCAAACAAACAGAGATGGGTTGAGACAGACGCTCAATAGGCATTTGATTTAAGTGACCCTTTTTCCTTTTTCTTGCACCAAATTATCCATAAGTTGTGCCAGAAAAGGTTCAAGTGTATTGAGGCCCCATTTGGTATGTTTATATAATATCATTTCTCATTTGATATAAAGAGAAACCCATAGAGTAATATAAAGTCTTGTTAATGGGCTTGTGACTTAATTTGTCCCCCACTGGGGTTATCTGTCCTTGGGTTGAAGGGTTGGAAATCGTGCCAAATGGGATAACATTGCCGGTGGACTTCCAGGGGAGGAGTACGGGGGAGGCCTTCGTGCAGTTTGCTTCACAGGATATAGCCGAAAAGGCTCTAAAGAAACACAAGGAAAGAATAGGGCACAGGTGGGGATGGCTGGTTGGTTGCCTGGATACGTTGCTTTTCTTATGGTGTTCACCTCATTAAATCATCCACTACAGAAATGACAAGACATGACCACAGATGATCTGATGACAAACAAAAAAACAAACAGGAAAATGAAGCCCAGTAGTTTCTGTCTTTAGTGCTGAGTGAACCATTGAGCTGCACTGTATTGATTTAAAGAGGGACAGTGCTTTGTAGATATTGGAACTTTTTGATAATCTGGTGAATTTTCACTCTTAACTGTCATTTTCATGGACATTCAAAGCATTTTGGGTTGTAATGGACAGATATATCAGCCAGACTCCTTAAAAGTGCAGCCACATTAGCAAAATTTTACAGGTAAAAAGGTCCATTATATATTATCAATAAGTTACTTTCAAACCGAGCGGCTTTCTGTTGGTCAGTTCCCAATTGGGTAGATTCCTGTTAAAATGATTTGATTTCGCCTGTGAAATTTTGCTGATCAATGTTAATTGTGGCTGTACCTTAAGCCGGGCGTACATGGTACATGTTTTTTTCTATCGGGAGAAATTGCGTGGATATCTCTGATGCTCGTCAGGTTGCGGCTCGCATTGTGTGAGGAATTATGGTCAAGCCAAGTAGTTTGAGCACCTCCCGATAATTTTTATACACGTTTAAAAAATTTGGGGAGTCGGCCTGATTTTGACCACTGTTGCCAAATCATACACAACAGCTTCACATAGGCTAGATCTATGAATAGTACTATAGCGCAGTGGCTGCAACTCTACAGACACACTCTCTAGTTGTTGTTTTTTAAAGGAATTGCTGTGCTGTTCTTTGCTTTTCATCAAATCATTTACGCACTCCTTTTTTTTTCTTCTATCTGAAGCTACAGCAGCGACATTGAAATCTCCAGTCTCTGTGTTTAGCGCGAAAGCTCATGTGATTGCCGCCGTGACGTACAGTTGTGCCGTGTACCAGCTGCTTCGACACGATTAACTGACTCATATCTTGTGCAGTGGCTCACGAGTCACAACCTCCAGGGTGTCCGATCTCGCACAGTGTACGCCCGTCTTTAGTACGCCAGTATTTGGGCTTTTGAGATGTTTGGCATCAGCCCTCCCTGCTTGACCGAGTCACATGGCCACTCAGCACTAAGCCTTATGCAACAGGAATCTGTCATGTATTTCTACCATTTTGAAGACTTCAGATCATGAGGACCCACTTAAACAGGTAATACAAAGTTAACCTTAACAGTCTGAAGTGCTTTGCTAGCAGAGAACGAAAGCAGCTTCGGGTGACCATAAGAAAAGTTCATCATAATGAAGGGTTGAATGAAGCTAAATATATAAGGGTTCTTTATTTTCTGTCTCTCTGTGTCTCTCTTTTTTTCCCGGAAACTGTTACATAAAGTCACTGAACGGAGACGCTGACTGTTAATTAGTGTCATCCCAGAGTCATTCTAACTAAGGGTGTTTGTTCATTAGACCCGTTTACAGACAGCCCTATTTATACTACTGCACGCAGGAATGCTCTTGTCTTCTGCCACTAGACCATGGTGCCATCACTCTGCCTTTATGTCCTTAGGTATATAGAGATCTTCAAGAGCAGCCGCGCAGAAGTGCGCACACATTATGAACCCCAGCGTAAAGTCATGGGTATACAGAGACCGGGCCCCTACGACAGGCCAGGAGGAGGCCGTGGATACAACAGCATGGGAAGAGGAGTCTCCTTTGAGAGAATGAGACGTGGAGGCTACGGTGGAGGTAAATGGTTTTTTTTTGTACTTATCAACATTAAGCCACAAATGCTATTGATAGAGCTTAATAATATTTAACCTGGCACATTCCTTTAATATATTGACCTACTGTACAAAAGTTTGGGGTTGGTAAGATTTACGTATGATTTATGTATGTACACACAAATATAATCACCATTTTATCTGTCCACACGTTCCATCGGAATTAAACCCATGACCTTGGTGTTGCTAGCACCAGAAACAATCACAGAATGTTATTATCTATACTATTATCTAACCCAAAGCTTTACACGCTATGCCCTCTGTTGACATATTCTAATATCGATCTAGCTTACCTCTCATAGCAGCCACAGAGAGAAACGCACAGTAACATGATGATGACATAATGTTCAACAAACAAAGGTATTTTAGTATGGTTTTGACCAAGTTAAACTGCATTACCCCACGATTTTAATTTCTCCAAAAAGTGACGTGTATGAGTAGTAATTCAGCACTTCATTAGAATGTACTTTAGAATTAAATAAAATAATGTGAATTTAAGTGATCAAATGTAACTTTAACAAAGTTCAGAGGAGGAGGAGGCGTACATTAAACGTAACTTTAATCATAAAATAAACAACAAAACGAAAGGAGCGGCAGTTGTCGAGCTCACAAATGTTTACTTGCAGCGTGTCTCGATCACACGAGTACTAAACAGTCAGTCAGAGGTGTTCGAGTTCGGCGTAGAGGTCTCCGGTACAAGCTGCAAATTTCTCAGTGATTTAATTTAGCTTAAAGCCAGTTGAAACAGCGCTGACTTAATCAAGTCAAACACTGACATGCAAATCAGGAGAAACACTGAGCCACAACGATCCAGTTAGAATGCTTCTCAACCAACAATTCACGTACAATTATCATGGATTTACTGTGGTAACACTAACTGTAACCGTGGTATTTTGTCAGAAATGTAGGTTAATATCTAATTTTATTACATTTTTAATGTAGATATGTATTAGGCCTAAATGAGTAATAAAACCCAAATTACAGACAACTTTTTTAATTATTTTTTTATTTTTTTGTCAAACAGTTTTATATTAAATGTGTTTTATAGACTAAATGCCATAAAACCATTCTAGATATAGAAACAATATTTTTTTACCATGTAGTGAGGTGCCATGTGTGGTTTTACCTGTGGTGATCTAAATGGAGTACTTGTTAATTTAAATTCTAACTATTCAATTTTACATTTTGAAAACAAGGTTAAAAACAGTTTACAGATATTGTTTGTTTTAAATTTACATATGTCCTATCTCAAGCTACTTCCAAGAAACAAAATCATTTGATATATAATATATACACACTCACCTAAAGGATTATTAGGAACACCTGTTCAATTTCTCATTAATGCAATTATCTAATCAACCAATCACATGGCAGTTGCTTCAATGCATTTAGGGGTGTGGTCTTGGTCAAGACAGTCTCCTGAACCCCAAACTGAATGTCAGAATGGGAAAGAAAGGTGATTTAAGCACAATTGAGCGTGGCATGGTTGTTGGTGCCAGACGGGCCGGTCTGAGTATTTCACAATCTGCTCAGTTACTGGGATTTTCACGCACAACCATTTCTAGGGTTTACAAAGAATGGTGTGAAAAGGGAAAAACATCCAGTATGCAGCAGTCCTGTGGGCGAAAATGCCTTGTTGATGCTAGAGGTCAGAGGAGAATGGGCCGACTGATTCAAGCTGATAGAAGAGCAACTTTGACTGAAATAACCACTCGCTACAACCAAGGTATGCAGCAAAGCATTTGTGAAGCCACAACACGCACAACCTTGAGGCGGATGGGCTACAACAGCAGAAGACCCCACCGGGTACCACTCATCTCCACTACAAATAGGAAAAAGAGGCTACAATTTGCACAAGCTCACCAAAATTGGACAGTTGAAGACTGGAAAAATGTTGCCTGGTCAGATGAGTCTCGATTTCTGTTGAGACATTCAGATGGTAGAGTCAGAATTTGGCGTAAACAGAATGAGAACATGGATCCATCATGCCTTGTTACCACTGTGTAGGCTGGTGGTGGTGGTGTAATGGTGTGGGGGATGTTTTCTTGGCACACTTTAGGCCTCTTAGTGCC